>OX419584.1:14004116-14604116 GCA_948473455.1 Teleiodes luculella
CATCCCATTTGCTTCTTTTTGCCATTTGAGAGCATCACAAAATGGACAAATTATAATCATTCCTCCAATGGAACTACATTCAGAATAATTTACCATAGGTGTATAATTAAACGCACTTCTTTCTTTATTAATCCATGGGAGGGTGTCATGCCCTACTTGTTGGGCTTCGTCTGAGTCTTCAGAGGAAATCGAAATTCTGTTGAGAGAGTGCCGCAGCCGATCAGCATCCAAGCGAGCTTGAAGTTGTTCTTCTGTCTCTTCACTACGCGTCACACCTACCCTCAGCCGCTCATTTTCTAAGAAAATTTCATTATTTCTGCGTAAACGCTCATAATTTTCTCTCGCTTCTTCCAATCTCTGTTGGTGCTGGTCATCGCTTTCTAGAGATCTCGCCCTGTTATGCCGGTCTCGATCATTTCTTAAGCGTTCTTCGTATTGAGATAAGGTTTCAGACGCGCGCGATAATGCATGCCGCTCACGATCAGTGGTCAATCTGGAGTCCCTTTCTGGAGAAGTTTCGGAGGCGCGAGACATTGCATGCCGCTCACTATCCGCTGTCAACCTAAGGGACCTCTCTGTAAAGGTTTCAGATGCGCGAGACGTTGCATGCCGCTCACTATCCGCTGTTAGCCTAAGGGACCTCTCTGTGAAGGTTTCAGATGCGCGAGATAATGTGTGACGCTCACGATCAGCTCTCAATCTAGAGTCCCTTTCTGGAGAAGTTTCGGAGGCGCGAGGCATCTTTACATCACAATAATAATGGGAGTTTTAGCCAGTACTTTAACTGTTACCGCCTTTACCGCGTGGAGGTACTCCCAGCCTATGCTACTGTTTAACATGACCCAAATGCAGGCATACCTGCGACTCTATAACAGGTACACACAATGAGTTCCCTTAGTTAGGTAGGGTGATTAATTCATCCCAAGTTTAGGCCAGTTAACACTTAGTCACTTGGCGTGAGTTATTATATATTTCACTGTCTAGGTAAAACTCAATCAAATGAAAAAATCCCATCAAATTCAGTCCTGTAGTTTCTGATATTCAGTTTCCTGCCTACCCTCTTAGTCTATTGGCGTGATTATTGCAAGTGATGCTGAGTCAAATAAAAAAAGTCCCATTAAAATCGGCCCAGTAGTTTCCGAGATTCAATTTTCTGCCTACCCCCTTAGTCTATTGGCGTGATTATTTCTATCCTTCTTTACCTTCCAAGTAATGATTATTTCTATCCTTCTTTACCTTCCAAGTAATGTTGAGTCAAATAAAAAAAAGTCCCATTAAAATCGGTTTAGTAGATTCTGAGATTCAATTTCCTGCCTGCCCCCTAAGTTCATCGGCGTGATTATTTATATCCCAGTTTACTCTCCAGGTGATACTGAGTCAAATAAAAAAAGTCCCGTCAAAATCGGTCCAGTAGATTCTGAGATTAGCCCGGACAAACAGACAGACAGACAGACAGACAGACAAAAATTTTAAAAATTGTTGTTTTGGCTTCTATTACGGTAATTAAGACCCCCTGTAACAATTTTTCATAAAAATCTTCAATGTACAGAAATCGATCTTTTACAGTCTTATTATATGTATAGATCTTACGGTGAAGGAAAACACCGTGAGGAAACCTGCACACACCTGAAAAGTAATTCAAAAGTTATGTGTGAATTGACCATCCCGCACTGGATCGGCGTAGTTAACTGAGGCGTATTTACATAGATTTCAGGGTAAGTTCCAACTCCTAGATGGGGACGGGGACATAATACATAAATAACTGTTAATCAAGTAGCGTGAAACCGACTAGTTATGTTATTATGAGTCTCGGGTATGAGTACGAACTTACGGTAAGTTGTACCACGTAGTACTTTTAAAAATCCTTGGTATGAACCAAAGTAAGAAAGAAATATGTTTTTGGTATGAAGTATGAACTTACCGATAGTGTATGTGGCGCCATCTATCTGAAACGTGGCGCTCTTGCACTTCTTGAAGAGCTTGCCACTGACGCTCTGTCGGGTTGCGCTCCCATGCGTCGCTGGGTTCGACGGAATTTCGCGTCTCACCACCGCGGCGCTAGTGTCGAATTTGTTGCGCAACTCCTCAAACGACAGCTCGGTCGACAAATCCGGCGTTTTGTCGCGTTTCTCCCGCATTCGACGCACTTGCCCGCATCCCCGCGACTCGGCCGGCTTTTTATCCATTTTGGGTCACTATTTGAGACACTGTCACACTACACTTACACAGCACATTTTACAGTTCACCGACTTACTACTACAGTACCGCGAAATGGTCTCTGAAAATATAAAATTGGCTTTCAGTAGACTAGTATTCGTCTAAATATCATGCGTTAATAAGCGATATCCAGCAATTATAATTGTAGACAAGGATAATTGGGTATTTATACTAGGAATTTTAAAATCACAGTTTGTTTGACTTGGAAAGAAAAACAGTCATTACTAACTTACCTTGTTTTTCAAAGCTGATTTCAGTTTACATGAACTATAAACTCAACCAAGGTACAAGAAAAATTAAGCACCGAAATATGCAGATTGCAGGCCACTTCTATAATTATAATTTAAAAGTGAAGTTGATATTTTTTTTTACCGGAAGTAATAGAAACGTCGCTGTACCATTTCCCATTTTTGTACGTACCTATTGAATGTTTTTTTAAACAAACATTGTCTGTGAACGTAAATTATTACTGCATTAACGCAGGTTCCAATCCTGCCAGAATACTTTATTTTTTATTTTTATTTTCGCCTCTATTTGAAAAAAAAACCTATTCAATATCAATATCTATAAATAAATTCATTTATTTTAATACAATATTTCAATAAATTAGATTTTCATCTGCACAAGAGTCATTTTCCTTATCTTTCTGAGTGACTGCTTCACTGAGCTATCCGTCATCGTAATCCTTTAAGCCCATTCGTATGATAAGTACCTTATTTTGCACATGAACGGAGAAGAAAATTTTATTATATAATATAACATGTAAAACGCATTGATTGCAAAACGCAATTGAATATCACCTTTTTTTCCGTCTATAACGCCAACTTAATTTTTTGATAGTGTTACCGCTCGAAGTCCGCTATCGATAGGCTTATTATTATTAAGAAAAACTATAGTATCAATAGCGTAAAATTAGAAATACTTTCTAAGAAACGCAATACTTAAATTCAAATTCAAATAATTTATTGCTTGCCACAGTAATACACAGATCGAAAACCGAATCCGATCCTGCCAGATATATCGATAGTATCGATCCTATTGTTCGTGGCTATTTCTTTTTTACAGTAAAGCAGTAACAGTGTTTTTAAGTAAAACAGTTGCACCAAAGTTAGAATATTTAGTTGCAGAGTACCTTACAATAGGATATACTTTATTACACTGATATAAGTAATAAATACAATCCACAACAGCAAAAAGGCGGTTAAGGTTTCAATTTCTACCAGGCAAAACAGATTGTATTTTTTTAATTTTAAATTGAAACAATGAAACAAATGGGCCTCATTTCAAATTCTAACTTTATTAAAAAGGAAAAATTACCAATTCAGATAATCTATTTGGAACTTCTAGTGCTCTATTAGAAAAATGTCTTGAAAGTTTTGGCTCCGCACCAGAATTCAAGCCACTTAATCATTGTCTGACTGAGAAAATAGTTTGAGAAAAGTTCAAAGGAGTTCCGTTTGTACTGGGTAAAGTTAAGATACAGTTCTGTTAGATTTTACATCAAACTTTTTTGCATAAATCGTAGCTATAAATAAACTACAAAATAACATCAATATTAACCCACCTCGGAACAGAAAACCGTCTGGATTATGGCGTCAATATCGACGGTGAAAAAGTACGTAATTGAATTCTAAATTTAAACAACTTCCGGAGCAGTTTATTTTCACGAGTTTGCATGCAAAGATACTAAATACTTACGTCATCTAATGAATAGCAAAGAGCATTCGTACGCAATGCTACAAACGCTACGATTATTCGTCAGGATTACTAACCTATTGATTTGTGTCATAAACTTTAAAGTTTCTATTCGTTTTAGTACTATAGGTACAGCTTTACATTTATATAAGTTATATATTTACACAATTCAATCTTAGATAAATAAAGATACGAGTATTAGCACACCGCACTCACGCGACGCAAAAAAAATATACCTCTAAGGAGGCACTCTACATTTTAGAAATTTACTTAATGTACACAGTAGGTTTTTCTTTTTACGTACAAGATTCACAAAAACATGATTCAATAGGTTTTGAGCTATTTTCTAATTTCTGCAAGATAAAGTAGGAACGAATAGCTTTTGATCTCTTGTATAGTAACTGAATAAATTAACAAAAGTTGCAAAAACATTTTATTAGTAAGAAATAATTCCGTCAAATTTCCAGTGAGGAATTCATTACAATACGCTTGACTCAGAACACGCTATTACGCAAATCAAATGAAACAAGAAAAGACAAACAATACGTTTATAGCAACAAAAGCAATATTGGGTGTAGCCTACAGCTTTGGAGCAAAGTTTTCCTAATCAATTATTAGGTGAAAGGCTAGGCATTTGGTATTTGTTCCGCTGATGGTTACTACTGGCTATTACGCAGTGAATTATTTATATAACAGTTTCCCGATAGTATTGGCATTTTGGGAAACAGATGTGCTATTTTGGGGAAACAAATTGAAACAATTATTCTTTTAACAGTTAGGTAGCGTTTTTGTACCCGTATACCAATTATAATTATGTATTTGTTAACATTCTTTTTTTATATAAAAAAAAGACATATTATTATATTTTTTATATCTCATTTTATTAAAGTGATCACATTTTAGTGATTGCACCTAATTTATAACAACATTAAGCTCCATCTCAATTAACAATAGCTGTCGTTTATAACTTCACTGTATTAAGTTTTCTATATAATACTAAGTCCAATAAATTAACTAAGAAACACAAGTAAAGTAGAATTTTGTAGAAATGTTGCTTGCCTTTGTTGGTTCTCGTATAAAGGGTATTGTGTGTCATAGAGCATTGTAGATTCTTGCTTTTGAAGCCAAGTTGTTGAGTATTGTAGTTTATTTCTTAAAGCTTGACTAGTCGTTGTTAGTGCAAAATATTACACGGTTTCAGATTTAAAATAAGCGCGGAGTTTATTACTTTCATGACCTTTTTTTTCTTGTTGGCACCGTGAAAAACTGGTCGTAAAACTTTTGGGATTAATTTTATTTTGTTTATAGTTTATATAGTAAATAACATAGTTTTGTCTGTCTGGATGTCTCCACCGAGCCTACCCAATTCAGAGTGAATAGGCCTTAGTCGACCACGCAGGTTGCAGGACTACCTATGCAGGTTGGTCTACTCCCATAGTTAAAAGTTGTTAATATTCATTAGTAAAATCATTTTCCGAAGGCAACCGGTAACATATAGCAAGACGTGTATAAAAAATGCTGTACATTTTGAACTTTGATTAGTTCTTTTTTTCAACGTTTCGTTCCATGAAATTCTCGTCTTTTGACGAGAACAAGAATAATATATAATATTGTTAAAACATGTTTCGTTTCATGTTACTTTAATAACAAGAAAGGTCGATCAAATCAAAAACCAAGTAAAAACTACAATACAATATACCTACTAAACCAACTTCTATTCGGAAACTACCGAAAAATCCGGCCCCTTTTCTTTATACTCTCATTTTAAGATCCCTTTTCAATAACCGCTAACGATGACGTCAGCAGCTTATAATAACAGGACCACGTTAACCCAGATTTCCCCTTTGCGCTTCGCCCGAAGTTTCGATTCTTTCCAGCGACGAAGTTTTTCCGCCTTTTTCTGCCTTAAACTTTCGTGTACAGGGAATAGAACCTAAACTCGGCGATCTCAAGCGATATTCCCTTGCGAGCTGTTCACTCGATTTACGAGAATACGAATAAGAAGTGTGGATTTGATGTTTTTTCCGAGAACACGGTAATACGGTTGTAGGTGTAATAGGCGGTAGAGAGGTACTTCGTATGTTTTATGTTGAAAAATTTGAACATGTAGAAGAGATACTTAATATCGACTGGGTAATTTTCTTTAGGGGAATAGTATTCTCTATTTAAAAAATCATAATATTATTATCATGACTCAAGGCTTATAAAATACAGATCAGACACATAAGATAGATAACAGCTCTTATTCCTAGAACTCTATGTCTTAAAAAAATCTACTAACGAAGCCAATGTCGTCAAAACTATTAGTTTTATTGTTTGATAAATATTTAAAGCTTCCCTCTAATCAATGTTTGAATTTAGTATTAAAATAATAAAAAAAAAAACAATAAATCCATTAATACATTAACTTAAATACTAACATTCAATTTACTAAAATTATTTTGGCTAATATCTGTGAATGTCTAACTAAATCCAACTAAACTACTTCATAAGTGAATGAGTTTCACACAAGCTAATAACACTAACAATTTGTACCTACAAACTCCCCGGCTTACCCGGACAAGTTTAGCTAAGCATAAGCTGAAACATAATCTAACTTAACCGAGTAATAATGTAGGTACAGTCAATAGCACGCTAAGTGAACACTTTGAACTTTATTTTTTTATTGTTCTACCCTTGTGTTGCAAAATAACGTATCATAATCAAGTTTCACCAGTTTTTCGACGGCTCTACCGCGGCTCAAGGGAATCTCGGACTATGACCTAGCACGTTGATATGGAAAACATCATAAAGGATGACTCGCCTGAAGGGCTATTACCAAATTGAATTGGGCCGCGCCCTCACCGACGGGTGTGTGGGTTACCTGAAGGGTAATTATTACCAGAGGGGTATTCAGTGCCAGAAGAGCATTCTATCTAGTGTGACCAGAGTGCCGAATGCGAGTTTTGCAACCAAAGTAAACGCGCTCGATAGCGAGAGCGTAAACGCGATTTTGTATGGAATTGAAACTACGCCATCTGTGGACAGTTCGCTGAACTAAAATTTCTCCATACTAAATGCTCGTTTACGTTGTAGTTATCGAGCGCGTTTCGTGAGTAAAAAACTCGCACTTGGCACTCTGACCGCATCTGTAATCTCATCGTCTGACTCGGGAAGAACATGCTTGAGACGGCGACGAAATCGCGTGGTAGGGTGAAAACCGGCTTTGCACCGCTCGTTGAATAAAATCGCGGTGCGCGTGTTTAGCTTACCCTGCGCTCATCTGTACCAAGAAGTTTTGACTTGTGATGTCCGTAGTAGACTTGGCGTGTTGGATTACGTTAAAAGTTTTACCCCTGATTGGTTGCTAATCTTGTACCTAGGTATTAGACGTCTACTGCTTCTTGCTTATCGAGTGTGTTTAGAGGTTAAACTACCTCACAAACCCTGTTGTCGGAATTGTTGAGCCGCCTTAGGCTTCCGACATGTCTCCAATAACAACTTCATCCGTAGATAGTAGCCGAGAGGAACAGGTTGACGTGCCTTCCGAGGCAGGGAATCATCTTTCTTTTCAGACAATCAGGTGATTCAGCCAAACATATATACATGTCTAGTGTCTACTAAATACATTGGGTTCTTATTTACAAAAATAGCCTTTAGATATCTTATTTAAGATATTTTACTTTTTGACTGATGGACATACATTCCAGCCGTTTTGGCTAAATTAATAATTTCTTACAAAAACTGCAAGCAACGTTTACATGTTTTAACTTCTATATAAGACCACTAATTTAGTATGCTCACTCGTACGACTGTTTTTACTCCGTCCTGAAAAGTCAAGGTTTTGGACAATGGCTGTTTTTATTAATGTGTTTTTATCGGCTAATAGGCTAATGGTTTCACTAATTAAAGCCTTAGGTTCAACTCCCAATAGGTTACTTTATTAAATAGTTTCCAGTTGGGTCATGAATCATGATTACCCATTAGAATTCGGATAATGGAAAGGGCGATGTTCGGATAGAAAGTGGACCGTAGATGAATCAAAGTTACTGACGTACGAAGTAGATACAAAAAAACCAGATAAAAAGCTTAATTTTGTTTCTAGAATATTGGTATAGCTTTTAAACTAGCCATTAGCTTTAGTAGAACACCCCATGACTCCACCCGCGCTAATAGTTTTTCCATATAAACGAGGATTATTGCTACAATAAAAGTTAGCCGTGTGTTTTTCTGCTTATAAACTATATTATTGTAAAGTTTTATTCAAATCTTTTCAGTTGTTTTGCGTAAAAAAGTTACTGACATCAATAAATTCATCCATCCTCACCAACTTTAGCGTCTAGATAGAATATTACTAGCTTTCCGCCGTGGTTCCGCCCGCGTTAACAGGTTTTACCGTGGGAATGAGGAATTTTCAATAAAAGGTAGCCTATGTTACTCCCCAAGGTCTATTCTATCTTTGCACTAAGTTACATTAAAATCGGTTCATTTGTTTCGGAGCCTCAATGCAAATAAACAAACAGTCAAATCTTTTCTCTTTATAATATTAATATAGAAAATGTTCTCACTATTAATACACAAATTTGCCTGAATTAGTATTATTTTTTCTAGTGTTAGGCTGCTTTTCCACCAGAGCTGTGCGAGGTAGCTAAGCGGTGTGCGAGGAAAATGTCCACCAATAGAATCACTTCATTTTCCTAGCCTAGTGATTCTATTGGTGGATTTTTTCCTCGCACACCGCTTAGCTACCTCGCACAGCTCTGGTGGAAAAGCAGCCTAAAGCTCCCTGTAGTAGGTCGCTTTAAATATAGTTCTCCCTTCACCCCATATCGCATGACTAACTCGTATTTGCAAGCATTGTATGAAAGTTCAATAAAAAATGTGGTCATCGTACTCAGTCCAGGTTCACCCCATATTATCATTCCACTTTACCCCATATTCCTACTACTAGCTTATTGCGGCTTCTTCCGCGTTTACAGTGTTTTCCTTGGGAATGAGGTATTTTCCCGCGGTAAAAGGTAGCTTTTGTGTTATTCTGATGTATAAGCTATATTATAGTAAAGTTTCATCAAAATCCGTTAAGTAGTTTTTGCGTGAAAGAGTCACAAACATTTATACATCCTCACAAACTTTCGCTTTTATAATATGAGTAGGATTTCAGATTAATTCTGAGAGACTAAGATAAACTGCATTTTCCTGAAATAAAGTACTTAAATTGATTGCAATTAAAGAACTAGAAACATCTGTTTAACTGTTCTGGTGACTTAATATTGAACACGTTCTAAAGCATACATCTAAGCGGTACTTATAATTTTCACTGAAATGCTGTCGTTTATAAACTAAGTATTTTACCATTTATTGCATTACTACTTTCTTTTTACTAGTCAGAAAATACGGTTAGTATATGTCTTAGTACTGTGTGTCTCCTTCACGATGTTTTTCAATATCAACGCGCTAGGCCGTGGTCCGAGGCTCCCTTGAGCCGCCCCTAGACGCGTTGGTATATGACTTTTTTTTTGCGGTAGAGTCTTCCGCTCCCCCGCAAGTCCGGTGAAGCTTGATCCGTCGTACATTTTCGACTCAAGCATAGGTCAATTAAAAAAAGTCGTAGTTGTGTCTCTGCTTTAGTATATTTAAGTAAATACATTAGGTAAATTTATACACGTAGATCATTTTTTCGCTATACAAAGTTCGTACGCTAAACTTGGCAAATCGAAAACGTTTTTCTTCTAGCACATAAATTACTCGCTCACGAAACTTTTTACTCGACAAACAAACTTTTTGCGTACAGATGTAGGCAGCAGATGATGACGAATGGTGAACAAATTCAAAAGAAATGGGTTTAGCATTTTGAAATTGGTAAAATCAGAATTCAGTGAATATTACGGCTTAAAGCAATATTACGTGCGTTACATTACTTGAGATATAGGTCAACTTATACATGTATTTTTGAGTTTTTCAGTTATTTAATTTACATTTCTTCAAAAGTTTGCCGTATTTGCTAAACTTAGGTAATTTGTAAATGACGACATTTTAAACAACAATTTTTTTACTTAAGTTACTGATATGCACTTTAGATTATGACCTCTTTATGACTAACTAGCTGTCCGCCCGCGGCTACGCCCGCGTTGTTTTTTACTGCAGGAAAAATATATTTTCCCGCGGTAAAAACTATCTAAGATGTTGACCAGGGATTTATGGTACCACTGTACAGAATGTCATTCAAATCGAGTGTTAAACATTTTAATATTCAAAGACTACGAGTCGAAACTGAAAAAAAAAACAGTATCGGTATCAAATCACTTATGTGTTGACAAGTCGCCTTATATTAAATTCAAATTTATTTTATTTTATAGGCTCCCTTAGAACACTTAATGACGTCATTTCAGATGTTAAAAAGGTTTGCCTATACTACCTATAAAATCTTATTTACAATGTGTACCTACTTGTTTTTTGTAGTCAAATTTATTTGTGTAACTGGTTTTTGGTAATAAATTATTATTATTTTTGTTAAGCCAGGCTAGCTGGAAGACAAATTTGCGAGAGATAAGTAGGGCTATTGCGAATGGTTCTTCGACACGGCCGTACAATTGTTTTTCTAAACCAATAATTATGAGACGGCTTTAACTATAAGAGTAAATATAGAAAATTTCAACCTCTATAGCTGCAACTATCGGGTTGCGAAAGTGTAAGCTGGCGAGCACTGAACCGTGATAGTTCAGTTCAGTACAGGAGATCGAAGTTTCAAATGAAAGAATAAGAAAAGTAGAAAGAAATGAAGTACCAGTAAGTGCTCAATGGTCCGAGTTCACAAGCACTCAGATATATACTCGTACATACCTACTACCATACAAATACAAAAGAATTGACAGTTCATTGGTTGATACATTTTTATCATAACGATTAATATTGATTTTCAGCAAGTCCGGTGAAGCTTGATCCGTCGTACTTTTTCGACTCAAGCATAGGTCAATTAAAAAAATAATGATTTTTAGTCTTTGACCTGTAAATTTATACCTATGGTAGCGCAATTGAAAAAGGGCTATGGTTTGGATTGCTAAGTAGACGAAGATGTTAACAATTTAGTTTAGTTCCACAAAAAATACTTCAAACAAATGTAGGTATATTCTACTCATTGGACTCTACAATGAAAGATATTAATATGAGAAGACTAAATATTCAATCCCTGAATCTTTACAATATTTTCAAATCGACTTAAAATCCTTAGTTATCACAAAAATTATCATTTAAGTTATCATGAGCTTTCGTTAGTAAGTTAAAATGCATAATATGGAAATAAATAAAATGCATTACGTCACTTACCTCCTTAACTATCTAAGTATTTAAATAAGGTAAATTAAACTATAAATTAAAGTGGATCTCGGTGTTTCAAACTTAAGTTGAACTTTCAAAAGAGACGAGACTAACAATCAACGAAAAGCCAATTCACAAACCGGTTTGAATAAATCTAATAATCTAGAAATCCCAGCGTCTGAGAAGTGGCTCTGTGTGCTGTAGACCTTGCATTTCAGTAAAAAAAAACGTTCTTGTTTTATTTTAATGCAATTTTGTTTTAATAATAGTGCTTTTAGTTTGGGCTCCCTGTGTTCTATTAAAATTCTATTCACCCTATTTTGTATATTTCAGAATTCGAGAGTGCTCACATTTCACGGAAATATTTTTTTATTTTTGCTCACACCAACTTGCTACGCGAATTGGCAACCCAGATGATTGCAGTGACGATTCAATTCTCTCTAGTCCCTACCCTCTCTCGCTTGTAAATATTTTACTCTCTAGGTTGGTTAGGACGACGAGAAATGTAAACCCTGGAACGAACCTTGATTTTACTGTTATAGTATGACTTTTCATTTCGTCGGGTTTTAGTTTTTGGATTATATTCTGGAAAAATTGTGAAGGGGTTTGCTACAGTAGGGTTTGATAAGGACGAAACAATAAAATACTTTAGTTAAGTTCCTTGAAATCAACGTTTCTATAAATGAATTCCCTTTTAATTGTGATTGTTTTAGGTTACCTTTTTATTTCATTGTTTGGACGTATGTATAATTTAGTGGGATCAATGCCTTAAAAGGAAAAGTATGTTGAGATGTGTATAAATAATATTATGGCCATTATGGCTAAGAATAACAAAAAACATACGTACATACTTACAGTCACGCCTTTAATCTAAAGGGGTTGACAGAGACAATTTTCTTCTAATTCCTTGTACACAATGATATGATAGAAGAAAAAAAGAATAAGCTAGTTAGGTTGCAGGGTACACCTTTAAATATGTTTTGTATTGAAAATTATTTTTTATGAAAAACAGAATCCATTCCATTGGAAGTATACATAAAAAGGGACTATTATGGCGCACCTTACACAATGATTACGTAATATTATCAGACAAGGGAGCACTACATTGGCTCTCGGCCAAGTTCTATTGCATGCCTCATTCCGTTTGTCAGGTACAAACCTCTTGGTCTTGGAACAATTTCAGCTGTAAATTGGTAAAGTTAAATTTGGAAAACTATGAAACTATCGTAACGGTTAGTTTCATCAGTATTAGCTTCTTATGAACCAGTGATAACTTTGGGAAGTAATTTTATTGTATGATTTGTAGCCCTGGTGAAATAAGTCTGATTTCAAACACAGGATCAAGGATCGAATCCTGCTTATCATGAAGCTTATATTTATCTTAATTATATTACGATTAACTACGAAATATTGCATTAAAAACATCGCAGCTTATATTTTTTTTTCATATAAATGAATACAAAGATGTGTAAGTAAAGCTCGAATTACTAAGAAAGCAAAATACTAAAAACCGTTCGTGCTTTCTTAGTTTTATAGCTTACTTGCATAAAGTAAACGAGCTTTTACTTCGACCCCTTACGACCCTATTTTATACACTACGTTAAATTTGTGTATAATAGGGGTTTTGAAAATATACATCAGCTCGAAGAAAATGTGGTTGGTCGTTATCACGATTTTCCACTTGAAGAAAATGATGGGCTGACTTATTATGAGTAGTGGGGGGTTAGTTGTCTTAACAATAAATATTCATTTACCTAAGTATTTGTAATACAAAATTGTCTATGTTTTAGTTAGGTACGTGAAATTGTTTCTGCACATCAATAAAAATTTTGAACACTCAGTCAACGCCCCTTGTAAATCTTATCCCAAATATTTTGCCCAACGAGGATTTAATTCGTGCTCTACTCACCCTGATAGGGAAGAAATCGTGTCTTTATGTATGTTCTTTTGTATAAAGGTAGATCCTCGTGCAAATTGGCAATAACTAAGAGATCTAGAGGCACTTACATTGAAATAACTGAATTAATTTTCTTTCAGTTGATTGAGATTCCACTAATTTGAAATTCTGATCAATTCATCCATTGATCAAAGTCGAATTCCTTTGAATATTGGAAGAGCGCCTACAGTTACTCGAAATGAATTAATGGTTATTATTTTTAGGCTTATGGCAACACTGGTAACCTTTTTAAAGAGAAGAAATAGGCATTACGTGTAAGACACTATTTTGTAATAAAATATTAAATTTTTGCATTTTGTCTATTTGATATCTTACTTGAAATCTTCTTCGGAAATTTTTATGGCTGATATCGTCTCTTTGCTAATACAACGATCTAAGTTAACGTTTAAATTTCAAGATTTACTTAATGTCCTTCTATAAATTTCCCAAAAGAACCATGAGAGCTTACTTCAACTTACTGCGAGTTTCATTACTGGTTTTACCTGTGCGATAAAATTCACCATTACCGGTAAATTTACCGGAGAATTCAGACAGCTGGCGAACCGGGCCGAGATTACGTTATTTTAGTGGCCCACTAAGTAGGAAAGTTTATTTCTTGGAAAAAGTTAGGATATTTTTTGTGTTGGTGAAGAGCTTTTGTTTCAACTTGCAAGTAATGACATCTGTTGATTTTGAATTGCAGTAGTATACGTAGTTTTTTTATTTTTGTTTGAATAATGGTTTTTAAGGTGGTTTAGGGTGGGTTGGTTTTTTGTTTATTGACTGCAGTCTCACCCGAGCTAGCATGAGGTATCGTATCACGCGTGACAGTCATGATTTTGCCATGCGTACTCGTACGAGGGTCATACTGAAAGTTGCTAGAACTGGCCACTTGTAAACAATCTAATAAAAAAATAAGTTTATATTTTGAAAATGGAACTCTGCCAATTTATTATTTATAGTATGTACCTATTTTATTTATTTGTCATTTGTTTCACGATTTGAAGGCAAATTGAAAAATTGTCTGTGATACATGGTGATACGTCATCATGAATTTAACGCGAGAAATTTTCATATCTCAATTCCTACGAGAAACGGGTTATAGCACAGTTAATTACCACAGTTCTTTTGATGATCATAATTACTTTATATTCTGTTTCCGTCACCGAAACTAATTCAACACGCGTAGGTACGAAGTCACGGGAAAAAGGTAGTGGCTCATAATATAATCTGAATTTTGTTAGTACTTACTTAGACTTACTTAGTAAAAAAAATCTTAGCTGCGGGCTTAAGTGACTTTCAGACAGACCCACATTTCCGAGTATTTTTCTTCAGATTTCTTTCGCCCGTCTTTGAAAGAACCCATTTATTATTTCATTAGTAACGTTAACTCAACTTTTATAATGCTATTTGTCTAACTCAGGCCAAGTTCTTAGCCGTCGTTTTTGGACAGTGCTTTTTATAATCGTTTCCTTGGATTTGAAAATGTTGTAGTTTCTTTTTTTTCGTGAGTGTCTGATATTTATATACAGTCTCATGCTTGTCAAAGTATGACAAAGTATGAAAGGTAGAGTCACTGGGCGTTCACTCAATACAGAAAACGCGTTTTAACAAGCTACGTCTTGTCAAAACGCGTTTTCTGTATAACAACAGAATATCCGCTACAAGTCAATGGCGCTAGGCGCTATGTAAAACACCCCCGAACACCACCGGCGGAGTCCCGCGGCGCCTACGGGGTGCAGGGCATGGGGCGCTATATCGGCCGGGAAACTCATTTTGGCGCGGGGGGGTGAGTATTCTTTCTGTACGGGTTAGTAGTCGTACTATTATTTTCTTCTGTGCAAGTAGGCCTACTATGTAAATAGCGACAGGCTCGAGAAGCTGTCAAACGCGAAATAGTGACATTAGAGCCATAGCAATTCTGTCAATATGTCGCGTTTGACAGCTTCTCGAGCCTGTCGCTACTTACATAGTAGGCCTACAGGTATTTCACATATCTCCATACATTGCGCAAGAGAGCGTTATCGTTTCGGTTTTAGTGTAGGTACCGGAACCCACATTTTTTCTGGTTTTGCTCAAAGAGCTTTGCTGATTTCGGTATCTGTTCAATTAACCGGTTAAAGAATTAAAAATTTCGCTTGCTCATCCGAATACCTTTTGTCTGAATGAGACAGTATAAATGCGAGCGACACGCGCCCGTCTCGCTTACTCTTACGCTTGCGATACTCCCGGAATTAACCAGGTATTTTCCAGCGGCGGTACCTGTTCAAAACGTTTCGTTCCGAGCGGAATTCAAAGAGCGTAATGCAAATACCAGGTTAAAAACCTTTATTTAGGGGTTTTCGAAAGAGCGGTTTCAAGCCCTGGTTGCAATAGCTTGCAGAATAGAAAAAAAAATTCCTTACTCTAGAATAGCAATCACTACTGCAATGCTGATATTCTGTCAGTACCATTTTGTGTGTACGTTCATACAAAACGATTTTGCTCAAATATTGTCTGCATATCTCAGATATATTATTTTGCCAACATTTCGTACGAATAAGGACTTTTTCGTTTGTATAATTATTACAAATAATTACAATACTTTTGGTAAGCTAGAAGCTAGATTAATGGTGTACAATACGGATTAAGTCCATTACGAAAATACAGTCCACTCTTCTCAGAGCCTCACGCCAAATATTCCGAATGAGTTCAGTTTTGAAAAACACGTGAACTAAAGCTGTTTGTATGTGAACCGGGCATGCGATCGTAACAGACGCGCGTGTAATCGACATGTTTATTTTGCTTACCCTTAACTCAAGGTGTAATTTAACTAGCTACAGACACGGCTTTCAAAGAACGGATGGAAACGTAGGAATAAATAATTAGGTGGATATTTTTACCGCGTTCTGTTCAGGAAGCTAGTGCCCTGTGAAATGTCTAGAATGAAATTGGCGTTGTGATTGTTGATCTATCGACGCTAATATTTAAAAAACAACGATTCTAGAGATCTATAATTCACGTATTAATATGAAAGACGGAAGATCAACATATGTAGGTATTTCATAATTAAAAGGATAGCGTGAAATGTATTTTAAATCTTAATAATATCGAAAGAAAGCAGCATTTTCTCTAATTACTCATAGTTTTTTTTGCACACTACGTTTAAGTACAGATCCAGATTTTTTTTTTTGAATAAAATGTTATATTGGAAAATTTTATGTCGTGTGGATCATATCATGTCCATCTCATTACGGCATTCAAAGAATATTTATACATTATTTAATCAAAACTACGTCCCATTAGAACGTAAATAAAAAAAATAAAAAATCTTTAATAAGGATAATAAGAAGATGTAACATTCCCACATTTTTTTTTGGTAATAAATTTCTCTCTAAGTAAGTAATAATTTATTATATCTTTCGACAGAATGTATGAGGGAAAAAGTATTATTTTTACGGCTCTCCCGTAAGCCTCGGGGCGGGTGGTAAGGATGTGCCGTTCCCGAGAATATTTCCACAAGAAGATTCTTCGAGTCAATGGTCATATTTGTTTTGCCCAGTACTCCGCAACAGAAATGGCGCAAGATCCTTCTTGGTGCAGTTGGCCGGACACAAAGGGCATGACAGAAAATGCTCCATGGTCTGCCTGGGGCTCCACAGTCACAGCTTATGCAGGACTGGTCAATGAAGCCCCATTTAGCCATGTTTACTCTGCAGCGGCCGCTGGGTACGCAAGCGAATTAATGACTTCCAGGTCGGCCACTGCAGGTTGTTACCCGGAGGTAGGCTCTCGGCTGGTTTGACAAAATCCACCGGTACTGGCCTCTTTGCAGACCATAGACGCTCCGTTTCCCCTGCTAGAGGACAGTCCGCGGACACAGTGCTTCCTAAAAAGTTCTTTCGGCTTTTAAGACGGACAGGCGGCCTTTGGTAGTTGAACATTGGGTGACGTGGTTCAGTTTCTTGTTTGTGTTTCTCCACTGCACAAGCTACTCGTACTTCGCGTCGAATATCAGGTGGCGCTATGCCTGTTAGGGGGGGCAGATAGTAGATTGAGTGGGGTCAGTTTGAGGCAGCCCGTTATAATACGGCAGGTCTCATTACCACACTAAGAATGCTACTTTCCGTTTAAGGCCAACTAGTACAAGTCACTTAGACCTGAAGGGTCGGTCGGGTTGTTAGGTACCTAACCGGAAATCACCAACCCGTTCTACCACATCTAGCCAGATCGAACAGCAAATTTCGTTGGGAATATTCCTGGGAACGGAAAATTCCCGGGAATGGTGAGAATATTCCCGGGAATGGTACATCTATAGGTGGGAAGACACGCCTGTGCTAAGTCGACAGCGGAACTGTTTAATTATTACCTTCGGCAGTTCGTGCGCCTTTACCCATTTATGTCCCAGGTAATTTTTGATTTGGGTAGCAATGTAGCGCAAATTGACAGGTGTAAATGTGTTTCGCGTTTCCACGTTTTTAACTAAGCAAGAGAGATCTCAGAATTTCGTATAAGTGAGCAGGAAGACAGATTACAAATAGAATACAGGTGTTACTGACTAGAAAATTTCGATTTTTATTTGATCTTTTATTTAGTTTTTTGTAGAGTTAACAAGGCAAATTAATGTATAATTATGTAGGTAACTGCTTACAATTTTGTAAGAGATCATGGTTCTTATGTAACTACACCAGTTTTGCCTAACTAAACTATGCTCAAAAAAGCTTTCTTCGAATTTTTTGTAACAGAGTTAAAATGGTAATGATTTTGACAATAAAAATAAATAAAACTTGCACAAAACTAATGATAATACGGAAGATGATGGTCTTTCCCACACAGACCAATAAAACGAAAGTCACAAATGGCCGTAGTGTTACGAGTATTCCTAAGTTATCAATTCCTGCCCACCTCATAGCGAACATTGTGCTAAACCACGCGAAACTAAAGCGTCATTGCCGAGTAAATAGCCTTTTACCTCAGTTTCAAGTATGGCACAAAGATACAACATTCAAACAGTAGGCCACAATGGGCATATCAGGGACGGCTGCCACCGGCAGTCTCATTGGAGTATTGACTTGGCCTCGAGAAGCTGTACGTATCTCCATTGTAATGAACTAATGGATAGTACCCGGTGAAAATGAGTTACAATTACATTATAAGTTAATATTACTTGTGTACTGTTTGTTTACAACTACAATTATTACTACACCAGAATTAATACTCTGTATTTTGGGCTGTCTGTCAGTCTCTTACCAGGCGCCTTGTCAGATTATTTCTTAACTAGCTTTCCGCACCGCGGTTAACAGGTTTTCCCGTGGGAAAGAAGTATTTTCACGCGGTTAAAAGTAGCCTATGTGTTATTCTGATATATAAGCTATATTACTGTAAAGTTTCATTAAAATGCGTTCATTACTTTTTGCGTGAAAGAGTCACAAACATTATACATCCATACTCACAAACTTTCGTGTTTAAAATATTAGTAGGATGGTATAAGAAGCGCAGCAAAAATAAAATTTGAGATTGGAAAATTTTGTGTCAACCTAATCATGTTTCATCTTATGATTGTTTTTACTATATGACATCATTGGCAATGAAACCGAAACTGATAAACATATTTTTTTAATATCACTGTTAATTTTAAGAAATATGACTGCATGATTCCTATTACACGTCTCTGGTTTTCATCATCGGCAAACCGGTTCAACTATAGATCACACGCTATCTTAAAAAACATTCTACAAAGTTTCATTATAGCAACTTTCTTTAGACTAATTTCTAGTTATTAGTGTTACAATATACTCGTACAACGCACTTAAAAACTATAAATAGGTAAGTATCTCATATTAAAATGTTTACGTTCCTTTATAATATACCCATTCAAAACAAAACCTTTTGTCACACTATGATCTACCTCAGTACCTATTATTATTATACTACAATAATTCTGTAACCGAAAATCACATTCTAATAAAACTTCTGGATTTTGGATTCCTTATTAAATTTTTATGAAAACCATAATAAATAAAATGTTTTTGATGCAATATTTTTAGTTTTTCTTGCCTGAAACTAAAAAAACTTTTAGTAGTTGTAAAAAATTCGAATAAAGCTCAATGTTAACGGAATCTCCATACTTGTGCACGCAATGTTAGACACTGACTGATTTATGTATTTGATTTTGTACGGATCTTTGTGACTATCGGTACCAGTAACGAATTGCTAAAACAAATATTTTATTTAAAAAGTTGTGGGATTCAAATTTGTAAAGTGTAACAATAAAAGTATCACACTTTAAATGGCAATGTTATTTATATAAAAAAAGTTAAAAAAAAGTTGAAAGTAGTAGCCACGGTCTGAATAAAAGCAAACTATACTACAAATAGGTATTAGTCAGATGATGATAGGTATATGAAGTAAATAAAATCAATAAAAGAACTGAAAATTTATTAGCAAACGAAAAGTAAACCCTCTCTCTATACACCGAAGCTAAAATGCACAATGCACAAAAGCTAAAATAGGCAAACTATACTATAAATATTAGTCAGATGATGATAGGTATATGAAGTAAATAAAATCAATTCAAAAACAGAAAATTTGGTAGCAAACAAAGAGTAAACCCCTATACACCGAGCTCTATTTGGTATACGTAAATTCAAGATATTCTCAGAGCAATCTGTTTAGCAAGACACAAACTGACGCTAGGTATCTTCTGTGAATCGTGACTGACATTACAATGATCCACTGTACTGAAACGTGGAATAAAATACTTTGACAATAAAGTTCAAACTTCAAAGTCAGCTTTGATGCGGTTTACGACGACAGTGCGAAACCCACATGCTCTGTTTTCAAACTTTTACTAATATTATTTATGGTTTTAGCGGATATAGCTGTACGCTTCTGAAAATAAAATTTTGTTTATTTATTCCGTATTTAAAAATATTCTATTGAATACGATTTTGGGAGGGTTATTAGTTCTCGGCCGGCTAGCCAAAATCCAACACTGAACCTGTTAAATTTTATTGATAAACTCATTAATCGCAGATTTTTTTGGAAATAAAGTGCTTAATTACATTATTATACTTATTTAATGATATAGTTAACACACGGCCGTATGTTTATTAAGAAATACTTGTTAAAAATACATTTTTGCTTGTGAATATTAGGTGGCCGGAAAGTCAATTTTATTAATTTTACTCTGATGCCAAATCTCTTGCGTCGACTGTTTAAAATCTTTCTCATGTTACTTTCTTTATTTTTTCTCTCGGTCTCTCATGTCTGAGGACCATGGTCAGCAATGTGGTTGAATGTGGATCTGCCTCTACCAGTTTCTGTTCAGAGCATCTATTTTTTTTCGTCATTTTGAAAACATTCTATTCCTTATTCTCATTCCTCGTTAACAGCTCATATACGTCCCGTCCCCACCGAGGGTCTCGAGCCTACCCTGATACCAGGGTGAATAGGAATTGGTCAACCACGCTGGCCTAGTGCGGGTTGATCAACTTCACACACAACCTTTGAATTTCTTCGCAGGTATGTGCAGGTTTCCTCACGATGTTTTCCTTCACCATAAGAGCGTCGAATAAACGTACATATGAATTTTAAAATCGAAAACACATTGGTACATGCCGAGATTTGAACCCGCGAACTTCGGAATGGAAGTCAACGGGCCTAGCCACTTGAACACCGACGCTCTTATTCTGAACCTATTAAAGTTGCACAAATAGGTTCGACAGGAACACGTTTGTTCCAGTTAACGCGATTTATAGTTTTACTCAGAAGTGGTGCCAAGAGACTTCTTATACTCACTGTACACGACATCTTGTTCTTGACATATTGTAACTTTTTTATTTACTTTACTTTATTTATTTATTACTATCGTGCGTTCAGATCTTTTAGAATTTGTTTCTACCGAAACAATAAAAACAATGATTCTCTATTGTACCCAAAAATACCTAAGTTACAAACTAAAATATGTTTCCACGTGTAGCGTTGAAAAAAAAACGTAAAGGTACAATTTTCTTAATGTAATAGCATCAAGTATGTTATAAGTACTACCGTTAATTAGTACTTATATAATATCCTTGAGGAGCATAGAGTAGGTAAGACTTATACATTTTTTGTAGTATGTACCTAACAGTGATAATAATACTCATCCCAGAATTACTAGCATACATAAGTAGAACAATAAAAGTATTTTTTTGTTATATATTATAACCGTATAAGTTATAGAGTGAAACTGCTTAGTAGTAAAATCAGAACTAGGGTCTGATTTTGATTGCATAGGCCGTCCGAATCCTCCGGCTTCGAATTCTAAATTTCCCTGTGGGCAGCGATATCTGCGAGCAATGTGACGTCATGTATGAAAATTATATTGGATTGTTCAGTTCAAAATTGAAAATTTGTTATTCGAAATAAGTCTCTTAATTAAGTTACTAAGTATTGCTCAAACCAAGACTGGCTCTCGTCTCGCACTAATGAAGAATAAACTCTTAAAAATTAAAGAGGCGATGCGATATTAGTATGAACAGAACTGGCAGGATTGCGCAGTGAGGTCATATTCAATTCTTGAATGTTGTCAGAAAGAATATGCTACCTTCGCCGAAGACCGCTAATATAATACACTATTCTTGTTGCGGATTGTTTTGATTTAGTAGATTTTGGGAATTGCAGTAATGTTTATTCTATTCTATTTCAATTTGAGTCTTCTTGTAAACGCTGAAAAGATTTTGAATGTTGTTTTTTTGGTATCTAACCCACACTAGGACAGCGTGAATAATTAAGGCCTGTTCACCCTATTTGAGAGGAAGCTTACGTCCCATAGTGGGGACATCTAAAGCCACGGTCACATACAACGATTAGTCGCTGCGAATTGGCACTCGCATCGAGAATGCGCTCAGTGATTTCAATACTGACCGTGTTCATTTGTGTTCGCAATCGCATTGATTGCAATCGCAGCGACTATTCGCTAAATGTGACCGAGGCTTAAGAGCTTGTAGGTAATCACCAATATCTAGATATAAAAAACTGTAGAAGTCGAAAATCTGTACATAGAAAATAAAATGCTTAAAACCGAGTCAGGGGGATGTAAGAAGTAATATAGAACATAACCAGTTTTTTTTTTGTTTCTCTGTTTGCCTCTTTGTCGGTTTCTCTTTTTGTATGGGCTAATCTCCGAAAATACTGGATCAATTTAAATGAAATTTTGCATGGTGGTACCTTATATCCCCAGTCGACATCTTAGATACTTTTTACCGCGAGAAAATATCTCAATCCTACGTAAGTGAAAGTACTTAGATAACCTTACTAAATTGTATTAACTTTAATTTAGTCAATTTATTGCATATGTTACAGTCATAGTGATTAAATAGATATTATAAATATTGACTGGTCATTATATATAATAACAAAATTGACTAGACAATATGATAAATTAATCACTTCATCCGGATATTATTCATAATAGCGGGTCAAAGTTAGCCAAAGTAATAAATACGGTCTAACTGACTTGTTACCCCTCCCGCTCTTCATCCCGCTGCCGCGTCGCGTGATCGCCGCTTTTCTAATTTGTAAAGTTAAATAACTTTAAAACAATTTTATTTAATGTAGAATTATTATCTATGGCAATGTTATATTTAATTCTTAATATTAAAAGTCAAACCTCTTGTGTAACTCAAAATGTCACTTGAGCCTTACTTGTAACAATAAATAATACTTATGACTCAGTTAATGAATGTCAGTTCATTTTAAATATTTTATTATTGTAGTCTTCAACGATAGATACCAAATACTTGTATTAATCTCTGTTCTTTTTTGTTGTTTTTAACGGCTAGTAAGCTTTAAGTTTACTTTATAAAGTTTAATTACATTATAACAATGTTAATTAATGTAGAATTATTATCTATGGCAATGTCATTTTAATTCTTAATAAAAACCTTAACAATACCTACTTGTTTTATTACATTATCCAAGTCTTGGAAGATATTATATAAAATTGCTAGTTAATGTGATTAATTCCGTGTCAATCATCACTTTATCTAAATTGAGTAGACATTATAAATAATGGCTAGATAATATACATAATATCCAGATTAATTACTTTGGCTGTAACACATATACTAGCTTTTCGCCGCAGCTCCGCCCGCGTTAACAGTTTTACCCGTGGTAATGAGGCATTTTCCCGCGGTAGAAGGTAGCCTATGTTAATCAGAGTACCTAAATGTAGCTCTGTTATGGTGAAAGAATTTTAAAATCAACTCAGTAGTTTTTGAGTTTATTCGTTACAAACATACACATCCACACCAAAATACAAATCTTTCATCTTTATAATAGTAGTATGATAGCTGTAAGCCGTGACTACGCTCGCGATTTATTTATTTTTCCTTTAATACGAAAAACGGTAACGTCCTTTAAATTATTACTGTTAATTTAAAACTAATGTATCACTACATTTATTTCTTATTTTTTTTGGAAAATAGAAAGTACGAGTATGTAACTATTAGTTGCTAAAGTTATAAAGTATAATTTAAAAAATCAATTAGTCTTAAACTACTTATTTTGACTTTTTCAAATTTAGTTACTTACCTCCCTATTCAAACAAACAAAAAAGTATACAAAATGCTAAGATATAAAACTGTAAGATGTCATAACACTTACATTTTTACGACGTTTTCCAAGCAGTAACATTACGGAAAATTAAAACTGCAATTAAAAAGCCACTTATTTCACGTTCACTCAGCTAATTCCGCTCATTACAATGTAATTGTTACTTTGTTTTAGTAATAAGCTAACAATGAATTTTCATGTACATTCAGCATATAGAAAGTACGTTTCGTGTGTGTGTGTGTGTGTGTGTGTGTTTGTGTGTTCGTGTGTGTAAGTGTTTGAATTTGTGTAGTGTCTTCGTAGAGAGGCTTCGTTGGAGAGCTGTTTTTGACAACTGAAACCCAACCATTATTCCATCGTTGAGCTAAAGTACGTCTACTGCGAGATTCTGAAATCTACGGTCTCCAATTTAATCCTTATAATTTAAAATTTCTAGACAATTATTTACAGTGAAATGACTAAAGCCGGTGTAGAAAATAAATTGAGTTTTTATTTCATTTTACTGTATTTAATGTTGTCTAGAATAGTCTTTGTAATCAATTCAGAAATACTATAACAAGTTTGCATTTTAAAAATAATTATTGTATAAATTAAGTACAAATTTTGTTGATGTGAGAAAAAAATAAAAACGACAAACTAAAGAGAATAGTTTTGAGTAACTTTCTCAAACAAACAGTCCTCGGAAAAAATACTGTCCAAATTAAACTTCAAGTTCAAAACACATTCTGTAACAGAAAGGGAGGCAACTTTGAATAGCAGTAGAGCACATAAAAAAACAAAGTTCTCTCGCAGAAAATCAAATGACAAGCTTGCTAAACATCAGTGAGGGTTAATTAGTTCCTCATTCATCTTGTTGACAGAGCTCTCAGAGGGGAGAGTAATCAATAAACGGTACTGAGTGACTTGTACTCGTTATCGTGAGCTTGCATTTATTTGCCATCACGATATACATTACTGCTATCTCATGAAGCGAAGGGTGCTTTACTTCTTGGACTTTGTATTTCTTTTTTGGGAGGAAAAAATTCTGTGAACTAGCTGAGGGCTTGCGATTGCTCAAAATGTAATGCAGATTTCTATTTGGTGACTACTGAACTGACGGAAACAAAAAAAAAACGATATCACATATGTATTGACAGGATATTACGTACGCCTCTATACTTGTGGTTGGTAACCAGGTTAGGTGAAGTTAAGCAATCTGTGTTGAGCAGTAGTGGGGTGGAAGCTCTTAGTCGTCAGTACCACAAATAGCCAGGTTACTCAACATAAAGAAACAGGTAAATTCGTTATTATTAATTCGAAGTCCTCGGACATTATAGCCCATAAAAACCGATCCAGGTCAATCCAGATAGTCTGTACTTACCGGTAAGTCCTAACCTGTTCCTCTAAGCGCGAGTGCATATAATAACATGAGGATATTTTATTTTTATTTTATTTATTTTACCTTCACGCATCGGTACCTACACGTATCAGTTTCTCTGTGCAGGGAACCTGTTTTTTATATCCTCACCTTAAGTCGGTAAGAATAAACAGGTTTATCCAAACAGATTGTAAAATCCGATCTGATCTCAATTTAATTAAGGGCCTCGTTGGAGAACTTTAAAGTCAAAACTTAAATTTGATCAACGTTAAGTAAGATCATTAGAACGAAATTCGCGTCGTAATGAACCGCTGTTGACCTCAGAACTATAAAAGAGACATGTCAATCATAAGAGTCTTGAATTTTTTATTATTATTTTGAATTAGAGAACTTTTACTTACGCTCAATATTGATCTAATAGTCTTATTTCTTGTAAATATCATAAATATAAAAGTATCGATAAATGTAATGTGATGTGTGTTTGTGTGTGTGTCTATTGCCACAATGCTTCATACTACGCTTACAAAAAAAACCCTAAGAAATTAAAATTAATATGGGAACGGAAATAAAAAGAACGCCTCGATCATTGAACTACTATCATATATGGTACTGGCGTAAATAGAAAGGGCACGCGCGAACCGCACTCAAATCATTGTCTTTCTGTCTTTGAATTAGAGCTCACAAGCTCCAATTTCTACGGCATTATCTTTTGTTTATCTTCTCCCCGCGCACTCCGTCCGCCTTCCGCTGCCGCTATTTTGGCGCATAGCATGTGTTCGAGGTGTCTAAACGTGTACGTAATCCCAAAGTAACAATATCTTTGGTAGTCCCTCAATGGCCTCGATTAGAGAGTGACCGAATTCGCTTTCATAGTCTGTGCAATATTATTTTATAACCTTGATCTTAGTGAGTCTCGATGAGTCCTGAACGAAACGACCAAAGCTTTGTTTCTTCGTAATTAACGAGGTTATTCCATAAACGATACTGTTATTATACTGAGACGCCGCTTCTCTTCACATTTATATTGTTTACCTTTGTTTTTGATGGTCCTTTTATTTTCATGGCTTGGAATGAAGGGAAAATATTGACTAGAATTATTTTCTTCATGAACCTAAAAAAATCAATGTCTTTATAGGATCTCGTGTGTCCGTCTCAAAGAGAAAATAAAACACTACTGGTCCGTCTATCCGTCCATCTGTCACGCCAATTTATAACACGTATTCTACAAGGATGAACAGCATGATGACGTAGGCTTGTGTCAAGTCATGTGGTCCGAATGCAAGATCTTACTTTCTTAGACCATGGGAAGACATTTATTTGAAGTGAAATTACATTATAACTTTGAGAATAGGAAAAAGTCATCCGGCTCGCACCAAGGACTGCGGTCGTCTGTTAAGTGGTCAAGCAACAATACTTTTCGATTTATCAGAGACCTATTTAAATAAAACGCAAGATAGTTTTAAACCACAAAGCAGGATTCGACCTGACCTACATATAAATACTCTAATCTTTAAAACAACATCAAAAAATCCTGTCTCATTCGCGATTTAGAGAAATTGAAGACATTACATTAGTATAATGCGAAGTGTTACAAAATCTAGGTCACTACTCACTATGACCAAGAATTTTTGCCGGTCACCGCCAGACAGGACCATTTCCGAATGATAATAAAGAAGAAATACATACCTTCTTCATACCTTGTTATATTCATAGTATTTATTTAAGGTAATGGTGAGGTATGGACTTCAGTATACCTCAGTAATCATTTCATAGCTATATTTAATGTATATGTATTTCAACTATGTATTGTATTTTCGATTATTTGAAACATTTACTGAATAAAATATATTCAAAAACGACAACGCATATTCAATTTTTTACAGGTCTTGTTTGTTTTCCTTTGTTTTTGTATACAATTTGTTTGATTTCGATTTTGTATTTTTGAATGCTTTACAAAATCGAACTTTTATACTTAGCTTAGAACAACTAATTTCACCTTTGTGTGATAGACAAATGAGTTTGCTTCCTAGCACAGGGGATTCGAGTTTTGATAAGATAAGATAAGATCTTTATTTGCTAGAACATAGTGATAGGTACAGTTCTTAAAATGAATTTTAATTGTTCTTATGTTCCACCAGTAATAGTATGCAAAATTATATAAAGCTAATCAGTGTTTGTCACTAAATTATTCATTAAGTGAGTAATACAAAATTTTAAGAAGCCAATTCGTTATCCTTTTCTTAAACTCATGTGATGGACAGTCTTTCAAATGTTTAGGCAAGCAATTATATACTCGAAACTTTGGTTCTAGTTATATTTTTATTATAACGAAGAAAATAAATATTTTCGCTTGATTTATTTAATTTTTTTTTTCATTGTTACATAATTATAGTACCTAAATTTAAAATTAGATGGATGATGATAATTATTGAGACACTAGGTTTCTCTCCCACTTATTTCTTGCTTTCATAGCGTTTTTTCTTTCAAATAGTCTTGAAAAGTTCGTTATTTTTATACGTTGAATGCTTCAGCGAAGATGAATAAAGCATGAAGCGGTTTTAAGGTCTGTGTGAAAAGACTTAAGACTTTTACTGTGAGAAAAGAGCAGCGCTGTAAATTCAATTTCAAATTCTATTGCATCAAAGTTTTCAGTACTTTTTTGCAATATTAATATGAAGATCGTGCAACTTTGTTGCATATAATTAAGTAACATTTTAACAGAAATATTTGAATTACGAATTACATTATCAGGACCTTCTGTACTCTCAAAGCTTATTTTTATAAAATAAAGTATAGTCAATACTTATTATTATTATCGGTAGACAAATAATTCGTGTTATTAATGATCACTTAAGAACGTGCTTAACGGCTTAAGTGATCATTAGTATTCAATCAATTAGACGGTTTTGTTCTACAACAAGCTTATACAGGGGCATTCTCAGAATGCTAAATAGGGCTTTAGTGTAGTACGAGATGGCCAACTCCTTTTTTGGCAATTGGAATAGTCGACAAAAATGACAAAGTAAAGCCTCACATAAAGTACAACGGCTTTAAATAAGCATATTCAATGTTAGCAATTTGTTAGAAAATAGTAACCTTTTTGCATAAATTATTTTAATTGACAATGAGAATTCTACGACCTAGTATTAAAGTTATTAAAATGTCAAATATTTTGGCAACATACAACCAAATCACTTTTAATTAAAACTTTCATAAACAAAATCAATTTTTTATTCTTGCCTCAAAAATGTAAAGTTTTCAACTGTGTTTTAATTTCATTGCAACATTGGATTTCGAGAACTATCTGGAAACTTGGGCCTCCATAATCGGATTTGCTCTCTGCTAATTGAGATGCTGTATTTGATGTTACGTATAATTTTGATCTTCACATTAATATTACTTAAACAGACTGTTACTGGATTCAAACTGATTGTTTACATTTAGCATAATGAAACCAAGATCTACATATTATTATAATATAGCAGCACTTGGTTTCAAATCATTAAAATCTATAAAATTTGATACAGAAACCAAAGAAAATATGAGGGTTGTTACATTTTTGATATCCTACATGCACTAAAAATATGTTTTCTGGAGTGTTCTTTTTTTGCCCGTCTCAATAGCACTGACTGGCATATTCCCTTATTAGTTTCAAAACACAAAACATTTATTACAAGTCACAAGTGATATAAAGGTCTAAAAATTCCAGATGTCTAGTTACGCTCAAAATAATTTATATCAACAACAATTTAAATGCTACATCATGATATGGGCCCTAAGTGACAGCCTTTCGGAACTCACTTAGTAGAGCTAACTAACCCACCGCAAGATCCTTCTATTAACGATGTTCGCTCGATCGGGGATTTAAATAATTTATCTACATTAGATTAAAGGTTAAACCCCTCTTACTTTTTAATGCAATTACCTGATAACAAAAAATTTTTGAATATTCATCCTATTTTGTGTTTTACTTTATCAAATGCTTTCCCCAAGTCTATACACGAATAGTTTACCTCATAATTAGTACCGCTCGAAAGCTTCTTAATACAATATTTCAGCATATTTTATCATAATTGGGCATGGTAGACTAGTCACTCTAATATCGTAGTAGCGGCGAACTGGGTATTGGTTTATGATATGATATCGTATCTGTAAACTTAGTTACGAGTGGTTACGAAATGTTTTCTAGCTCATAAGAATGGTATTTTCGTAGATAGAATTCTTTTATTGTCTGTATTTTATCTTTATAGTAGTTTTTATCAAATTATGTGTTAAGCGGGCGCTCAGGAAAGTTTAAAATCAAACTCAGACAATCCTCGAAACCAATTAAAACGACGACACGATTTAAATTGAGAATAATACTTTCAGCCAGACCGACAAGCAAACGAGATGGCATGACAAATGCCACAGTATTATGAATAGTAAAAAAATATTGAAGGTAACGTAATAACCTGGGCAAATCAATACCGTTGCGTTTCCCGCAGGACCACGACCCCTTTAAAACTTTTAATTAGTATTGTTCAACGGAATTGGGCGATAGAATGCACTGATAAGGTTTCAAATAACTATAATATTACTTTTCTTTTGGTAATGTTTACGGTGCTGGTGATCCACACGGAAATACTTGCACGGAAGGTTTTTAATTAGCAATCAGCTTGTGACTCGTTTTATCTTGATTGATTTAATCTGAACTATTTTTGTGGGTTTATGACGGCCTTATTGAGAGCAAAGGACTTATTTCCAGTGAAATAAATATACAGGATGTAAATTTATTAGCGCACAATATTAAAAGGGAGGAACCCACCCATGAAACTGAACAACTTACCTTCAAGTAAGAAGGAACAAACCTTCAAGTCTCAAAATTAAAATTCATCTTTTCATACAAACTCACACAGTAGCCTGGTAATGCTAGCACCTTCTGATAAAATGACAAAAAATATTGAATACCTATAAAGATATTTTATGAATAGGTATGTATTTTTTTTTATAAAATACAATTATGATATTTTTAATAAATATGCAGGCTTATAGAAAGGATTAAAGGAAACTTGCGCGAGCGAAGCCGCGGGAAAGTGCTGCTAAGTTAATAAAGCTGCGCCCTTAACGGCCTGAACCATTTTAATAGATGTTTTTGTTTTTACTATGAATAAAATAAAAAAAAGCAAATAAAGATTTTATTCATACTTAAAAACAAATAAAATAACAATGTTTCCAAAATATTATTAACTACAACATTATGTAAACAGGGCCAATGTTTGAGAAACTTATTCATGCCAGAAACATCTAACTAAGATAATAAATACACACATCGATCATGCGAAAGATTTGTGGGGATATTATGTTAAATAATACAGACCAAGAGATACATTACATACATACATACATACATTTACATAGAATCGTAGGTAGAAACGTACAAAAGAGCCGCCATATCTGTATTTTTATCAAACAGCCGTAAAACCTCGAGCAATTATAAACTCGTTTCAGGAATGAATTAATATCTGAAATTAAATTTAGAGATTCCGTTCCATGGAAATGTTTTTTTATAATGTTTTGTTATCCGTTTTAACGTTTTTGAACACTTTGTTATTATTTTTATACATGGATGGTTAAACATTTATCATTTAAAAAGTTGTGTGAATTCCAAGCATAATTTTTAAATGAGTCAAGTTATTTACCTACTTTATTGTTACAAAATCAAACATTAGTACGAACAAATAAATAAGTAAAGCGTAATATGGCATTGTGACCAGAACTGCTTCACCTGTACAGTCGGAGACTCGAGTTCACTACGATTTAAACACTTTTACCAATATAAGACTACAGTACTTACAAGTTAGTGTGCAAAATAGACAAACCAATATTATACTGTAGCAAGCTAGTTGCTAAAACCTCTACATCCGAATAGTGCTCTATGTGTGCTGCTTCTTTCATTCATTTACGAGTAAGTATATGTCGTTTCGATAAGAGCCAAGAAAAATTGAAAGATTTAACATTAGTAAAAAAACTAAAATAGATAAAAAACGCAATACATTTTAAGACCTGTTTCGCCTTTCAACCGATAACAATTCCAACACATCTTAGTAGCCATCTTTACTCTTCACACGATCCTATTTCGTGTTCCTAACTTTCAGGGTTGTGTCGTCCGGAATGGGCTGTCATATCCGTCCGATGGATTCACCCCTGAATCGGCCTCGACGATTTTATCCTCATCGCCTTTCATGTTTCCAACATTTTCAATTTCCTTAGCAGTAATGTTGACATTTTTCTTCGAAGGCAAATAATACACCTCATTTTTTATTTAAGCTCCATCGTCAATGTTGAGTTGAGTTTTATGTGAATTTGTTATGTGCGCTGTTGGCGCTCGTTTTTGAGTAAGCAAGTAATAGTACCTTTTGTGTGTGGTTTCCAAGGATTTTTCTTGTGGAATCGGCTAGAACATATTGCTTTACCTATTTGCTATCTGTTTCTAAACCCCGAAAAAAAAAAGTGAAGTGTTATAAGTTTGACGTGTGTGTCTGTTTATCTGTCTTTGGCATCTTAGCTCCTAAACGAATGCGCCGATTTTGATCTAGTTTTCTTTGTTTGCAAGGTGTTACATTCAAGAGAAAAATATCTTCAGCCATTTGAAGATTATCAGCTCTTTTCTATTTGTTGAAAGGATCAAGTAACGGCTTTGTGGCGCGGGATTTTATTTTTTTAAATGTAATGTTATTTATAGAAAAAAATCCTTATCATTATCAACATCAGCTCAATCAATCATACAGATATCTACTAGCTAAAAGGCATTCTACTGATATTTTTTGCTTGCCCATCCAGCAGATTCTTATGATTCGTAAATGACCCTCACCATCTTCTGGATGGTCTCTTTGAATCGATTGCAAATTTAAATAGTCTCTCTCGGGTAAAAGCTATACGAATAGCCTTGTTCAAGTTCAGTGACGCTTGATGATAATTACCTATGTCGATTTTTCGACACGCGAAGGTCAATTAAAAAATAAAAACAAGGTGAACGTGTCGTCTTTGCTGCAGCTTTTTTTTTTTTTCTGGTTTTGGCGCTAGTTTAACTTTGCGCCAGTGTCAAGTTTAACTTTTATTTCTTTAAAACAAATTTTGTTCGACTGGCTGTCAGTTACAACCGCCTTTTTTACAATTATATTAGTGGCATTTTACCTAGGTATCCCAAAGGCCGTCCTAAATTACATTATTTGTGCCACGTGCCTCAATTTTCGCTGTAGTAGACGCTAAGACGCTGCGGTTGCGATCGTAATTGCCTCTGTCGTCGATTATCACGACATCGCGACACTTCGCTTCTACCAGCCTCCTCCACTGATGGAGGTTTGCGATAATCACAACGACAGCAAAAATAATCGAAACGATACAATAAAAACTATGAAATTATCGCAAAATACGTGATTTGGCATACCGTAGTAGAAGGCGGGGTGAGCGTGTGACCTTGCCGGACATTTTGACGTATATTATTTTTAATAACTTTCAAGAAAAGAAAAGGTCAATGAACTTTTGTCCGGATTTACATGAAGCAGTCCACATACAAAGGCCCATATCTTAAATATCAATTTTCCTTCCTTGAAGATTGACCTACTACTATCTATACCTACTATTGTATACAGTCAGTTTCGTTTAATGTGCAGTTCCCAAGGTCACGTTGTATACAGGGTGTGAGTAACGGCTCAGAAAATACTGAAAACATGCTCAGTCAATAGTTTTGAGCAACTTTCCCAAATTAACTTTTATAGAAAAAGATAAAAAAAGACTTCCATACAAATTATTATTTATATTACTTTTTTGTATGTGAGATGATGGGAGTGCCGATTTATTTTCTCGTGTTCGAGAAGTGTTTCTTTAGAAAGTGGCTCAAAAGCACTGACTAAGCGTCCTTTCAGTACTTTCTAAGCTGCCACTCACATCCTGTATTATGCCATAATCTACACCAGAGAGTAGTGACTTAGCATTTTTTTTAAACCCACCATCGCTGTTTTTTGCTCTCCTTATAGGTTAGATTAAAGCCTATAGCAAAAAAGGGGGCATTTATTCAAAATACGATATAATATTTGACTGATTTTTTATTTTTTAAGTATTTTAAGTAATAATATTTGTCAAAGTTTTCGTCTTAACCTGGGTACAACAAGGTCATCAAGAGGTAGCGAAAAGGCCTTCAGAATACTATAGCCATTGTTTTTGAAATGAGCGCGATCCATCTCCACGCCTTTCTCTAATTAGTGGGCTTCATTATTGCTGTAATTAATGGGCGTTAGAAAAGAAAAGACTGTGATTATTTCAGTTTTGAATAACAAAGTAAATTGTGTTACTTAAAACATTTTGAATATATCAAGCAGTGGATTACGTTTTGAGATTTACAAACATTTTTTAGCAAGAACTGTACCTAATTAGTCGTAAATTAAATGTTTTAAGACTTTTTCCATCTTTCTTTTTACTATTTATGTTAGTCTTTTGGGTGTCCTCATAAATTCGTTAGTACTTAGATACTTTTTTAAAAATTGAGGATAGTTCATTGGTATTATATACAGCCATTTCGCTTTTAATAAAATATTTTTGCTTAGAGTATAGGTAAAACCAAAAAACGTATAGACGTATACTCTAAAGTTTTTTATTTAATACGGAGTAAATGTACTAATAAAAATTAATTTATTTATGTATAATAATTTATTATGTTTCAAAATAATTTGCAAGAGATCGTTCACACAAGTGATTACATTTGCAATCCAATTCTGAACTTCCAAACTCACGACACGTATTAGAAGTTAAGACTAAAAGCAATTACAAGTCCAGAGATGAAAACTGAGAGGCGGCTGTTAGAATTTTGCTGAAGAGGCAGCCAAAGCAAGGCCTTTGATCTTGTTGTAAAAGGAAAACTTTGGACTCGCGCTACTAATACAGCCCCTGTGTTAAGAAAAAGGTTTTACAAGATGGTGCTAGCATATTCGATGTTTTGATGTTAACTGTTCCTATGAGTACCAGTTTTATTGTTTAACTGTTTCTGAATTTTAGTTTTTTCTGCGTTTCGAAGTTCTTTATTAACGGAATGTGTTTTATTGTGAATGTTCAAACTGTAAAGGTCAAAAATCTATACATAAAAAAAGCTAAATATCGAGTCAGGGGAATGTAAGAAGTGATTCATTTATTTAACAATAACATACACGTGATATAGGACATATCCAGACATCTTCAATTTTTTTTATTCTCTGTTTGTCTGTTTGTACGGGCTAATCAGACCGATTTGAATGACATTTTGCACGGTGGTACCTTATAATAAATACGTACCCGGTCAACATCTTAGATAGTTTTTACAGCGGGAAAATATCTATTTTCTACGGAAAACAATACAACGCGGGCGAAGCCGCGGACGGACAGTAACAATAAAAAATTTTAAAGAATTAATATTTTTAACTTGAACTGACTTTTCCCGTTGGCCTGATACCTACATTCCTACCGAAAGCCGCAGCAGGCGTTGTTTACCAATAATATCAGATAATAGATTGAGGAATATTTAAGAACTACTCATCATCAGCCGAAAGACGTCCACTGCTGGACAAAGGCCTCTCCCAAAGATCTCCACAATGATCGGTCCTGCGCTGCCCGCATCCATCCATCCATACTCTAAGCACATAGTAATAAGCGATAAAGAATTTCATTGGATTTATTCGAGGAATTGGTAGTGCGCCTGTGTGGTCCGGATAGCCAAGGAGGGTTCGAGTCCCCGCCCAAGCTCAATAATTTTAATTTTCGCTTCGATTTAAAAATTTGAGAAATAATTTGAACTTTTTATACTATTTTTCAGTGCAACAAAAGGCCTCGTCGAAGGTCAAAGGTGCTGACGTCTACTCAAACACAGCCGAGGTCGCATAGTCGTAAGCCGGGATCTGAAGGGATGAACCAATTTCAGATGTAAACATGTTTTATTTTTGAGGGCATTGTTCAGATCCAACCGCCTTCGGGATTACAGTCACCAGTTACGGATCAAAAGATCTGTTTTGGGCGGGGAGTTTGAATAACTTGGAGAAATCTTTTCTGGAAGTCTATCTGGAAATTGTGTAGCATAGTTATGTGGATACCAATCGAAACTGTAACCCAACATCTACGACATTTATTTTAAAAAATAAACAAAAGACAACAATTTAAGCAGTCGATTGGTCATATTTTGATTGTATAGATTTACATTAATAAAAATAAACCGCCAAAATGAATTTACGTACCTACATCACTCTAAACGACTGCACCAAATTGAATAATTTGTGTTATTCAATTTGGTGTCATGAGAAGGTATTTATTATACCTAAACTTTTACAAGTGGTAATATTTCACATTCGTTTGTAAAAAAAAGCGAGCGAAGCTGCGTAGTTATATCATAGCAGTCTTCACAGACTCAACGAAGCGAAAAATATCGTCACTGTTAATAAAGTAAAACACTTAATAGATAGATACCTTGCATCTGATCCAAAACACGAAGAATAAATGAGTTAATTATCTGCAAAAAAGGGCAACTATTTGGGCCATCAGATAAAAGAGGCTAGCTAAGTAAAAGCTTGAAAAGGGGAACGAACCATCCATCTCGAGAGGTAGTGAAGACCTGTCAGTGATGGATGCCGACTCCTATCGAGGACTAGCTTTATCTGACAGCTGAGACTAATTTAAAAAACACTATTGCTCTTGGTGGACTTATCGGTTTTGACTACACGCGTTTTTCTTTGACGAGTTTGTTTGTTTGTTTGTAAACACTTGATTGCACATAAAAATATAATAGAACACACCATATTATTATGTTCTGTAGACAGAACAGTTGAGCAAAGGCAGACTTATCCCATAAGGGATATCTTCCAGTCCTTTGAGTATCTAAAACGTACCTATGAATAGCAGAATAACTAGTTTTTAGAGGGACTTATCCCATAAGGGATTTCTTCCAGTCAACCTTTGAGTATCTAGAAGAAACCTATGAATAGCAGAATAACGAGTTTTTCGATAGAGGATGTTGGTAATAAAAAAAAACTTTTGCATGTCGATAATGTCAAGATTTGTTGTTGTGTTTGAAATCCTACTTATGTTTTTATTTCTGTTTTTAATTTTGTGGCAAGGTATATTTTTTTCCCTCTGTCCATCTGCCAAACTCAGGGCAAACCAGTCATTTTACAGTAAATGAAAAATTATGATGAACCAATATGTTTTTTTTATTGAATACACATTTTTTTACTTGATACGAGTAACGTAGTCGCTAACTCGCAACGCAGAATCATCTCATAGACGAGAAATGAGTTTTTTTTGTAAGGTTTGCATATGTCTCTCCCATATATTATAAAATTAAGTAAACGTGACTTTATTCGTAAATAAATGCTTGTTAAATTATTATTTTATATCTAATATGACCTGACAGTGACTGGTGGATGGGAAAATGTTAAGGGTTAAGCTATACCTTAATGTCAAGCAAGGCCTGCACCCCAACCCACGTCAACTTACCTGCTTGGATAATTGCCAAAATCGCGTATGTTTAATTTTCCTCAGTTTAGAAAAAAATAATTACATGTCCATTCTTAGATTTTCGAGAAAAATGTGTGTTAGTCTATATACCTAATATCAAGTAAACTCTATACTTACTTTATACGTACTTTTATTACGCCATAATGGTTATTTACACTAATATCTTTTAGTAAAATTCAGACTTGAAAATCTACTATAATAGGTAACAAATTTTAAATATTTGAAATCAGTGTTTTATTATAAATCTTGAATAGAGCCAAGTGTGGTCGGTCATAAACCTTAAGACCAACACGGTAGGATGCTAAAATCCAGTATTATTCCTGAAAAATGTTCATCATTGTCATTTAAGAATAATAATATAATAATATAGGTATCTGAAATATTTTAAGCATATCATCCATCCCATCGCGTTGGTTTAAGTACTCTTGTCCACTTTACTCTCAAAATGTCAAGGACAAATTGGTTTAATCTCTGTTGTATTTGCAAACAAACATAAGTAAATGTTGGATGTAATCCCGATTAGATGTTAAGTTCGATGAAGGACCCTTCGTTTGACTTTGCGAACCAATTCTTAAAGAAGAGGGTTGCCAGAGCTTTGCAGATAAAAGCTTTTAACGTATAGGTATTTCTAAACACTGATTGCTTTTGAAATTAATTCCAGGTATTAAGACGGCCCCTTAGCCTAGTTGGTAGTAAGCCTGCCTTCAAAGCACAGGGTCGCGGGTTGGAATCCGCCCAGGGTAAACATTTGTGTGATAAGCACTTGTTTTTGCGTTGTGTCTATGTTTTAAGTATATTTATATATCTGTGTACTGTACGAACCGGCCTTAATGGTGCAGGTAAAGAAAACTAGGAAGGAATTTAAATAGTGCATAAAATTAGCAACTTAATATTTGGGAATAGAAAAGAAGGTTTTCCGACTCGCAGCGCGGGCTGCGGCCGTCTAAGTGGCTTCAACCAAATTCAAATGATATATTATTTTTATATTTAAATAGCTAGAAACGCAGAAAGAGGCTGCCAGCACGAAAGCGGCAAGCATTTACGACGCATGCATGCCACAGTACCCATATATCAGCTGTCTGACATCGATAGTACAGGCTCTGCCTAGTTTGGTGTCAGATGGCTGTGTGTGAGATGTCCCTTCAAATTATTTCTTTATTAAAGACATCTTGCTTGATGTGTTCAACCTGACGTGCTCTTTACGTAAAGGTTAAATTCAGGAACATAACCACAAGCGTTGAACTGTAGAGTAAGTTTGGTAAGTAGACTAACCACAAGAGGTCTATTTATAACTAGCTTTGCCACGGCTTCACTCGCGTTGACAGGTTTTCCCATGAGAATGAGGCATTTTCCCGCGGTAAAAGGTAGCCTATGTTACTCAAGGTATATCTTTCTAATGGCGAAAGAATTTTTGCATTGATAAGATAATATTATATTCGAAAGAAAATTGTTATCGTTATACTAATTAGTTTTATTACCCTTCTAGTTCTTTATTGTTGGATTTATTAGTTGCTTCATTCTTTTCAAAGCCAAGCGTTTTTAAAAGAATATAAAATAAAATTATAGTTATGACCGAGAACCATTCGTTGACTATCGATTATTTCTACATATACTGTGGCAGGTAAATAACTTTTCATCTATACCCAAAATAAACCTCTATTATATTTACCTTAGAACCAGCTTCCGCTTTCAACGCCTTGAAGCCTTAAAAGCAAGAATGAATAGACATTTTCTGGGTTGGCACATTTCACACACGGTTCTAAAAGCCTAGTCTGGTGGTGAAGTCTAATGTGGTAGATAATGTTGAGTCCCTACTTTTTTACTGTGTGTGTGTGTGTGTGTGTGTGTGTGTGTGTGTGTGTGTGTGTGTGTGTGTGTGTGTGTGTGTGTGTGTGTGTATGTGTGTGTGTGTGTGTGTATGATTGTAATGAATAAACTCAAAAACTCCTGAACCGATTTTAAAAACTCTTTCGCCACTAGACAGCTACATTCATCCTGAGTAACATAGGCTACCTTCTACAGGCGGAGCCGCGGCGGGAAGCTAGTTAGTGTAATATAAGTATCGTTTCATCCTATTTGTCATAACTACGTCCCGCGCCGTCTCGCATCGCTTTCTTCAATAAATATCGGAGCCATTATAAATACGTTCAGCTTTTTATTTATCGCATGTAACTTGAGCAATATTTCCAGTAGATACGGAAAATTTACGGGCACGTACGTAATTGTTCATCCATTCAAAATGTTGCCGCATTGAATAATTTTCACCTTTCCTAACACACTTGGAATATTTCAAGCTGAAGAGGGAGTTTGCCATGCTAATTTTAGAAAGACCTTAAATTATAAAAGATCTTAGTGAGAGTTGTACTTTGATGTTTTGTTAAAAATTTCGGCTGTTAAAATGTAAATAGGACTGCTTCTTACGGAAAAAAATGTTTTTTAACCCCCGACAAAAAAATGGGTTGTTATAAGTTTAACGTGTGAGGCTATCTGTGGTACCTATCGTAGCTTCTAAGCGGATGCACCAATTTTGATCCAGTTTTTCTTGTTTGGAAGATGTTCAATACGAGACAAAGGCGTCCCCAAAAAATCTACACAACAACGATCTGAGCGAGAGCCCTTGAAATCTACTAATTAAAGAAAAATGCATTTTAATAATAGAATAGTTGATCACGTGAAAAATATGCTTTTATTTACTACTATCTTTCCGTCGGCGTTAACAGTTTTTCCAGTGGGAATGAGGCATTTTCCCGCTGTAAAAGGTAGACTATGTTACTTAGGGTAAATGTAGCTTTCTAATGGTGAAATAATTTTTGAAATCGGTTCAGTATATTTGAGTTTATTCATTAAAAAACATACAAATAATTCCTCTTTATAATTTCGGTATGATTTTTCATATTTGAATATTTGATACGTACAGCGAGTAGGAAAGAGAGCTTACGTAAAATGCTTTTATAAAGAAAGAGTACTTGAAAGCCGTATGGAAGCCTCCCAGCGTTCATTATTTTAACCAATGGCCGCGCCTGGCGTAGCAAAAATATTGTGAATCTGAGCTTGTTTCATTTGGAACATTTTTATGGATATTGTTTTGTGTAAAACTGGCGTAATGATTATTTTCACTGCTAATACAAGCTGTATGCTAACTTGTAACGATTTTTTATATAAATTATAAAAGAATAGTAGGTACTAACCATTAAAGCACATTTATGCCTATGATAAATGATGATAGTAATGATGTTGTTTCATAATAATTAATTTAATTTATCACATTTACTTCTTTGGTTTTGGTTTCGTTTTATACTTAATTATCGATTAATCGCTGTTTAGCGGCACTAAGCTCCGCCTGCTCTCGATTACCAAAGGTTAGATGGAAGAAAATGTTTTGTAGCACCAGGTTCGCTTGTGTACACTGTTAGTAAACAAATTTCATCCATTCATGTAAGTAATTGTACTTTTTATGAAAAAATATTGGAACCCAGCTGTTCTAGCTAGACCCTGTCGGTGGTTAAAAGGGCTATTGTCTTCAATCTAGGAGGTCCGGGTTTGAACCTTCCCGTGCCAATGCGATTTCTATTTTCGAATTCATAATGTATGTGTATGTGTTTTATTCGATGCTCTTATGGTGAAAGTTAAGTACCTACTATTGGATCCTACAGACAAACTGCTACGCAGTTTTGTGGGACTGTTTAGTTTCGTTTATAAGGATAACTTGTAATGTATGATAATAAATAAAAAGGAATACATTATGACACACACACACAAACACACGCACGTCTGCGTAGAAATTTAAAGGTTGTGTGTGAGGTCGATCAACCCGCACTGTGCCCGTGTGGTCGACTAAGGCTCAATAAGCAACAATAATCAATAATCATACAAATTTTGACACAGAAATCGTCGTTTTAGTTCAATCTTATATTTGGTAACACATGAAAATGTGGTAAAAGCTCCAAATTTACTTGCCACTTGGCATGGAAGACAGCTAACCTATAAAACTTCGGCCGTTCAGGCCGGATGTTTCGCACATTAATAAGAAGATACCGAGCGGCCGATATAACTTGAATTTGCAACATAATGAGGAACCATTACGCAGGGAGTATTTTTTTAAGGGCTTTAGCTGGAAAACATCCTTAACATTATTTTGAAGACACTCCACCGGAATTGGAGTCAATTTGTATAATTTTGTTCCTATTACGAGAATTAGTCAAATAGTCAAATAGTCAAATAGTGTTTATTCGAAGTAAGACTTCACAAAATCATTTTTCGACGTCGAGGCATTTAGTTAGCTAACTTAATGAACTATCTGTTTGGATTTTTTTATAAAAACAAGTTACTTTCATTTATTTGTTATAATTACGAGTAAAGTACTGGAAATGTGGGAATATTCTTGATGGCAAAAGTCGAAATACGTCGCGGGCGTTATTCTAGACCATCTTGTTTATTTTTTTTTAGATTACTTGTTATCCATGTTTGTTGTTCGTTTTATTTTGATTGTAAATAAAATAAACTTTAGGTGTAAGAAAAACTAAAATTTATTATATGATTATGCCATTATTATGCACTGCTATTAATAGGGCTTATTTATTTAGAAAGCATGCATTGTGTATGAAATCTGCTATTTGATATCTGTTGTAAATAAAAACATGAAATTCGTCACCAAATTACTTTTGTAACTTTAATGCTAGTAAAAGTGATCATACGAGTAATTTAAAAACAAAACCAATTACCCCAATTTTCCCCCATTTTACTTACTGGAATAAATTACTTCATCAGCTGAAACTCTACAGTAACTACCAATCAAGAATTATCAACGACTGTCATAATTTCGACAAATAGATATAAAATGTGTAATTTGCATACAAAAACCGAACAAATATCGTTCATAAGCGGGCGGTATTAACATAATTTATTCCATTATTGTCGCACCACAATAGAGGGCGTCACATTATTCCGCTAAACGACGTGGTTGGAACGATAGTCATGTTAACCACTCATGTAAGAATATATAGCCTGAAAATACTGAAAATTTTGAAATAATAATAATATTTAAGTTTACAGAAAACAATTTGAAAAATCTACTTACGTTTTAATAAATTTTTAGTAAAAAAGTTTTAATATAAATAATTTCTCTAATATTTTTTTGGTATCAATAACGTATATTTGTAGTTTACCAGATTGTACTAATTTAATTTATAAATGCCCAGTGGGTAATTTTAATTCGTTGCTTGCTTACTTATGGAGTGGGTTTCGAGTTTAACCTACCTCACAAAACCCTGGTGTCTGAATGGTTGAGCCGCCTTAGGATTTCGTTGAATAGGCTTGGAAAACAAGCAATTTTGTCGACCAAAATTATTATGTAAAAATTTAATAAATCTAAGGCAAAGACTGTTTTATGTTACATCAATAAAAAGTACTTTACATTTTGACAATAATTTTCAGTTGCATATTTCAAAACCAATACCCTTGTCTCAATTACAAGCGAAGCCCAAATCCATTTCTGCAAAGAACTAAACAAACCTTCACATATCTCACTCACTCTTCACACACTATCCGAACACTTCAAACGATTTAATTCAAAATAAATTCCGGGACCGAAACCGGCGCGTTTACGTAAGCGTAAATAGGGAAACGCAATGGGAAACCCTTGGCGCGTTTGACTCGTGCTTTCGCCTCCGCGGTATCACTTCGTCTGGGAAAATCAAGCGGCCCTCATACCAAACCCGAACTATATCTAGCTGCAATGCGCTTTGTATGGGAAATTAAAAGCGTTTTTAATTGTAAGTGCTAAACGTGCTAGATATTTGAGTGGCCATAACGTTTATTGGCGTCATTGAGGTTTATAGTAATATTAGGGTTTCCAACGGCCGCTTCCTGGCGTTCGCTTTAATGAAGAATTAGTGCTGGTGCTTTATCAAGTCGGTGGAGTTGGCAATGTTTTTGTATGGCTGATTTGTATGCGTTTTTGAACTTTTAAAGCTCAACCGGAACCGGTTTAAACCGGTAGAGATTTTGGTATGAATGTTGGTTTTTATAGTTTAATTGTTTATGAGAAAAAAAGTAATGACTACCTTTTTCTTCGAGTCAACGGCTAAAGGGTATTTTTTTGCCCAGTATTCTGCAACTGATTTTATTATTGGTTCAGTTTTTAAATATCAAATTTGTAAAAGTGATATTATGTGTGGTTGTGGTTCATTTTGTAGTGATTTTAGTTGAACCTTCTTTAATGAACGATAGATAATCTTTTATTCTAATTATTTTTGCAGTCTTTATAAAACTTTACGTGCTAAGTTTTATGTCCCCAACATAGGGATCGAGCCTACCTTAAAATCAGGGTGAATAGGCCTTACTCGACCACGCTGCCCCGCGGGTTGGTAAAATTCACACAAAAGTTCACACAACCCTTGAATTACTTCGCACTTGTTTTCCTCCATCGTAAGAGCATTGAATATAAGTATGAATGAAGTAGTAGTAGTAGTAATTCGGAAATCGAAAATACATTGGTACGTACCGAGACTTGAACCCTCGAACTTCCGAATGGAAGTTAAAGGCTCTAGCCACTTGGCCACCGACGACTGTCAGTTTTAAGTACTCACTTATTATTCTTACAGTAGATTTTTCCATACAGAGGGCACGTGTGAGTTCTGTTTACGTAATAATAAAATAAGAGTTCTAGTTAAGCTATTTTGGTACTCTTCGGTTTGTGTTTATTGGAAATACTGAAATGCTGTTCGTCGTTTCGTTCCACGTATTCGTAGAGTAATGTAACTGGCCACCGAAGTGAGGTAGTTTTAATTATAGTTAGTGAATTATATTGAGAGTCCAAGAACTCATTATTAGATACGCTAGCTAGTAGGTTTCATATGTGTGTGTTTAAATGGTAATGCGCTTTTTCAAACTTCTTAACATTCGAGAATTGCTTGGTAATGAAGTATTTTTTGGAAATTTTTGAATAGGCTTTTAGGACTCGATTACATATTTACGTGTTACGAGTTTTAGCAAGTTTTATGCTTATTTGTATCGTTTTTTTATAACTATTATGATACTGTTGTTTTTTTATTTCTGAAATGACGAAAGTTTTTTTATTTTTAAAAGTTAGTTTAAAAAAAATAAATTCGTCATGTAATTATAAAAAAGCTTGCGGGCGTAGCCGTAGACCAACTCCTAAAACCTACACAAAAAAGTTTAAAAATATCAGAAGATACTTTTTTTGTATCAAGATTTAACAAAAGCTGATATGAACACAATAATTCATATATTCCACTCTAATATTCAAAACTAACCGATTCTATCAATCTGTAATTCAGATTCGCCTCACCCTTTGAATTTCGAATCAAAGACAAATTCAAAATGGCGGCCAGTATACGTACAGTAGGCTTCAACTAGATAAGCCGCTATTGACCTAGAGTACCCTGAACTACCCCTATAGGCCATAATTACTGTCCGTTCACCGGTCGCTATCGGATCCATTTGATCTCCAGATATGATCTTATATCTCTATTTGACTAATCTAACCATTCCAAGAGTAATTACTTCAGTGCATCTAAATTTTATTTATCTATAAAAAATAAAGAAATATCAATTTAAAAAGAAACATTTATTGTGGAGCAGCTCTCTGCTGGACTGTACGCATTTAAAATAAATACATCAATTTTTGTGTTACATGCATCTAGTGAGAGTTTTTCAGCATATCGCCCCTTATATTGTCCCCGGCTGGAGGGACAGAATATACAATAAAGGAAAATGTCATAATATTTACCACAGTTAGTAGACGTATTGGGGATAGAAGTTATTATTGATCACAACAGCATAAAGATATCCATGATTGGCACGTTTGATTATTATTAAACAAAATATAACGTCACAAAAATATCATCTAGTCGTTCCAAGACTGAATTCCTGACACAATAAACAGCTGAGTCGTTTATTTGTTTTGGCAGAGCCGTACGGAAAGGCAAATTTGCACAAGCGAGATTCATTCTTAACGTAGGTAGTACCAATATGTAGTAGAGCGTACTTATTATTCGTTCAATAAAACATATATTTATTTTTAGAAAATAAGTAAGTTAAAGTCCATATTATAATAATTACATTGACCATTATATATAAAACCACATATAACAGCATTATATATTATACTTATACTTTATGTATGGACCATTTTTGTTAGGTTTTTTGAATGGTTATTAAAATAGTTTTATCATTACAGTTTAATGTTTAAGTTCCTACGTAGGTGCTTATCATCGACGACATAGCCTATGGAATATTGTTATAATATACGTATAAGAGTCAATAGAAGAATCCACCTTAAGGGAAATCACCATTATTATCATTTAAAATTAATTGAAAAGTCTGGTAAAAAAGATAATCAATCCGCAAAAAATACAAAGTTCACCCTTAATAAGCAGATATAAATGTAAAACAGTTTATACTCGTAAATACTGATATAAGAGAATTTTGTATAGCCAAATTGGAGGCCAAAGTGAAACCGAGAACTGTATTTGTCTTTGATGTAACTCGACCGGGACCAGCCGACTGTTCAAACAGATTTGCACGCATCGAAGTTCCAAATCGTTAGAGACCACCCACACTGGCTTCTTTTGAGCGTCTTTTAAGCGTCGATGTCGTGCGTTGCGTATACAATAATAGGCAGCAAGGCGAGTGAAACAAAAGCCGGACGCGGATGATTGTATGCGTGACGTTTTTTAGGTCGATATTGGCCCAAATTCTCGCTGTCAACTTTGAAACTTTATTTAATAGCACAAGCAGTTAGGAATATTATATTTTCAACTGATTTAAATTTAAGAAATACGTAGTTATTAAAACGGAAAAAATACTCGTACTAGATAAATCATATTTTTTAAATTACATGAAAGGTTTCAAAAGGTCAGGTGAAACAATAAACCCATATTTGTTCATTACGAAGACGTCAGCAGACTTAATTTTTTAGATACTTTTAGTTCTAGTTCTATCAATGTGTCATAAAAATGAACAATCCAATTTCGCGCACAATAATGCATAACTTTATGTTTTGAATACGCAAATCATAGTACGAGTACGCTAGTATTATTTTATAGTTTTATGCTAATAGTAAAAAAAAAACATACCGTTCCATAAATGAGCACAATTTTACTAGAAATTTTGTTTTTATTTTCGACTTACAAAAAGATGAGAGCACGTTTTCTGCCAAGTTTTCGGTTTTCGGTTTACCGGATTATGTTCCTAATTTTTTGTTGATCGCGACGTTAGGAATTTTCCTCGTCCCGGGTCATAAATCTGATCGCATAGTGTTTCTCCGTAACGCTATTATTACTGACTTATGGAATACGAAGCTCTACATTTTTTTTTAACTTTTTTCTGTATATTGTTTTTATATTTCTGTCGCTTTACTCGTTCTGCCAAATAAAGCGTCTTGCTTTTTAGATTTCACGTCTTTTTGTTATTGGACAATAACGACAAAAATAGTTTTTTTTTCTTGAGTACTTGTTTGGAAATATAACTTTATGGTAATAAAGTCGCTATTACTATTATTTATTTTGTGACTTTATCGTCATTTATTCCATGAAGAAACCAAAATCTTTATATCCCTTTTTCGAATTTCGAATTTTTTGGTGCGCCTTCACAATATTAGTTTTGTTTAGTATCATAATTATTCCTCTAAAGAAATCCACAGTCACATAAAATGCAATTCTTCATAAACATAATATATTATAACTTCATGCTTTTACGCCCTGACCAGAACACATAAAGCAGAATCATAAAAGTCCACGAGTATCAATATACTTCATAGTACTCATCGATGACCTTAAGACATTTTCTTTTTCTACTACCCTCCCTTTCCATTTACAAATCCTTAGGGTTCAATATAACACGGCCTTAGGCTCACAAATCTAACGGAGACTTTGTTCTTTACGCATCTTGTACCTACTTTATATTACCGTCCTTTTACGGGTCACAATCTTACTAATGTTTTATAAATATGCGACAGTATGCATGTTAGTTTTTTATTCTGTTTTAATGCCAAAATCATCATCATCATCATTTAAGCCGAAAGATGTCCACTCACTGCTATACACAGGCTTTTCCCAAAGATCTCCACAACGATCGGTTCTGCGCTGCCGGCATGGCATGCATGGCTTCCTGAAACCATCACCAGTCGTCAGTCATCTTGTGGGGGGCCTGCCCACGCTACGTTTTCCGGCGCACAATCGCCATTCGACAACTTTTTTTGCCCGAACGTCAATTTTTTCAAAGATTTGATATTAAAATACATGTCATATTCTGTTCTTTCTTTCATCCACTTCCAAATTTCTAACAGCAGAGAACATAGCCACGCGCACTCGTCTAGCGGAAAATAAATTCAAAGTTTTTATTTCTGTTTTATGGCAATCGTTATTCAACCATTTGTGACAGCTACTAACTATTTAGAATCAGTCATAAAAAGTAAATAAAGCTAAAGTGAACTAAATTGTACTTTTATTGCGTAGTTCTGCTACTCAGTGATTGCAGAACTATGGTCATATTGAGGCAAAGAAGTACATATTCGTAATAGTGCTTGAGATAAAAATGAACTTTAGAACTGGCAGTTAACAATGCAAAAGCACTCAGCAAAAGACGACAATAAAATGAATGAATGTGTGGATCGAATAAAAATGAACGAGTGAACGGATTGAATCGGAAAATGGCACATAAAAGGTTTATGGAAGTCGCCGAAACGATCGTCTAAAGGTCATTTTGTCCACCTTGGCTGGACGATTGTGTGAAAAAAGAATAAAACTGGTGGTTGTATTACAAAATTCGTTTCTTTTATTTTTTCGTTTTTTTTTAATACGAGTATATTTATTACAGTTTACAGTACTGAGTTGTTTTGTTTTAAAGCCCGTTCGAAAAAAGAACACTTGAAGTTTAAACGTTTTAAGCAACGGACAAATTGTCATTCCTATAGAATTGAAGCATAACAATGGCGTCGCTTATAATATTATAGTGCAAGAAGTTGTATTGCGATCGGCACATTGTAATTCGAGTGTGTGTATGTGTGTGTGCGACATGTATGTACAAACCAAGTCGGCACATTATGGGTGCTTCAATTGTCTTTCAATGGAAATCTGTCCGCTAATAATATTTATCTAATTTCTAACATCCTTGATTCCATCCAATCGTATTTCTTGTCTTCTTTCTACTTATACAATCACATTTATAGAAAAGTAATACTATATATTTGTAACATTAATAAAATTCGAAAAGAACAAAAAACCAGCAGAACAAAAAAGCAAAAATCCTATAATATAAGTTAGTCTTAAATCTAGATCCAAATTATTTAGTACCTACTTCCGTAGCGTTCACAAATCTTGTGCGATAAATGCTTAGTTCCCTTTCCAAGGGACATAACGGACCACGAAATGGGACGAAAGGAACAAGGGATAAAATAGGGAAAAGTTACCTGTAATGTTCAATGAAACAACACAAAGTCCGGTTGACAACTGATTTATTTAACGTGGTTATTTTACGAATACCCACCACAACATCTTCCCCCTAAAAGAAAGTCTTAACCAACAAACTATAACTTTAACAATTATATTATGAAAAATTCTTAATACTAAAACCACCACCAATTTTGTTAAATACAGAACTTAATTTATTTATTATTTAGTTTAGTTTTGCTACGTGTTACAGGTGGTTCATAAGTGTTTTCCACACCATCTCCCTCCATATCAGTTAAAAGAGTTTGTGCTGGCAAAAACTCATCGTCTGAATCACAATCACTTGAAGAGTAAACAGTATTATCTGTTACATTTGAAGCGTCTTGTGGCGATGTAACTTTTGTTGTTTTTATTAAATGTCTGCGATTACGGCGATAAATGCCTTTTTTATTTTTTACAATATAAGAACGTGGTTCTTGTGATTTTTCTAGTATTTGGCCTCGCATTCTTTTATTATTTTTCTCTATCATTACTACGTCATCGACAACATTTAATTCTGGTAACAATTTGCTATGCATGTCGTAATACATTTTATTTTTACACTGATTTTCTATAATCAATTTATGCTGATTTACATTATTTCTAGTTTCAAACATCAACAGGTCTGGATGGACTGGCAACTGGCAATTCAACCTTCGTCCCATCAAGAGCTGTGCAGGAGAATTTAAATTACCACGCGGAGTATTCCTATAACTTAATAAGCCCAACATGTAATCAGTGCCACTATCAGTTGATTTTTTTAGTATGTTTTTAATTGTTTGTACGGCCCTCTCACTTTTACCATTAGATTGAGCGTAATTAGGCGAAGACGTTATGTGCTCAAAACGCCAGTTATTACTGAACATCCTAAACTCTCTGCTTGTAAATTGTGGGCCATTATCACTGATTAATGTTTCAGGAATTCCATGTCTCGCAAAATTTTCCTTTAATACATTTATCACTGTTACTGACGAAGTGTCTTTTAATAGTGACACCTCAACATAGTTCGAAAAATAATCAACAATAATTAAATAGTTTTGTTTTCGATATTCGAACAGATCAGTTCCTATTTTATTCCATGGTAGCAATGGAACTGGTACTGAAATCATAGGCTCTTTACTCGGTATTTTTAAATTCTCCTGACATGTTTTACATCTCCTAACAAATTGATCTATATCTGCACTTATTCCTGGCCAAAATAATACCTCACGCGCTCGTCTTTTACAACGATCTATTCCTAAGTGTCCTTCATGAACAATATTTAACATTTCATTTCTTAATGACGTGGGAATCAAAACTTGCCTTCCCTTAAATATTATACCATTTACACTGTATAATTCTCCCCTTATCGGCCAATAATACCTTAATTCCATTTTAACATCAGTTTTATACTTCGGCCAACCCTTTATTATGTAACTCATGAGTAATTTTAATTGAACATCTTTACCAGTTTCCACTTTTACTACATTTAATTTTGTACTTGACATTGGTAAGTTACTAATCAACATATTTATTTGATAAAGGTTATTCTTACTAATCATATCATCGTATAAGTCTGGTAGTGGTGCACGTGACAAAGTGTCTGGAATAAACATCATTTTACCTGGCTTGTACTTAACTATTATATCATAACTCTGCAACCGCATTAACATCCGTTGTAAACGGGCTGGAATTGAGTCTAGTGGTTTTTTAAAAATACTCTCGAGCGGCTTGTGATCCGTTTCTATAAGAACTGCCTTTTTACCATAAATATATTGGTGAAACTTCTCGCACGCAAAAACTATCGCTAACATCTCCTTTTCAATTTGCGCGTATCGCGCTTGCGTGTCGGTGAGCGTGCGGGACGCGTACTCGACAGGGCGCCCCCCCTGCAGCAGCGCCGCGCCCAGCGCCACGCTCGACGCGTCCACAGACACCACCACGTCACCAGACACGTCGTACAGGCCCAACACAGGGGATGAGCTAATTGTATCTATCAAATCTTGGAACGCTTTTTGATGATAGCTTTCCCAACTCCAAACAATATCTTTTTTTAATAATCTTGTTAAGTGATATGTTTTTTCTGAATATTGAGGAATAAATTTGGATAAATAGTTTATTACTCCCAAAAACCGTTCCAGTGATTTTCTGTCTATTGGGGGGGGCATCTTTTTTATCGCTTTTACCTTTTCTAAGTCGGGGCTAATTCCGTCTTTGTTAAAAATATGACATATCCGACGATTTGTCAGATGACAGCACAGATAATTAGGTACCCAGTTGTAAAACAAACTATCGCTTTTTTGTTTGTAGGTATGATGTTCCTAGTTATGAAGTGATTCGTATTTTATTGTATTCGAATGGAACTGTAAACATCAGTCTACAAAATGATATGTGGGGAGTTTACTCGTATAAGTATTAATTTTATCTTTATAAATTTGTTAAATCCTATCTACCTACCTGTTTGATTTTTACTTACTTAATTTAAAATAACGGACATCTAGAAATAAATACTAAATTAAAAAGTAAAACAAGATGTATCAGTCATCTGAAGTAAATTTCTTTAAAAAAATACATTATAACCAGCTGTCTGATTCAGAGCAGAGTAGGATCGAGTCCCTCGGTGGGGACATAATAATTTGACGGCTTATTTTTATCTAAAGTTAAATAAAAGTTTTTTTAGACATAACAATAAGAAAATCTAGCTTTTAAAAACTACTCCTATTTCTAAAATGTGTCCAAGCAATCCATTTGTAGGGGATAAAGAGTATCTGTCTTCTATCGTAGATAAACGATCTGTTTGTGAAAGAGTTCGTACTTCGATTGTACTTTACAAACAAATCCCTTTAGGTAATATGTATATTTTTAAATAAAATTTATGATACATATATATATATATTTTGCCATGGACTTAGTAACATCTAGTCAAATAATTATTAGACCCATGGTTTTCGCAGTTCCTTTTATAACCTCACTCAAACAAAAGACAGTTAATATAATTTATAATATAACATATTGCATGGTTTGACATATTTTAACGATGTACTTTTAAACAATAAAACGTAAAAATTACGTACATTTTCTAACTTTTGCAACGCTGGAGAAATTAATAAATAAAATTAAATATGATAATTTTGATAAATGTCCAAAATGTTTAATGGCCCAAAGTACATAGCATACTATTAATGTGGTTAAGGTATCTTAGGATGACGAAAACTTGTTTGAAATTATTATTTATTAATTATTACCTTTTGCAGAGCCGCGCACTACGGGTATATACTTATGTAGCCACGCTGAAGGAATACAGTTCTAGACTTACGTACCTGTAACAAAAATATTGAAAGTTATATTCAGAATTTTCAAGAAAAGAAAACATTAGGCATACTGTTTAGATCAAATAAATGCCCCCGATTTTCTTCAGGTAACTAAATAAGCAACACAATAGACACACATGTTTGACAGACAAACATCATTTGGAAAGGTCGCAGCCCTTTACTCGAAAGGAAATTGAAATATCTACAATGGGTTCACGTAAAGGTAATTTACTTCGGACTCCGAAGTTTGGAGTCTCTTTCATGAATCATGTAAGGATCTACAAATTGATGTATAAATACGGTTTTTGTAGGATAAACATTCGGCATATAAGTAACTAAGATTTACATTTGACAACCCCAAAGCCTAGTTGGTAGTACGCCTGCCTTCGAAGTGCAGGGTCGCGGGTTCAAATCCCGCCAAGAGCAGCCATTCGTGTGATGAGCACTTGTATTTGCCTTGTGTCTGAATGTTGTATATTTATGTATGTACGTATATCAGCTGTCTGACACCCTTAGTATAGACTCTGCCTAGTTTGAGGTCAGATGGCCGTGTGTGAGATGTCCCGACCTATTTATTTATTTATTTTACATTATTAAAATTGCGCAAACAAACGAAAAATAATAATTATAGTTTAAACAAGCAATTAATAAAACCGATAAGTGTGTGCTCTCTTGCAGCTAAAAGTTTCATTAGCATTCGTACGCCTTTCACTTTTTAGACCATTTTATACGGTTTTTAATTTATATATTTTGAAAATCGCGTTACCTACTAGTTTCCTATATGCCAATAAAGTATATAACAAGAGCGAAATAAGTGCTATTTTCCCATCTCTCCTTCTAGTATCAACGAACAGTCTGGGCATGGATGGGTTCTACTTCGGTTTTTGACTTTTTTTTTGTTAGTTGCCCTATGTATTTATAATAAACACCGGCTTTCTATTGAAGCGAACCAAAGCGAAAGAAAACGCCCAGACAATCCACCTCGTATCCTGCCCAAATTCACAAGTTGTTTGTTTAGCTTTCGTTTTTAGCAGAAACGAGTTACCGTGAACAAAGGTAGTAACTTTTTGTCCTGTTACAACGGCAACACTGTTCGTTTTGTGTGAAAGTAGAGCAATGGCGTAAAGGCCAATTGAGCGGAACCGTCTGGTTTCCGCCCTATTGCGTGGAATGAGGTGAAACTGCAAATTTATGGACCCTTAAGATTTCACCGCCTTCTGTGTGATTCGGGCTAACACTTTGCTACAGGAAAAATTACTGAATTCTTGGAAGAGTGTCCTAGATTCTTTTTGTGTACGATTCAAAAATCCTTTCAGCCACACCCGAAACCGAATTTATATTAAACAAGCTTTCCGCCGCGCTGCACCGCCCGCGTTAACAGGTTTTCCCGTGGGAATGAGGTATTTTCCCGCAGTAAAAAGTGGCCTATGTGTTAATCCAAGGTGTTAGCTAACTCCATACCAAATTTTATTAAAATCGCTCTAATCGTTTAGACGTGAAGAAGTAACAAACATATATACTCAAACACTCTGACTCACAAACTTTCGCCTTTTTAATGATAGTGTGATACACACTATGACAACGAACGAGTGCAAAGTCCAAAGTATAGCGGTCTTTCCATAACCTTTTAATGTACGCTATTGTAGTTTTTAGAAATTACGAGATTTAAGCCCGATATAGATTCGTTTGTCGAATGAAATTGGTTCACATAAATGGTTTGGCAAAGCGGGCGTGTGACACAGAAGCCTTTGAACATAAATACGTGTGGCTGTTGTTTAATCAGGTGAGTGTTCTGCTGAAGTCAGAAATATATCGCTTCTATGAAGACGTGTGTAAGAAAAGAGTGAATTTAATATTGAATCGACAGAATGGCCATTAGTATAGTTTCATTTTATATAGCATTTTTTGCGATATTAACCGTACCTACACATTTTATTAAATATGTTTTCCTATATAACAATTCAATTAGATCTTTTTGTTTATATGAACTTATTCTGACGAATTTTTTTTTCATTTATTTTAGTTTAGTTTCATATCACTGAAAAATTTGCTTGAAATTAAAATAATAATGTCTGGATCATTACCTATTCTTATAATTTATATAGACATTAGTCGGTTAGTCGTATACGAAATTTCTAATATTGTACTACCCTAAGATACTTATATTTTCGGGTTTAGATAACATTAAAACAAATGACTAATATTGACACATAATTCTCGAACCCATTATTAAGTGTACCCTTAAATAAAAATTATGTGATAGAACTCACTTTAATCTATAATAATATCATAAAGAGGAATTTTGATTATTTGTTTGTTTGCATTGAATAGGCTCTGAAACTACTGAACCGATTTAAAAAATTCCTTCACTCTTAAGCTACAGTATAGATACACCAATCCAGGGTAATTTAGGGTAATGAAAATAAACCGGGTAATTAAACCCACAATACAAAACATAGGCACTAAGGTCTGTTTCATATAAATCCGGACAAAAGTTCATTGACCTCTTTCTTTTTTTGAAAGTTATTAAAAATAATTTAACGCCAAAATGTCTGGCAAGGTCACACGCTCACCCCGCCTTCTACTACGGTAAGCGATCATTTGAAATTTTATCGTATCGTTTGAAAAAAATGTGCGCATTGTATACAGGCGTCAATGACTTTTTGTCTGGATTAATATGAAACAAACCATAGAAACAATCGCCGTATTAGTATGACTGGCACGAGCCCACACCCGTGACGTCACTCGTAATATCCGGTCGGGCGGCCTGTCCTGTCCTGTCTGACCACTAATCGGCAACATGTGGCTTTCGACGGATTTAGCTTAGGTATGTTTTTCGAGTTTTTTATTTTGTTAACAGCTTAAATTGCCCCAGAGGGGCTCGAGCCTGCTCTGAATGGTGAATAGGTCATAGTCGATCACGCTGGCCCAGTGCGGGTTGGTCAACTTCACACACCTTTTAATTACGAGTACTTACATCGCAGGTATGTGCCGGTTTCCTCACGATGTTATCCTTCACCGCGTCGCGTCAAGTAAACGGACATATAAATTCGAAAATCGAGCACCTACACGCAAATGTAATGCAAATGGAAACCAATAGCTTTAGCCCAGCCTTGGTCACCGACGCTCTTTCTTGATTTTTACAATAAAAGGCAAATAGTAGTTATATATTTTACAACTTGATGTATTTTTAAGTGAGTGTGTCATAATAATAATTTTTCGCTTGGAAGGCGAGTTGAGAAACTGCAGCTAATATATTTATTATAGAAGTACTAATATATTTTGTAGTCGCCTTAGATATTATCTTTTTACTAAAAGAAAAAATTCTGTCTGCTTTTTATCACAAATTAATCTAATTGTGACATAAATATAAAACACGTGCAGGGCTGAGCAAAGATAAGAGTTTTAAGGATCTTTCAAGGAGTAGTAATTATGTTTATTATCTTTTTGGAAGAAATGTAAGCAGTGATTGCTTCTCTATTGATTTTTAAATGATTTTAGCTCTTAAAGTTATTCGTTAATATAAAAATCGTATTTGTGACTTATTTCAATTTCTCATAGACGTCATGAAGCTTTTACACATAATATTTTTTCATGCATAGTGTGAACTTTTAATAACTGTTATAAAAATAAATCCCTTTACGAGGTCATTTTCAGAGCTCCATTGAGAGCTATCATAAATTATTTATTTCCTGAAAAATAGCTTCAATGTAGGATTCTTTCTGTTCGAAGGCTATGAAGTTTTATAACCCATAATATTTTCAGGTTTTAACTTTCATAGCCAGGGTAGTAAAATTTTTCAATGTGTTTCACCTTTTTGGTACTCTACGTATAAATAAACTTTGTCAGTGCACAATATTTTAAGGGATAAACTTACCCATGAAACTGATCAATTTTCCCTAAGGAACATAGTCTGAAATATGAAAAAAAACTTATCTATGAAAAAAACATTCAGTTAGATTTTTTTTCCATTACTGTGTGCAATCTTGACTAATCACATTATGATACTGTTCAACAGTATTCATGTAAGTAGTTAAAGTATAAGTATGTGTGTGTGTGCGCAGAAATAATAACTGAAGTAGAATTGACAGGCACGGTGATGTGATCAGCTGATTATTATTATTTTTTATATTTCAACCTACGTTCCTCGGGGAAAATAATTTAGTTTAATGAGTAGGTTCCTCTCTTCAAATATTGTGCGTTAATCTTGTTACATCCTATTATGTGTATATCAGAGATATTATGTGTAAGTATATCAACATTAGAACTGGAACGCATTATAACGTGAAACTCAAGATCGATAAAGATGCCCTCTGCCCTATCTAGTTTGTATTTGTTTCATTTCATTGCAATACTTCAAAATATATTGTTATGTCATGCAAAAATGTTGCCAACCTAGCACTTAGTCTGAATGCCACCAAGTCTAGTCATGTTTTCAAGCGACACTGCAAATATTCGTACCGACAAATGCATTGTCATCCAATGCAACTCAGAACGTAAAGGCGTGGCTTTGCCGATACAAATTGCCGGTACATTTACCAAGGCGGAAAATGTTCTTGGACTTTGCCAAACTAAGAAGGGTATTTCACGGTAGTCAAAGACATAAGACAAAAGGGACGTAAGTAGTTATGCGCAAGAGTGAGCCCGGTGTATTTGTATCTCATTCTGACGCATAACTGCGTCCCTTTCGTCATCTATCTTATGTCTCCCGTGAAATAGGTGCCTTACCTACGATTACAGGATTACGATTATAGCCTCCGTGGTCGAGTGGTCAAATACTCGCCACACGTTACGGAGGTTCCGGGTTCGAATCCGGGAACTCGTCGAACAAATACCACTTTGTGAGACTTTACCCAGTTTGGTTAGGACATTGCAGGCTGAATCACCTAATTTTCCGAAAAGAAAGATGATTCCGTGCTTCGGATGGTACGTAAAGCCGTAGGCCCGGCAACTATCTACGGATATAGTCGTTATAGGAGCCATGTCGGAAGCCTAAATCGGTTCTATAATTCCGACACCAAGATTTGTGAGGTAGGTTAACCTCAAAACCCACACAATAAGCAAGCAATACAAAATCAAACAAGCGAGTAAATTCTCACTTCAGTAACTAAATATGTTAAAGGAAAATAAATATAATCCGTGGGTGGTCAGCTAGTATAAAATATAGAATCCTCGTAGCAGATGTGTAAGTCTCAAAAAAATATGGCTTACACACATTGAACTACTATTATACTAGCGTACATAGAAACGACACCCACGAACCGAACTCATAAGCGACATGAATTGGAGATGGCGACAAAACGTCTTTAAATAAATAATAATAAATAAATATGTGAGACATCTCACACACGGACCCCAAACTAGGCAGAGCCTGTACGATAGGTGTCAGACAGCTGATATACATAGGTACATATATAAATATATAACATCCAGACACAAGGCAAACACAAGTGCTCATCACACGAATGTTTGCCCTGGGCGGGATTCAAACCCGCAACCTGTGCTTCGTAGGCAGACGGCCAACTAGGCTACGGTGCCGTCAATTTTTGTTTTTTTTCTCGCCGTGCATTTCGCCCGCCTCCCGATGCCGCCATGTTGGCGCAAAGTATGTAGAATAGAATAGAAAATACTTTATTGATACACAAAACACAGGCAGTACATGACAAACACAAAAACAATAAGGTAGTACAAAACAGATAAGTAATACAACAGTGACAAAATTATTGAACCACAAAACATGGGGAAAAAATATGGAAACAAAACAAAACAGGAAAACATAAAAGAGGCAGACAAAATACAAAAACAGCTTCCGACGTGCCACCTGCATCCACGTATGCAATGTATTCAAGGTGTCACATCTAGTACTTGTACGTAATTCCTCGATGCTTACAAAGCCCAAAGGATGAGTAAAGTACGTACGTGCCGTGTCGGGAGCTTATTTGTCAACGACCTTATCGTCCATCTACGACTTATAAAAAGTAGTTTACTACGCTAATATCTATCATATCCTTTTCACCTTAAGACACATTTATTCGGTAAGTATTCGTGTAGAAACATTTCTTTCTTTCTTATTTATAAAAATACTGGCGACCCGCCCCGGCTCCGCACGGGAAAATGGTTATTGTGGGTTATCCTTAAGTATATTATGCATGTATTATACATATAAACCTTCCTCTTGAATCACTCTATCTATTTAAAAAAATCTCATCAAAATCCGTTGCGTAGTTTTAAAGATTTAAGCATACATAGGGACATAGGGACAGAGAAAGCGACTTTGTTTTATATATGTAGTGAAGAAAAAAAATGTTTCATGAGATTTTTTACAGGAAATGATAACCAAGAGAGAGAGAGAGGGAGAGAGCTGTTCTCTCTCTTAATATGTCCAACCGTTAAAAATCATAGAGTTCCTAATATTTATAGAGACGTAAGTAATACATGCAAATCTTTAAGTAAGAAATTCTGTCAACTAGCTAAGATGCAGAGAGGTTTGTCTCGGGTTCATTAAACTCGTATCATGCAGCTTTCGAGAGCGTCGGTGGCTAAGTGGCTAGGGCTGTTGACTTTTATTCGGAAGTTCGCAGGTTCAAGCCTCGGCACGTACCAATGTGTATTCGATTTTCGAATTCATATGTACGTTTATTCGACGCTCTTACGGTGCAGGAAAGCATCGTGAGGAAACATGCACACATTTGCGAAAAAATTTCAAAGTTTGTGTGTGAAGTCCATCAACCAGCACTGGACCAGCGTGGTCGACTAAGGCCTATTCACCCTGATTTCAGGGTAGGCTGGAGCCCCTCAGTGGGGACAAATATGAGCTGTTAACAGACAGACAGCTGAGATGCGGGGTTGTCTCGTGGTTGTGATTGTTCATAATCATGCAGCTTTCTATTGGTGACTTTCTATTGGTCGAAACCATGGTCTAAGAAAACAAGGTCTAACCACTAGACCACGTGACTGACAAAAATCTACGTCATCTTGCGCTGTTCGTCCTTGTCGAATGCGTGTTAATAGACAAGGATGAACAGCGAAAAATGACGTAGGCTCGTGTCAGTCACGTGGTCTAACGGTTAGACCTTGTTTTCTTGGACCATGGTCGAAACTGATGGAAAACAGAAAATATATCAGTATAAAATCACATTATATGTTGACAGGATCGGGTCGCCTTATTGTGTCTATATACAGGGTGGCCCATAAGTCCTTTGAGTCGTAAAAAAAATATTAAAAAAAAACTAATGGCATTATGCAAAAGGTTTTTATTTTGTAGTAATCCTTATAAAACGGGAATTATTTTTTGAAAATTACATCATCCAAATGTAATCCGTTACAGTTACAGCACTCCTGTAAGCGGCGACTAAAATTCTAAAATTATCCAGCTTTACTTCATTTAATAATCTGTTATTCTCTGATGAGGCTCACTTCCACATCAACGGCCATGTCAGTAAGCAGAATTGCCGCTACTGGAGCTGTGGAAATCCAAAACGCAAACATGAAAAGCCGTTACACAGCCCTAAAGTGACAGTTTGGGGCTGTGTAACGGCTGACAGCATTGCAGAGATTGATGAGATTGATGAGATGAGAGAGTGATGGATAATTTTAGTCGCCGCTTACAGGAGTGCTGTAACTGTAACGGATTACATTTGGATGATGTAATTTTCAAAAAATAATTCCCGTTTTATAAGGATTACTACAAAATAAAAACCTTTTGCATAATGCCATTAGTTTTTTTTTAATATTTTTTTTACGACTCAAAGGACTTATGGGCCACCCTGTATTACCCAAAACTAATTCTTCCTTACTCTATGTTAAAAATAAACAATTTTGAGTTAAAGTTTGATTTCGACTTATTGATTTTAAGTGAATATTACTGGAGCGGCATTGCTGAAAAAAGTATTATTTTATTATATTAACCCTGTTTTAAATATAAGAAAATATCTTTTTGTATGAGTTTTGTAACTATTTTACTATTTTAAAGCAAATGGGTATAACCGTAGGAGCTAGATAATAGGATCATCATGAGCCTTATTTCGCATATCCTTGCAGAAATATGAATCAGAACGCATGCATTTATTGGGAACATAATACTTTTATGAGCGCTATAAGGCTTTGCTGGACCAAAAATTACTTCTCCTTTTTCCATCGAATGTCAGAAAATTTTTAATAAACGCACGTCTTTCATAAATACTATTATAAATGCGAAAGTGTGTTTGTTTGTTTGTCCTTCCTTCACGCCATAACTAAGCAACTAATCGACTTGATTTTCGGCATAAAGTTAATTGAAAGGATGGAGAGTGACATAAGATACTTTTTACTGCGGGAAAATACCTCATTCCCACGGGAAATACGGTTAACGTGGGCGGCGCCGCGGGACGGAAAGCTAGTAATAAATAAACAAAACAGATATTGAAAGAAAACAAAACAAACACAAAATCTATCAAAAGAACAAAGAAATAGATTGTGTTTTGAGCCGCTTACCGTGTCATTGTCGATTGTTCCTTCAATTAAATTGTCGTACTCGAGTACTTTATGTAAAAAACTTCTACATTTGCGATTTAATTTTCCGTATTCGGATGACTCCGGAAAAATCGCGCTTCTAAAATATAATTATTATCTTAGGTTCTTGCAATTAAATGTTCATTATTTGATAAGAAAATAAAATAAAATAACAATTGACACTTTTTATCTTATTCTTTTACCTACTTTTGGGTATATGAAATTTGGTCAAATATAATCGGGTAGAAAATATTATAATAATAAGAAAATGGTAGAGCAAGGATAATTTTCTAATTTTCTCTCTTTTCCGGCTGAATAATAGAAATATAAGGAAAGAGAAGTCAATCCACGACCTCAAAACCCTTAAAAAAGAGGATAGCTTTTCAATAAAGCTACTTGACCGCTGGTATTATTGCTATTAAATTAAAAGGATTATTTTTCGATGTTGATCCAATTGTAAAAAGTATCAAATTATCATACCGCTTTCACTTTTCGTGTACCAAATTATTGGTTAAATTTACTTATGTCTTGTCTGAGTATGACTATTTAACATATTCATAGAAGTAAATAATTTCTTTCATTATATTACTCCTACTATTTATATAATAAAACTGTAGAGTGTAGAGGTAAAAAATCTGTACTTAGAAAAAAATATTAAATCCGATTCAAGGGGATGTAACAAGCGATATAGAAAATATCCAGATTTATTCAATTATTTTGTTTCTTTGTTTATACTATCTAATCTAATCTCCAAAACCATTGGACCAATTTGAATGAAATTTTTCTTGGTGGTACATACCTTATATCCCCCGGTCAACATCTTGGTTACTTTTAATTGCGGAAAATTAAAGGGATTCCGGGACAGTAAATTACTACGGAAATGTCGAAAAAGAAGCCGGGCGTAGCCGCAGGCAGACAGCTAGTAAGTATTTAGTATGTAACAACAACAAAGTAGCAGTAACAATCTTTACAGCAAGATGGTATTTGCCGTAGTCGGGTAAAAAGCGATGGGATCTAAATAAATACCCAAGAGAATGACTTGTTTCGCGTCGCTTGGTGTCGTTTGAATTCTCTCGTCCGATCAAACAGAAACAACACATTTTTACCTTTTTATATCTTCTCGTTATTTCGTTTCAGAAAAAGCAATTGACGAGATAAACATGGCTTTTTTGGGATTTCTCATAATAAAAGATCTGCTTTTCATTCATTGCTACATAACAATTTCAGGCTGCTTTTCTTTTTTTATAATTTTGGGCGTTTTTTTATAAACGAAAAGTATTTTTGTATTTCTATCAATAGCATATTTTGTTTCTCACTGCTGAGCAAAGGCCTCCTTTCTATTACGCCATGCATCACGATCAATAAAAATATTTAAATCTACGACTTTAGGCTACGTAAGGTACCTCTAGTATATTTGTGTAGGTAATCCAATTATAATATTTTTAAATAGAATTGATAATGGTAAAAAGTAAAAAACTACTAGTGCAATACATTTATTTTATTTCATTTTAGACTCTACAAATACAACGATAGAGATTTATTTAGCATGTAAGCAGTAAAATAAACAAATAGTATTTTGGACTGCATCCTCAAACACAAAGGCCCTGTATCTAGCCAAGATATTTTGGCAGAAGTTTTGGTTCTTTATATAAGGTTTATTATAATTTTGTAAATTTAAATTATTATTTTTTTTTTTTTTTTTTATTCTTTAATTTTTTAGGGACTTTTAATCACTTACTGTGATTATGTCAGCCCCATCGTACCCTATTCTTAAAATCGATAGAAGATACTTATTATTAACCTATGATATTTTTTTAATACTGTCTAATACAAATAAGTACACCATTTTTGCTTCTGCGGACAATGGTGAAGCTAAAATGCTGTGAAAAAAACCTATATCTAATATATTAATTCTAAGACACCTAATTAAACGATCCCTTAACTGTTTGTTTCGGTCACATTCCAAAAGTATATGTTGCACATCCTCCAATTTATCACACACATTACAGTTAGGCGATAATACTTTTTTCATTAAAAAACCAAACTTATTTAGTGGCATATGACCGGAACGAACTCTTAAGGCAGTTTTAACTACTGTTCTACTTAACTCTAAATTAACAAACCAAGGTATACGAGGAGGCTCAGATTGAATTGATTTATACCATATTCCTTTTTCTGTGGATCTTTTGTCAAAATATTCTTTCCATAACAATCGACATGAATCTTTTATCATAGGCAAAACCTCGGAATAGTCAGGTAAAAGAAATACCTCCTGCCCGCTGATACACGCACCTTTAGCCAAACAATCAGCCTCCTCATTTCCTTTCAAACCTACATGAGCAGGAATCCATTGCAACCTTACAGTTATACCTTTTTCTGAAAGTATATACATTTTTTGTAATAATTAAAAGTTTGCTGGAAGAAAATATTTTTTCATCTTTAATATTATTGAGAACCGTTGGTAACAAAGGTCTCTTTTTTTTCCGCCAATACAAATTCTCATAATATGTATAGAGTTTGTTTACTAGAACAATAGTACTATTGTCAGACCAAGACATGCATTTAAGACAGTATTTGGAAGCTATATAATGTCTTCTTAAAAATAATGGAGGCAAACACAGTTCGCTTTCCATCACATGTATAGGTGTAGTTTTGATAAAACCAAAATTTAAATTATATTATGCTTTTTGTATGTATGAAGAAAATTGGAGCATTCAAGCAATTTTTTTTGCTAGTTCACAAGGAGCCCAGACAAAAACCACTTAAAATAATAATACTCGGACTCGGTCTTAGGAGGTGTACTGTTCATGGAGTGTATTTAGGTATGTTAGTTTGTTTGTATTTTAGAATTCAAGTGTACTTCTAGGGAGCGTCGGTTACCAAGTGGCTAGAGTTGTTGACTTCCATTCGGAAGCTCGCGGGTCCAGGCCTTGACACGAACCAACGTCTTTTCGATTTTCGAATGATAAGTCCGTTTATCCGACGCCCTTACGGTGGAGTAAAACATTGTGAGATTATCTGCACAGTGCACATACTTGCGAAGTAATTAAAAGATTGTGTGTGAAGTTGACAAACCAGCACTGGGCTTGCGTGGTCGACTGTCACCCTGACTGATCTCAGGGTAAGCTTGAGACCTTTGATGAGGCCATAAATGTGTTACGAACTCCAAGGCAAATTGTTATTCAATTATATACATAGTAGTAAATACATAATTATAGGGATGCCGACATATTCTCCCTCACTCGCAACAGGTTTATTACACACATTCTACGTAGTTTCTCCAGAGTTGGTTAATGTATATATTACCCGACTATATGAAGCAGTACACACACACATACACACACACATACACACACAAACACACACACACCTAAAGATATCACACATACTTAGTTTCACTTTTATATCTACGCATGATTTCCCTTGCATTTTGATTTATTTATGTATAAAAACAGTGAGTACCTTATGAAAAACATAAAATAGTATTAAAAAAAAAAGTATAATAATAAGGCTGATGCCACCAGCTAATTGTAATTTGTTAGATTTCGTAATTGGCTTTTTAAGTTTGTAATTAGTTTTGTAATTTATTTATGTTTGCTGTGAAGTTTACTTGTTTGAATAAATAAATAAATAAATAAATTATTTTGCACTAAACACCCGTTTGCACTAAACTTACGAATCGCTCAAGTTGATGCCTAAAGTATTTAGGTGACATTTGGTGAAAATTTTGTTTGCGAGTAACCTTCAGACTTTTTTAAACTGCAAGACTTTTAGTAAAAACTAATTCCTTTTTTTAAGCTTTAGTTAGCTTAGGTCTTTCTTAACTATGAAAGTCTAAAGACAAGGTTAGTGCATTAAAATTTTACCGTAAGTAACATAAATTTCAACTAATAATTTTGAAATGACTCGCATAGTAGTAATGCTAGCACTAACTTAGAGTGTGCCACTAAGAATAGAGCCATTGTTCCCGTGAATATAGCATTGTAGCACAGAATACCAAATAGTAGTCCCTAATTGTAGTGCATTTATCGCATAGCTCTATTGTCTGGATGCAGACGCAGACGTTAATGCTGGCGTCGCATTGTACTTAGAGATAACATTGATTGAGGTTAGTATTAGGTAAAATTCAAGGCTCATAATATATTTTTTCTTAAATTGTAGCAATTTCGTAGCACTTCGTAGCACCTTCGTAGTACTTTTGTAGGTTTTTTTTCTCGCGTACAAAACCTCGTGTTTTTATTAATGTTTATGTGTCAGTTATATTCACAATTTTACTGTAGGGTATAAAGCTAAAGAAAAAGTTCAGTCGTACTACTGAATGTTTTTCTGTTTGTTTAGTGCTATGAAATTGCTATTATTGATTTACAGTACTAGTATATAATATTCTTTTGTACTAGTATCAATAAATAAATAAGTACATAAACAGAGTGTCGGTAGCCAAGTATCTAGGACTTACATTCCGAAGTTCGCGGGTTTGATGTGTTTTCGACTTTCGAGTTCATATGTACCGTTTATTAGACGCTCTTACGGTGAAGGAAAATATCGTGAGGAAATCTACACACACGCGAAGTCATTGGTATCTCTGCTAAGAGACCGCACGAAAGAACAACACGCAAAACACTGGAGTGAAGTTGGAGACTGCAGGCAAGCCAAGGAGGCGCTGCCGGAGATCAGGCTCCAGCTGTCGCGTGCGCTTCTTCGACTGGAAAAGAATAAGCTACGTACCATAACCAGCGTAATAACAGGTCATGGTGCCTTTAACAAACACTTATTTACCTTAGGTGTCACGGACAGCCCCCTGTGCAGAGGCTGCATGGAGGCGGAGGAGACGACGGCCCACATCCTGCTGGAGTGTCGCGGCTTGTCATCGTACAGGGCTAAATACCTCGGTTCGCCAGGGTCGATCCCAGAGACGCTCGGCAACCTGGGCAGGTTGCTAGGCTTCTTTGTGGAGATCGGGTGGCTCGAGTAGTGAGTTATCCTACCCAACACGCAAAATAGGCGCGCTTGACGTCGAATTGCGGAAAATTAGCCCGTTGAACTAACTAACTAACTAACGAAGTCATTGGTATCCAAAAGTTGTGTGAAAAGTTGACTAACCCGCATTGGGGTCGACTAAGGCCTACTCAACCTGATTTCAGGGTAGGCTCGAGTCCCTCCGTTGGGACATATATGAGAGTCTTTCTTTTCTTAGACTGACATACGCTTGTGTCACAAAAAACCGACGGACTTGAAAAACTGTCATGATGAGTCAGGACTTTCTTGAAACTAGTACAGGCAGCAACAAAACCCAAGCTTTAAGACAACCTCATTACTCGGAATGAAGTTGAGGGATCGTAAGTTCCCCCAAACTTAATTCCGCTGAGTTCTTATTTCGTATTTTCACAAAGAGCACGTACCGTTGTAACAGTGATCTCGTTTAACAAGGAAGGGTATCCTATTAGATCATACCATTATATATGAAAAAAAAACTCTAGCTATCAATAATATAGGAAATATATATGGCAGTTTTTATGTGGTACAAACCTTAGTCACCCACGGCTTAAAAAGTTACAAAAAGCCTTCAAAAAGCATTAAATTTTGATTCCTGACAACAAAACTAAATCTTTTAAATATTTCAATAAGACCAACCAGAGACTTTATCCCTTATATAAATAAAATACAACATTGCCTTATAAGAAAGTTCCTTAGAATATTTATTGTAATATTTATGTCCAATTCTAAGTCAAATCGTGGTCACGAACTTTGCTCATGTTAATAAAACACACATTGCGAAGGACAAATGCGGTTCATTGCCAAGTTGGTTGGCCCAAGTTCAGTTAGAACACGGAGGACACGTACAAATAAAACTATGAATAAGGCATTTGGACTTATTGTGAAATTCATTGAAAATCTCGTGAATGTTACTTTATACACTTTTGAATATTTTTTTGTAAAAGCTTTTAGATCCGTTTTTTAGATTCTTTAATATTTAATGTATATTCCATTTTGTTCAATAAAATTAATTTGGAAACAAAATTTGATGTAAACCCAATACAACATCATTCGTCACAAACAAACATATCTATTTAATTACAATTAAGACTCGATGAGAAAGCAAAAGAGTTTTATATGCAAATTAGCTTCTCTTTTGGTTCAAGATTTTTGTACGTAGGTATAAACAATTTTTTTCCCGACCCCGATGAGGTCAAGAGTAAACCCATTGTTATAGAAAAAAATAGCTCTTAATAAATTGTAATGTAACCCCATATTCCTAAATCCGTGCCCTTAATATGACAAACGCAGGGAAATCAATCAAGATACCCTTGACTTTGGCAACATTTGTTTTTTGGGACGTGATCTGAAATATAAGCAGAGACTATTCACATAATATTATGAATAACATGAGGCTGACTTTTCTCTACAAGTTTCTTCACTTGAAATAATATTTGTTTAGTAGATTAGATGAACGAATCATAACGTTTGTTACATGTTTTATTCATACATTTTTTGTGAGATATTATTGAACCACAGTGTGTTATTGATGACACCGTAAAAAATAGGCTATGTTCAAAATTAAATCTAATTTTTCCACCCATTTTACAATTTTAATAATAAAGCGAACTACATACATATGGATCTCTTTCGTAGAAACATATGAAGCGTGTTGTAAACAGAACGTGTATCAAGTTTAATGGTTGTTTGTAAATTATATGTTATAGGGTTAAAATACGAGCTCTACGAGTACCATTTCACTCATGCAATGCTGATGTAAAACCCAAGATTGGGGTAGTTCAAGAACCTTCGCAGAAAGCCACTTACGTGACCAGCAAAAGGCATGTCATCATTAACAGGTCATAATATGTCCCCACAAGGAGCTCGAGTCTACCCTGAAATCAGGGTAAATAGGCCTTACGCTGATAAAAAGTTAAAATTAAGTCAATAAATGTTTTAACTATTTAAAAGTAAACAATTTTAAGACATTTGAATTTAAGTTATATTTTTTTACCTGAACCATCCTGAATCCACAGGTATTTTTAATTTTTTTAGCAATTTGTTATTCCTATATTTACCATTAGATCTACTCTTTCTAGAATATAACCACAGCTCTTCATCGTTATTGGATTGTTTGCGCTAATCTATGTTGTTGGGAATGTTGAAAAAGTTTAAGTGGGGGATAAAAACTTAGATTGCGTTGCGTTCATTTTTTCGGAAAGTTTATTGCTTGCGTGATAATGTATCCATCACTCCATGTTGCTACTTACTTACCTAGTGAAGTAAAACAGCTTTTTGTTTGAAATCTAGCAAAAAGACCGTTAAATATTAAGTACATTCTAACTGTAAATAAACACCAAAGCAGTAAAAATGAAATACGTAGAAAGTCAGCCGTTGTAATTGTACCTAGGGTAGCAATCGATATTTTTTATTACTTTGCGCTACATTATTTTACAGCTTTTAAATGCTTTATGTTTTTATGACTACTTTCTGCCTTTGTCCATCTATAACGTCATTTTTAATAATAAAATCTTTATGCAGTCCAAAGTGACCTACAAGTATTAATAAAAAAAATCATTCATCATCTCAACCGAAAGACGTCCACTGCTGGACAAAAAATAATTACTGTTACAATTATTATTAACGCTTTTATTTATATTTTTACGTGGCTCAATAATTCTGGCACCGGATTTTAAGGTAGGTTAACCTCGAAACCCACATAGCCAGCAAGCAGAGTCAGGAAAATCTCATCACTTCACTACATAGTATAAAACAAAGTCGCTTTCTCTGTCCCTATGTCCCTCCCTATGTCCCTCCCTTTGTACGCTTAAATCTTTAAAACTACGCAACGGATTTTGATGCGGTTTTTTTTAATAGATAGAGAAATTCAAGAGGAAGGTTGATATGTATAATACATGCATAATATACTTAAGAATAACCCACAATAACCATTTTCCCGTGCGGAGCCGGGGCGGGTCGCTAGTAAAGTGATATTTGTGCCACTAGAGCCCCATCGGGACTCAAACCCGGAACCTCCGTCATTTAAGGAGAGAGTCCTGTACTTTAAAGCAAATTACACAATAGACATTATACCTTGTTATAGGGTCAAAAGGATCTATTTTACTTTTACACTCCAAGTTGGAATTTTTATTTATTAAACAGATACTTAGAAAACTGTACGATAAGACCAAGGTGAACGCTCCGGGATCAAATTAGAGAAGTTCTGACAAACAGTCAGATCAAGAGTACCTTAACGACGAGCATTCATAATGAGAGGGTGATGAAGCGACACAAATATGTCTGGATCGTAGCAAGTGGAATGAAGTAGAAAAGGCGGGAAAGAGGCTTTGTTTCCTCTCGATTCGGTGGACTGCAGGTGTTGATGATGGATGATAGAAGAGGTTTGTCGTTTTTGAGTAGTTATGAGTGAAAACAGTTAGTACCTATCACAAATTAAAAAATAATAATAAGCCCCGTCACAAAACCGTTACTTGATCCTTTCAACAGCTAGAAAAAATCTGTTAATCTTCAAATGGCTGAAGATATTTTCTTGGATCATAGCTAAGAACACTCTCGAACAATCTCAGTGACACCTTGCAAACAAAAAAAAACTAGATCAAAATCGGCGCATCCGTTTAGGAGCAACGATGCCACAGACAGACAGACACAAACGTCAAACTTATAACAACCCTCTTTTTCGTCGGGGGTTAAAAATTAAATACAACAAGCTGCGTGTGTGCATGCAGAAGATTACAGTTGCCAATAACAAAAAAGACAATTTTTTAATAAGTGTAGCCAGATTGCTACAGGCGTGAGTATATGGTATGTAAATATATAAGTATTTAAGTAATAAATAAGTCATAATTCTGTGACGCGAAATTGAAAACATAAGTGGTAGACGAATGTAAAGCAGTGCTTTGCATGTGACATCAACCAAAATTACATTTGCATATCCGAGCTTAAAGGATTCAATGGGATCAATTCTGCCAAAATACATTCTAAAAGTATGGGAGATAATGAAACAAAATTTTGAACGAATGATATTTATACGAGTAATAAGAGCGCAGCTGTCAAATTAGACGTAATTTAAAGTGAGATGTTTTCGCATGCACTCTAACTAAACTAAATCGAAATTTGACGTCTCTACATTTAAATTGACAGTCACCTGTCCCTTTTTGTTCTTAAAAGCGTGAAAAGGACATATGGTTTTTATATATTTAAATTGGACCGTAATAACTAGAATCGGGCCCAATGAGTGCCGCATTTTATCTGCATTTGACGTACAAATTACTGGTACTATGGGAAATATAGTGTGGTTTCGTTTGTTCTTCAGTCTTGTGTGTGAGATATGAGATTTTAATTAGGTCTTTGTCGTTATTGAGTAGGTCTAGGTACATAAATGCTTTAATTTAATATAAAATATTTTAGTCATTTTGATGTCTGACATATTTTTATAGTCGTTTTACTTTTAACTTGTGTTTATTAAATAGATAGCAAGTGTTTATGAAAAAAGATTTTTTGAAAGCTTATTTGAAACATAAACGGAAATTGCAAATAAGCCGTTTACAGAATCTTTTCAAAAGTGATTTAATATTTCAAAGACCTGATTATTTTTCAGTAGGTACATCATTTTTTTCAGCGTAATATAGGTGTTCCATTGACAGATCACAAAAAGATGCCTTCTACGGGCCCCATCAACTTTTAAATGGCTTCGTTAAGAATTCGTCTGAATGGAGCCTGAGCAAGTTTTCTTTATGAAAGATGAAAGAAATTATCTTCACCGAATGTCATTATTTCGAAAAGTTTAGAAATTCTGAACAGGGATCACTTGTTAAACTGAAGTTGTTTAAAGTTAAGCCATTTTCGTTATCGTAAGTCTTTTATAAATGAAATATTTATTTGAAAAATCAGACAGTTACTGTTTCTATCATTACAGAATATTAGAAAGATACGGATGAATCACCCATGAAGGGTTCCGTAGCAGCAAGTAACATAATATAAAAATTCTTATAGTTCGTTGTAAGTTTCATCGATTATTAAAAAAAACTACTTACTAGATCTTGTTCAAACGAACTTTCGGTGGAGGTTTGCATGGTAATGTATATCATAATATAATATACAAGATGAATGTAATATATTTTTTTAGTTTTATCATTATCTTAGAAGTTACAGGGGGAACAAACATTTTACGCGCCAGCTTATCAGTTTATAAAAAAATGATATTAGAAACTTCAATATAATTTTTGAAGATCTATCCATAGATACCCTAAACATGGGGGGAAAAGAAAAAAAAATTGAATGAACCCTAAAAATGGTGACGTAAACTTTCCAAACTTTCCAGGGGTGATGAAGTCATCACTAACTTAGTACTGTTTCAAACTGCTTGAGCTGCCCTGTAAATGTCACGTCAATGTGTGCGTGCGAGATTTAACGCTTTGGGGTACTCTAATAAAGCTCTTGGTAAGCCTATACAGTTCGATGAATGCCCTCGACATAAAATAGGCAAACTAAATTATTTATTATTGAATTGCGTAGAAGAAAAATATCAAAGACTGGCACGCAGCGAGGGCTGCGGCCGTCTGACTGGCGGCCTCAAAACACAAACAATATATTAATTTTCATATTAAATAGCCAAATTGTGGGAAGAGACTGCCAGTACGTTTTTATAGTAAGCTTGTCTGATACTTTGTCAGAAACATCAAAGCTGTTTATTGTGAATCCAACTAAAAGATTATCTTTGAATTCAATCCAATATTTTTTGTTGTATTATATTTTATTTTCTAAACTCTTAAAACAGTAAATAGTAGTACAATCGTATTTAATTGAACTAAAGTATACCGACAATTTTCTTCAAAAGCAGAACTTAGCAGGACAATTTATTTCTATGACCTTATTCTCTGTTTGGCTCTGACCACGGGCAGAAATCCAAAACTGTATTTTTGTTGTTTTTGACTTGGCTCCTAACACATAAGCTTCTTTATGGCTATACCGAGTTTAAGATATGAATTTTATCTTATTTCTGAACAACAGAGAAAAATATTGCTCGGCCCTAGCGATCCTTTGTTCTGTGGTGTAACTAATAAGTAAAACAAATATAACTGTTAGATAAAACTAATAAAAACATAACTATTTAACCGGCTTATCTTTCATAACCCGCGAATATGTGTTTGCAGTACAAAAAAAATCTAGGTATTATCTAAAACTTGTGTACCTATTTGACTCGTGTTTTTTAATTTACTTGAAATATCATGAAAAGTCAAATATTACTTAAAACAGCCCCGATGACATAGCCGGATGACAAAACATTTGTTTTATTTTTCGTTTTAGGTGCAAATCCCGGCGGAATGTGAGACTTTTCCAGGTTGGTTAGGATACCTATTGCAGGATTAATATCCCCACCGAGAGGCTCGAGCCTTCCCTGAATTCAGGGTGATTAGGCCTTAGTCAACTACTATGGCCCTATGCGGTTTGGTCAATGACACACGCAACTTTTGAATTTCTTTGCAGGTGTGTGCAGGTTTTCTCACGATGTATTCCTTCACCGCAAGAGCGTCGAATAAACGTACATTTGAATTAAAAAATAATTAACACATTGGTACGTGACGAGGCTTGAACCCCGCGACTTCTGAATGGAAGTGAACGGCCCTAGCCACTTGGCCACCGACACTCTTTACACTAACAACAGAATGATATCAAATTCAGCTCATAGTTTTATAACGAGCAAATAGCACTTAAGCTCTTATAATAGTTATTAATCTCCATTAAGCCTACTTAAAAGCTTAGACGATATTATTATATCAGTCATCATCCATTACCCCTCCTTTTAGCTGTTCATAAAATGTAAACATCAACACAGCAATCAATGGATACGGATTAGTTAATATTGTTGAGGCTCATCTTTCAAAACGTCAAAGCCAAGGTCGTTATAGCTTACTTATTTATTTATACTAGTGATGATTGATGAAGTAAATAGTATTTCAGTAATAACAATACCATTAAATTTTGAAGACGTTATTGATAACTTAACGAGCCATGAACAAATATTTTTTGGAAAGGGATCAAAAAACATTTTAACATCATGAAGCCATTTCCAGTCCTTTTTTAATTTACGAGATAGTGCCTACTGTTATTGTAGCTAATATGAATTATATTGATCACATCTCAACTTTCAATTATCAAAAAATCACACAAAAAAACCTAAAAGCTTTTTTTTTTCTCTACAAAACACGAATTATCCAAAATTTCTAAATAGTGTCATAAATATTCCAAAAACAGTTTTCTAAACATAAATTCTTGTACCTACTACGTCTCATACATAACAAAGGTAAACACAGTTTCCTCGTACTCGTAGCAAATGCCTACGGCTCACGTAGTCGTAGCGCCTCCCGTAGCTCGTAGCCGCGACAGCTACGAACCATCTACGGCCAGCCGTAGCCGTACGGTAGCGAACGTAGCAGTTTTCGTAGCGGGAGGCTTCAGCGCTAAGGGAAAAAGTACCAGGGCAGCATAAATCTAAAGAGTTCTTCCTGAAACATTCCTACCATGAAAACTCGGAAAATTTTGCTGAAGAGGGAGCGAAAATCTAATTCTACGGGCTAATAGATTTCTGGAAATCCCGATTAGAGCGGAAAATGTCTACTAGGTACCAGGAGCACAGAGTTTAAAGGAGGTCCGTCGGTAGCATTAGAAAGAAATAGGGGAAGCCAAGGGGTGGAGTTTGAGGAATCTTACGCTTGCGCACTAAAGTCTAGCTAGGGGGATGTTTTTAGAAAATAGCAAGTTAAATAAATAAGATTGTTTTATGCTTGAAAAACATTTTTTAAATATTAGTAATTTATAAATAATGATTAAAATTGTGATGTAAAACTCATCAAAACGGATGTAAAAATAAAAAAACAATGATTGTAATACAGCGCCATCTGTATATAATGTATAAAACAAAATCAACCCTCGTATTTCACACCCCTAGTCTCTTTGGCAAGAGGGAAGAACTAGTGGTTATTGCAACAATCACGAGATGGCGCTACTTGTACAAACTTTACGACTGCTCTCAGTCAAATATCTCTATTTTTATTTTAGGACAGCATTTCCAGACATAGTGCAATCATCTAAAATTCCAATTTTATTAAAGTGCCCACTGTTAAGTAAAGAAAAATAAACTACTTGAATTATTTACGAGTAACATTACCATTCAAACGAATAGCATACCTTATCTACTTGAAAAGATTATTTATTTGTTAGGTATTTTATACAACAATATCTACCTAATGTACACCTCTACACTGAGTAGATATTACAAAGTTGCCGATATTAACATCTTCTGGTATTTAGCACGTGTTATGTTTTTGCCCTTTTTAGGAATCCTACTAAGTATCTCTGACACACGAAAAGACTCACACCTGTTTGCACTAACCTTGTCTTAGGCCTTTCGTAGTTAAGAAAGACCTAAACTAACTAAAAAAAAACTTAATAATATTATTGGTTTTCAATTAGGCTCATAAAGGTAGGCAGAAACTAAGCAGTTAAAAAAAAGTCTGAATGTTGCTAGCAAACAAAATGTTCACCAAATCGCACCTAAATACTTTAGGCATCAACTTAAGCGATTCTTAAGTTTAGTACAAACGGGTATCAGTATTTTCGTTTTGCAAGAATTAACACATAAGGGCTCTAGCCCACAAGTAATCATTATATTGTTGAGCAATTACAATCCAAATATAATTATATTCACAAGTCGAAACGCCCCGATTAAACGACGTGGTTAAGATCACGACTATCTTATTGAAAGTATCTATAGTTAGCTTTATTTAACGGAAAGAGTCTTGGAGCAGGCCTTGGAGTGTCTTTATTCGGAGAATTCTTCTCCACAGAAGAAACAACAAATTTAAAAATGAAATATACAGAGTAACCCTAAGTTATTTATACATTTCGACCTTATTATCAATACTACAGATGATTTTCGATGTAACTGAATCCCATTTTTCTTGATTTTTATATCTACAAGTATCCCAAAGGTAAATAATACTTTTACTTTAGACAGCAACAACGGGCAAGTTATGAATTTGACTGGACTTTAATAATTACACATCACTGCATTCTTTTACCAGAGCAGCGCAGAGAAAAGAGGGCATGATTTGCGCTCCGGTTCGTATCTTGCCCATGGTCTAAGAAAACAAGGTCTAACCGTTAGACCACGTGACTGACACAAGCCTACGTCATTTTGCGCTGTTCATCCTTATCTATTAACACGCAATCGACAAGGATGAACAGCGCCAGATGACGTAGGTTTGTGACAGTCACGTGGTCTAATGGTTTGACCTTGTTTTCTTAGACCATGTATCTTGCCCATAGGTTATCTATTCATCGCAATACAGCGCGGCAACGCTGCTAATGTGATGGGTACTTGGCCACCTGGGCACCTGGGCCAGGGATGATCCGGGGTGGACTGTTTGATTAATTTATTGTAATTGTAATTTAGGACCGATCATTGTGGAGATCCTTGGGGTAGGCCTTTTTCCAGCATTTGACGTCTACAGGCTGAGATGATGATGATGATGAATTGTAATTTTTAAGTATGTATTCGATCGACTATTGAATAGTTAAAATTACTACTACTGGTTTACCAGAGACTACTATTTATGTATTCTATACTTTTAAACGACTTTACTTTTTCAAAAAGTGCTTAACAAAAATAAACCTATATGTTTAGTTTGGAGCATGCTATATATCTCGCGTGATTTGTAGTTTCGCGTCACATGTCGGGTAACAAGGTATCTAGGTCTCTGCCTTTCTCAAGCCCTAGGCTCGTACTGGCAGGATGAAATATTATACTATCTAGACAATACAGGGAAATGTAGTTAGGAGAAAATCTGTTAGGATTTCTCGTTTCTTTTTTGTTTGTCGAAGCTTCCCGCCCCGCGGCGGCGGCTCCGTTAACAGTCTTTCCCGTACGAATCAGGTATTTTCCCGCGGTAAAAGGTAACCTATGTGTTATTCTGATGTATAAGCTATATTATTGTAAAGTTTAATTTTATTATAATAAATTACAATACAATAAAATAAACTTTTTGACACCAGCCTAGTTCAAGTGGATTGCGGCATTATCGTAGCAGTGTCTTTTAGACAGAAAAACTGTGCGGACTGGTGGCAAATATCAAAAAGTTCTAAAACATTTTTTCCACGGTTTTCAAAGAAATTCTTAACCAAATAGGTACCTACGACATGCTTGCGTTATTACATCTTAATTCAATTTCTAATACTTTAATTGTTAAATTAGAGACGAACAAATCGTAGGCTTACTGCCATACGTAGTAGGTTTATCGAGGATATCTCCGATTTAACGAATTTCCTGAACATGGCATCTTCTAATCCCACAAAATTGGAGTTTTCCGATTTCAGTCCCCTTACAGATATAAAGTATATTAAAGGCCATTACATATATCGTCAAACGGTACTTTTTGTGGTAAAAATTGTTATTAGAGCTATTATTGGAAGAAATACTATAACATTTGAAATCAGGTGAGATTAATTAGGCAATTGAAATTACAGAAAGATATCTCATCTCTCTCTATTTCTCTCTCTCCTTTGCTTTAATTTTATAGAAAGTGATTGTTTTATATATAAAATATTTTTATCCGTAATTTCGTTCCCTTCGGAGCATAAACTCTATTTCGGTTCACTTTCTTGTCTATCATATAAAATATTATTGATATGTTTCCTCTAACTAGCGTATAGATTGGCTGGAAGAGATCTCTGTGTAGATATAAGCACGCCTTTGTTGTTCATTTTCTGACAAATATTGTTTCATATGTGTGCAGTTCTTCCTCTGTCAAGTCGAGCACTAAAATACCTATATTATATAATGTACAGATAACTAGAAAACACAACTGGACACTTTCATTGCGAAATTGCCCCTACACCTACGGAATAACGGCGCTCTCTAGGTCAAAACGGAAATAAACGGAAGTCTTCAAAATATTATTTCTTACGCCAGATAAAAATATACCATGAAAGTATCCAAAAACTTAATGTTAAACTTATAAGAAACATATTTTATAATGGCGCAACTAAAGGATGTTCGTCGCCATTCCAACACGTAACTGCATATCATACTGGAATCATTCGAAATAAGTAGTTACGAATCAAATTCACTTTACATACATACATAAACGGAAAACACGCTCTTTTCCATACGAAAATTTATAATTGCGCTTTCTTGCGTCTAATGTTTATTCTTTCCTATAAAGCAAGGTTGTCTGGAAGAAATTTCTTTAAGCATAAGGCCGCCTTTTTCCTATCGCTGTACGTATTAAGTTGTACATTTTACTGTGCATTAAAGTATTTATTATTGTAGGTATTGTATTTTTACGCATTAAGCATGCATAAGACTCAAGGTGCTGTAGTGAAAAAATCTAATTGGATTTGCAATATTAATTTTAATGCTTTCCAACGAAATGAGCCTCTAGGTTGACAATGGTTATACTATAAATCGTTGTAATCGTAATTGTTCTGTTTTATATCTGTAGGATTACATTACAATACTATTTCCCTACTATATTAATAACAAAAACAGAAATACTAAGAAGTACTAAAGAAGAATACCGAAAGATAGATCAAAACAGAAGAGTCAAAAGGCAGCGTTATTCCTAAGGTAACAATTTGTACCGGGCGTAGATAAAAGTGACATGTGAGGAATCTTGATTTTTCTAACTATATTCGAATTGAAAAACTTTACACCAATCGAATATATATAAATAGGAGTGTGATCTATCTGAAGGAAAATCTACGACAAACTTACGAATGATTCAAAAATCCACCCCCGGCAGTGATATATGGTCCAGCTGACCCCCCCAATACGCGAATATGAGTACAAATAGTTCCAGAGGACGTGAATTAATCGCCTACAAGTGGCGATGATATTTCTTTTCGTCGGTATTCTAATCTAATAGCACTTTTTTGGTGTTAGACATGAAGTACTTTGTTTTTTATTGTAATGTTGTCGATAAAGGACCAATTTTAGGAGAAAAAAGAAAGGTTTTTTTATAAAGAAAGTCGAAAATCTAAAACACATTGGTATGTGTCAAATTTCCGAATGGAAGTAAATTCAACAATAAAGGCCTCTGACTTAAGTAAGTTCGGTTGAGATGCAAGTTCTCGGGTCAGATGTCAGATGCGAGGATGGTTGCGTACGCGACTCCGCGGACTAATATGTATCAACCTCCATAAGGGATATAAAGATGATTCAGCAAAAGGTCCCGTCAGGCATACGAACATAAAGTTAACCATGAAGGAAGAAAAAATTTTACGCGCCTTGAACGACTATTTGAAAGAAAAGTGTGAATGTGTGAGTTACAAAATTGTATCATAGCCGGCACCCATAGTACGTTTTGATTACTACTCCATATGGGCGCGGAATTTTTTTTTCCTTCATGAAGTTAACGGTCCTAGCTACTTGGCCACTGACGACTTAGCAAGTAAGTATATTTCGATACTAACAGCTTAAACAGAACAGAAAAAAAATACTTTATCCACGTGAAAAGTAGAAACCTATGCGAGGCTGTAGCAAATTACTCGTAGCAATTTAAAATATATGAGTACGCGCGACATTTCTTTCAAAGAATTAAGAAAAGATCCTCTTATCAGAGTTCGGAGAAACCCAGCTGAAAGTTCCGCTTCCGATCCGCAAAAGTGTTCGGGCGTGACAGAGTTACTAACGAATCGGATAAAACTTCCTAAACCTACCTTTTCACATTCTGAAGCCCTAGTAACCTACACGTTGAGCACAAAATACCTGTACGTGAAGAGTAATGAGGCTAGTAAGTATTGCAGTGTACGAGTATAGTAGGGAAGAAAATATTTCTATAGAAGGATTAATTCATATTATATTGTCAAAAGCCAAACTCAAAACAATTTATCCATTACAGGTTTTGAAAAAACACTTAGTAACAGTCACACGAAATAGTCAAATGAACTTCTCGTCTCACTAATGAAATAAAAATTAATTAAGTATAATTGTTTTATTACAATTTTATAGTAAGCTAGGGTAAGTAAGTTAAGGGTAAGTGGTTATAAGTGGCAACTTAGCAAATACTGAAACGAGATGCTAAGTAAATAAATGGTTTCGAGCAACTTTTTTTAGAAACTAAAAAAATATCGACACACCTTGTTAAAATAATTCAGACAATACCGAACGCAATGAAATAAGGGTTTTTCAGGTATTGAACAATATGAATTATCCAATAGCCATTCTGAAGTGATACGCGTACATCACATTATATTTCGGCAACTGAAGTGGGTATATGATTTTACGTTCTTTACGAATAAAAATAAAATAAACGCATCCATCACATTATACAAGCAAACAAAATTCTCATTAGTAAAATTTTTAAAACGTTTTGAAGAGCTTGAAATTTACAAGTACCTACAAATTTTACTCTCTGTGGGAACATTCCAGTGGGAATCTTTTTCGAATCTAGTCCGTTGCTTTTCCGGTGAATCTTTTTTAAAGCTCAGCAAAAGAGTCAGAGTTTGCATTCATGCATTCGTTCGCTGAAGATTTTGCTTTATTTTTGTATCTATTCAACTTTTTGCTTCATTTGCTTGGATCGTGAAACCCAGTTTTTTTGTTCTTAGTTGTAGCAAAGTTAATTCAACTGAAGTAGTTTTATGCTGTAATTGTTAGAATGTTTTTCTAAAAAATATAAAAAATAATAATTGAATAACTCAAAGTTTTACAACTCATCGTTGTAAGAAATCAAACTTTAAAATGTATTTGCTTTAACAATAAAAATAATATAATTGAAAAAAAAATGCATTTCTAAAAGCAAAATGTTCAAAGGTAAGATTGCATTTATTACTATGCAATTTATTACCAAGAATGAAAAACGTTTCTAATGATGGTGGACAAATAAATGGCCGCTTAACAGCACGAACATCATGTTTCTTGCTAATTTCGTACAATTTTAGCACAGAGTAACTAATATACTACGTTATATATAACCAATATCATATGGTAATTTGTAATTTACATATTAACTTCTAAGTTGTCTACTTTTAAAAATAAGCAAAAAAATGCTATGTTTAATCATACTAGACTTGCATTCATTTGCAACCGAATCCAGTTTTACGGTCTAAAATTTGACTGATATGGACAGCAATGATGAACCTACATTAAACAACAACTGCGATCCCCAAATCGCATGTGTTTATGGAAACATATTGCTACCAAGCGAGAGGGTTTACATTGACACTGAATTGTTATCGGGTATTGTAGGTTATAGTCAATCTGTGGTTCAGTTTGACGAAGAAGTACCTATAATAAAGGTTAAAATGTACAATATTATATGCAGGGTTATTTTTTACCCATTACATCAAAAATCATTTTTTTAAAGTAACCATGCTTGCGTTGAAAAAGTAAGTACGACGAATCAAACTTGCGGAGCGGATGGCTCTACCCATGGAGGCTCTACCCCAGTTATGTTGCGTCCAAGATTCGCATGAGGTTGACTCGTGCAAAGTACGTCATTAGAGCGATGAAGGAAGTTGACTAATTGGGCGACCTCTTCGGAACTAGAGCTCTACTAGTGAGATATGAGATTCGTGACTCAAGTACGCTGCAGTAATGGAACAGATATCTTATGTATAAACAAGTTCAATTATTATGAAAGAGATGACGTTCCTTAGAAAGGGAGAACATAAAAAATAATTGGTGTACCCTTTTCAGAAAAAATGTTCGAAAAATGACGATATTTTTACTAATTTAACCGTAACCACGTTTATTATAAACTAAAAAAAATAAAAGTAAAAAAAAGATACGAATATGTTTACAGAGGCGTGACGTCACAATCACGACTATGTAACTCCCATAGATTTCTTTTCACGTACAAGTTAACGTTTTTTTCATCGCCAGAATCAGACTTGAAGAAGTCGCCGTGGCACCCGTGCCACAGAATAAATAATAGTACTAGGTACAGAAGGCGCACTCTCTGATAGCAAACGTGCGAATTTCAATCTAGCTACCACGCAACTAACGTTCAAATTACGCCGTGGTCGAAATCGGTCAAAGCAAGTAGTAAGTTTTAGACATTTTCATAAAAACAAGTTACTCGTAGAATCAGTAGTAGGACTAGGATTAAAATTTATTCTTTTCTCAATCTGAAATAAAGACTAGTTCTAGATACAATTCCTAAATGACTGAATACATTAGCTTTTTTACTACGGGAAAATAAAAATGTCATTACCATATTAAACAATGTGAATTACGAACACCTCAAGTCGAGTTTGATGAGGGACAAATTTTCTCTGAGTAAAATTATTCAACCAACATTAGCTGATATACAGACCTCATTAGATTTTATTTATGTCTTAGATTTAATACCTCTTATTACAATCCAGAAAGAATTTTGCAAAAAAGTGGCAACATTAAAACATAAATTCCATTTTACTAGGTCTTAAGCTTCCACACAGTTCTGAGTGACAAACGCTAATTTAGAATGCAGCACTTAGCAAGTTGGCAACATTGAAGACAGAATGGCTGTCACATCCAGGCCAGAAAAAATTAAAAAAAAAAAAAAAATGGCTGTCACAAACAAGAAACTGCCATCAGTTGGCTAGATTAGTACAATAACCTTATAGTTAATAGCTTAGAAAACTACTATGCACCCAAGAGGCTACGCTTCTTACACGGAGCGACTGAAAAAGAAAACTGGTTTTAAACCTCCAAGCTACGACGGGTACTTTGATACTATATGGTAACCAGGGTCTGATGATGGAGCTGGATGGTGGCTACCCTATACTCGTAGATAGCCTAAAGTTTACTGGCTTTGCTAATGTAGCAACATTGTGAGGCATTGCGGCATTCCACATACCAAATTTTACGTAAGTAGTAAGTAAAGCGTTACACTGGGCTGAAATTTGGTTATCATATACATTCACATTTGATTTTTAAGTGTAGTTTTTTCTCGGGTATTCTTTGACTTACCAAGTAAATGCCTAAAAACATGAAATTAATAAATGCATCTTTTTTTTTTTATTGGAACTGGCGTGAAAATTGTTTATAATTTAGCTATCACTGAATTGCGGTTTATTTTCCGTTAGGTAGTTTTTTAATTATTTATATAAAATGTTTTGGCATACTATTTTATTGAATAGCTATTGATAAGACAATTTAGTTTAAGTCCCAAAGATGAGTATATTATAATTCTATTCTATTCTATTGTATGAGTCGCGATAACAGTCCATAGTAGGCGTCCAGGACCATGGCATAACAATACAAATCTGTTTTAAGTTAACATGCGCACGATTACCAAATTTATTTGCAGCTAAAGACGTACTCATTCCAAATAGTGCGAAAGCTAATTAGGTAATCGAAGCGGATAAAATACCTTTGTATTGCAAAGTAGTTTTTGCTGTTGCTATACATTATAAAAGGAGTACAACAAACGCAAATAAATTTTGTAATCATGCGCAAGAGGTCTGTCCAGCCAGCAGCAGTCGACTGCCTCAGGCTGTTAATGATGATGATGATTCTTTGTTACCATCCCTAGCATGAAGTGCAATTGTCTCACATTTTACTGTCAAAGTTCTGTGAGAATGCCACCGTGTTGAGGAAATTTCAATAAGAGTGTAGATATGACAAAACTTTACCTTGCCACACGTATGAAACCTCATTCATAGTCAGGCTGGTAAGTTTTTACACCTGTTTGAATCAATATATAAAGGATGCGAAGTGACAAATCTGCTTAACACAAGTGTCGCTGCACATCCATAGTGTCCAATTAACCTGCTCTCGATGCATTTGCATACGACTACAGCTGTACAATCAATGACATAATATCAGCTACGTGAACGACAAATGCCACGTATATTACCCATCGAGTTTAACTTCATTATATTTCCATTTTCATTCAGTTCTGTTCAGACTGAATTGCATACTTCACTAGATGTCTGCTCTATGATTTCACCCTTATGATTATTCCCATAGGGATAGAGTAAATTTTATTTTAGTGCATCCCAATCTGTAGTTTAGGCTATGTGCTATGTGCTATAGAAACCAATCAGCCAATTACTGGGATGCATTGCTAGTTTGTAATTTATTTTTAAAGGAATGAATGGGGAAACAAACTCAAAGTTACTGTATTCAAAGGAACTTTTAAAATTAAGACGAAAAAAAAAACGGATCCACCATTATCTGAAAAAAAAAAAGAAAAATATGCATCAAAAAAGTATTAACATTGCTGAACAATGAATTAAAAACAAAAGAGACCGCGGACCTTAAAGTATAAATGAAGTCGGTTAATAACGCGCACCGCTCCGCTGCCTTTATGCCAAACGTAAGCAGATGTTCTAATAGGGCGGTGAAATCAGTAACATTTTTCTGCTTGGATTTATTCCTCGAGTCATGTTTGCAATTTATCACTGCACATTTCACAATATTCTCCTATTAAATTACTTATTTTCACCGGGGGAAACAATCAGCTCCGATACTATTTCCTTCTAAACGAACGCGCAGAAGATATTCGGACTGTGCTTACGGTGCATACTTGATAAGGCCACTTAAGGCGTGCTCTATGCCTACCACATTTTTTTATTTATACTTACTCTAAGGACCGGACCTCTAGAACGATGCAGTAATATTCTTGGCAATCTTCGTGTTTTTTACAATCCAGCAATATTTCGTTTTGCCAGTAGCCATCACTCCGGTGCCAATTGAGCTGCAATATCCGGCTGGAGATTTGTACGGTTCCGCGATCTTATTCGCTGTGCAACTTCCATTTTATACCGGCCATATTTCTCATTTTACAGATACCGTTATTAGAGCTGCGATTGAGTTGGAAGGTTTTCTTACCCTTTTCTGCCCTTGTAGGTTAGTCAGGTACCATTAGGAATACCTAATATTATTAGTATTATCTTTTACACATAAATTACTTAGGTTGGAGCTGAAATCCTTAAGATTACCGTTCATTTATAGTCTTTTACTGTTCCGTGGCATCTACCGCATGATTTCATCGCATTTTGGGACATTTGAAGCGATCGGCGATCATCGCATAAAGCAACAACGGTACGTTTAATAGCAACGGTCTGCTAATTGTGGCCGATGTTTTCTGAATTTTTGCTATATGACCATTTTTTCCTTAACCCAAATTATGTTAATACCGAGCGAGGGGTTTTACTTTAACTTAAATAAGATTTAATAACGACGTCACCGTCGTTGTCGTCATATTCACTACAATAAAAGTAAATAGGTATCTTAATATCAACGAAGTTCTGAAGATCTAGATTTCATGTTTGGAAATTTGTAAATAATGGACTTGTATTTCACCAAATAGAAAAAAAATTGTTATCACTTTTAACACAAGAAACAATATTTCCATATAGCTTTTATAAAGCCTTTCAATATTTGATTTCTGAAACAACCTATTCGTTGCATGCAGCGCAACATTTAATACTTTTTATCTCAATTCACCAGCAACTGACTATTTCGCTTTTCATATTTTCTGAGTTATAATTTGCAACCAGAACATGTTATTTTGCTGTTAAAACCTTGCATTTGAACAAAATTGTTTTGTTACTCAGCAGTGTGGTTACGATAAATGTTGTGTTGATTAAATGCGTGGTATTTAAATTTTAATTTGTGGTATAATTTTGCAGCGAATAGCACATAGTGTGATATATTTATTTATAAGTAGGTGGTCAGTTTCATTGTGAAGTCTTTGGTTATTTTTCAAGAGTTTACGGTACTCATACTTGAGATTATTTCGACGCCTAGCGCCAGAAACGCAAATTAAACGTATTTCATTAAACCATGGTTCAAGAAAACAAGGTCTTGCAATTAGACCACGTAACTGACACAGTCATTTTGGCTGTTCATTCTTGTCTAATTACACGCATTCAACAAGGATAAATAGTCAAAATGACGTAGAAATGACGTAGGCTCGTGTCAGTCACGTGGTCTAATTGTAAGACCTTGTTTTCTTGGAGCATGATTTGAACTAAGAAAGTCGATTGCCATTTATTACTGGTGTCAACAAAGAATATTTGTATTTTATTGTATTGTACTTCAACCGATTAAAGCCTCGAAGCAAGAATTCCGACCTCGAGCACTTAGTGACAAAAAGTCTTAGTACTACCTATTTGTTTATATCACTATGTCTCATCTTGACCTTTTCGAGCCTGTCACACTTCTGTCGTCGCCCTCTTCATAGGGGATATTGCATGCAGAAAGAAAAAAAATTACGCGCCCAGATGGAGTAGTAATCATGCCTATTTTGTATCGAAACCAATGCGGCCGCTCACAGGGGTGGGAGGGTAGGTGGAAGTGGGAGATGGGGTTTGTCTTTTAACTCTATCACACATCTATGGGCGCGTAATTATTTTTTTTGCTTCATGGGATATTGGTCAGCATCTTGAAATAAAAGTCGTTGAGCGATCTCAAAATCGGAATAAAACACTAGGTGTGAATTATGCAACTTATTAATTTCATTTATGTGCACATAGTTAGGAAAAAAGAACAAAATTGATTCAAATTTAACAAGTACGTTTCTATGTACCTTTTACAGTTACTTTCACATAGTTACATATTTTCAAAATCCCACACAAAGTTTTACAGTTCAAATTGTAACAGAAAGCCGTAACTGAACCCGTGACGATGTTAAAATACGTTGTAACTGGAGTTTCGCGATTTAGTGCAACAACTTTAGTTATTACATATTTTATTGCCCCAATGGCTGTTTTGCCAAAGTTTTCAAAATTAATTTGGCAACTTGCAGAGTTATTAAATCCATACTTCTATACTTATAAGTAATATTATGAACAGAAAAGGTTTGATTTTTAGTTTGCATTAGGCTCCGAAAAAATAGGTTGAAAGGCTACATAATCCCTGAGTAACATAGGCTATATTTGATTATTTTTTAAATTGGTATCCTTACTATAACTTCAATAATGTACCTAATCTCAGGTGTAAAAAATCTTTAATTATTCCTAATAATTGAATAGGCTCCAAAACTACTGAAACGATTTTAGTGAAATTGGAAACAAATATAAAATAGATCTTGGAAAAGAACATAGGCTACGATTTGCCGCAGGAAAATTTCTCATTCCCACGGGAAAAATTTACTGGAAACAAATGATGGAAATTTTAAAACAGGCAGGATTAGATTATAGAGACAGAAAGACCATTTATGAATTATATATAAAACAAGAAACTATAGTAGAAATCGGGGAAGAGAGAGGAAAAGCGAAGATGAGACAAGGAGTAAGACAGGGTTGTCCACTTTCACCTCTAATATTCAACATTTTCATAGAGTGTGCAATCAGAAAAATAATAGAGTCAGGAAAAGGGGGAATTAAGTTTAACGGAAAAAAGTTCAATTTATACGTTTTGCGGATGATATAGCAGCACTTGCGGAAAGTTCAAAACAGTTGGAGGAATTAGTTACCGACATGGAAAACACCTTCCGAGACTTTGGATTAAAAATCAATATTAATAAAACCAAAACTTTAATAACATCTAAAATTACACTTAAACATGAACCAATAGCATTAAATTCAAACCCAATAGAGCAAGTGAAACAGTTCAGATATTTAGGTAGTTTGATTACCAATGACTCGAGATGTACACCTGATATAGTTACCAGAATAGCAATGGCAAAGAAAGCTTTTAACGGCAAAAAACACCTCTTCAAAGCCAGAATCTCGAGGAAGATCCGTAAACGTCTCATCAAGGCGTATATCTGGAGCATTGCGCTATAAGGAAGTGAAACGTGGATAATGACACAACGTGACAGGGAAAGATTGCAGGCCTTTGAGATGTGGTGTTGGCGAAGAATGGAGAAAATCAGCTGGACGGAAAGGAAAAGCAACGAAGATGTCTTACAACTTGTGAATGAGAAAAGGACTATTCTGGGGATCATTGCAGATAGAAGAGGGAAGATGCTGGGTCACTTGATACGACACGACGACTTTGTCAGAAACATCATTGAAGGAAAGATAGAAGGGAAAAGGAAGAGAGGACGACCTAGAAGGACATATATGGACCAAATTAAGGAAGGAATAGATGTCGGAGATCAAAAAGAGGACGGAAGACAGAACAGAGTGGCGTAGACTCCACCGACAAGAGCGAGGCTCTTAAATATGAAGAAGAAAGAAGAAGAAGACGGGAAAAATTATGAAAGCGGGCGGAGTTGGCACAAAGACAGAATAGACCTCTAGATAGAAAAAGATCTACAAATCTGAGTTGATTTGGTGTCGAGTTGTTGTAATGTGCTATAATAGCCTTAATGTGGACAGTGTAGGATGATTATTTCTTAGAACTTTTAACTATACTTAGTTACTTACTTAGAGGGCAATCTCAAAGGAATTCATTTAAAGATGGAAGATATCAAGTTAGTCTGCACGAAGTAACGCATTATAAGATAGATCTTGTTAGAGTAGAAAATAGCCTGAATGGGAAAGTATTTCCCTTGTCATCTTCGGGCACATGATCGCCAGAATCAGAGTTGAAGCAGTCGCCGTGGCCGAAATCGGTCAAGGGAGTATTATTATTATTATAGCTCTTATTAAGAATATACAACAGAATATTCTTTAAAAGTATGGAAAAAACTATGATTTAATGAAATGTGTTGATGTCAGTGTCATTGTTTTTCTGTTATTGAGTTGAAAATCTTCGATCAACCTCATTTAAACAGAAAGCAATAGGTACTGAATTTATCAGATAATACATTTTTCACAGCAAACACCATAACTTTCATGAATTGTGAAAGTGCTCTTTCTGTATCCTTCTCGTATTCTGTGTCTCCGATTTCTAAGTAAGGCATTTTTACTTTTAAGCATTTTCGTAAGCCAGCGCTGCAGATCTCCGCTCAGTTTTTACTTAGATGAGACAGTGACAAATCCGCGCATTAGGACTGAAGGGGACTTGACCACTACACTACCTACTTTACTGTATCAACTATAGAATATAGAAATATACGGGAGACAGGTCAACGGATATTTGAAATGTTCGTCGGAATATTGAATTCTAATCTAATATAACAATCCAGTAGTCTAATTACATTCTAAATGTTAATCATACCAAAGAATAGCCAGCAACTTTTTGAGATGTAGGACGTTTCAACGTTAGCTACTATATTTATTATATACTTACTTCTGTGAAATTATGTCACAGAGAATATCGACGAAGATAGATAAATGATGATACTATGACCAAAACCAACCAGGATAATCTTTTGAGCACTCCATAGGACGTACTGGTGCTTACAAAAAACAACACACCACATACTGAATTCTGTTGAGTTGGACTAAACTAAAACCCAGTCAAGAAAGGTGAGATTTCTATAAACTCGGCCTCGAAAATGTCCGACTAATGATCATACAAAAAATGGATCATTGCGTACACGCAAAGAGTTAAATATTTAGTCGAATAGAAAAATATCTTTGTACAATTTTGACTTTTTAAAGCATATCTCCTTAGTTTAAATACTCAGGGACAACTTGTATAATATACCATCTTATTTGGGACAGGAAAATGGCCGAGGTGCGTGTAGGGGCGGTCAGATGAAAGTGAATGGGCTAAAGGGGCTAGTGAATGGACAGACGTAGTACTATTTGATCTTACATGTTATTTGCTATTGAAGTATTTATTTACGTGTAATGTATTCATGTAATACGCATAATAATACTATATGAACAAAATTATAATGAACTTATTCAGTCTCAGAATTACCCATAAGGATATCGTACAATTTTGGTCAATTGAAAATCTGATTGGTGTGGCTAAGAAGACCGCCCATATAAAATGAATGGTTGTACATCTAAAGGTTCTAAGTGCAAGTTTTATCACCATATTATATATTTTCTAAGTCGACTACGTTGTGGAAATGAAAACGAACTATGTGACAATTTTCTCTAAGTGACTTAATAAAACCAAGGTTATTTAAGTGGATAAGGCATTTTTGTGCAACATTTTTAATCATGATGCCAAAAGATACGTAAATCATGGTCTGCATTTTTCAATTTACCAATTTAAACTGCCAGATATCATAAAAGTCTCTTCCAAATTCATTTTTCAGTTCTCAAGCGCAAAACGGCAAATAGAAAAGTATAAAATCATAAAATCGTATTGAAAACCAACCTCTCTGGAATCAATACGTGATTTTCAGTCTGAACATTTTCGAGATTCGATTTCAAGCTCGTAAATATTGCTGGCGTTGCGGAATATTTCACAGATGCATATAAATGTACAATGTATAAATGTACGTACATATGTATAAATGTACCACGTATGTAACGAACGGTGCACGGAATAGTAAAAATATTGCAAAGAAAACTCTTCAAGCGCTGGACTTTTATTGAATTTTCAGACCACTGCAAACGAGCGGCCTGCGGTGGCAGGAGGCAAATTTAAGCTTTTCACTTTGTAAGCAAAAGTTAGGAACATAGTTATTATTATTTAACATTTCATTTCATTCAAAATTTAAGAGCAGGGCTCTTGTCCGTGGAGTAATCGCCACTTCTCTCTATCCAAAGCCAGCTCCTTGACTTCCTGGTACGACACGACTTCAACTTTTTCCTTCACTTGGTCTAAAAATGTGCGTCTTGGTCTTCCACGTCCTCTCCTGCCCTCTATCTTTCCTTCCATTATTGTTCTGAAGAAGTTGTCGTGTCGTATCAGATGTCCCAACATTTTTTCCCCTTATTTAACATTATAAAAGTAAAATACAGTTTTATAAACCAAAATATCTACATGACTGATTATCACGTATTTTAAATATTTGATTCGAATTCATAAGAATATAAAGTGTAAGCTATACCTTTTATTTTTAAAAACCAATTATATTTACCCATCTAAGCTATGTATCTATAAAATATCTAACAAATCGTCCCTAAACTGCGAAAATCGACATATTTTATTGCAAACGTTATGATATTTAGTTTATTTAAAATATACTCAGATAAACAGCTATACTATTAATTACTCGTATAGATAACCCTACATGACCGATATCTTTGGATTAAACGAAACATTAACGCGACAATTCACATAATTTCATGAACATGTAAGTTCATCCATATGATATCCATTACGAAGTCAATATACCTCAACTGCATAATCTGAACTATGTCTTTCATATTTCCCACGTAATGCACGACATTGATTTGTAAATTGTGAACAGTAGTTCCGTGAAAAGGGTCGCAGGCCAATTCAAAAAGAGCAAACTCAATTATCTTTTTTCAAACGAAGCGATGGACCCCTGTAAAGCCTGGCGGTGGCGTGTGTTTGGCCATCGTAAGTTTTGAACACTTCTGCGAAATCCAACCGATTGGGATATTTTCTGAAAGAAAACATACATATTCTGCGCTAAATCAAGCATAACTAAAATCACGACATCTATCCCATTCTTAATTATGTTCTTCTAGGTCGTCCTCTTATCCTTCTATCTTTCCTTCAATGATGTTTTTGACAAAGTCGTCTTGTCGTGTCTGGTGACCCAGCATCTTCCCCCCTCTATTTGCAATGATCCTCCTTCTCCTTCCTGACATTCCTTCTGAACCACAAAATATTTTTTTTTCTGTAATTTGGCAGTATCTATGGATGGATGCAAACCTAAATTTGGTTATGTCAAAAACCTGTTAAGATTATTTCTGTTTATTGACTGTAATAAAAAAAAGAAAAACAAATATTAATGAACATTATTTTTATATCACCCACGTACATATTCATGATAATATTGTAATCATGAGTTTTTCACACATTATGAATCTAAATACGAGAACACGTGATAACACGTTAAACCACAAACACGGTGATTCATCATGAAGGATCAACAAAATTTATAGCATTTCGAGCACAGCATTACACACTCTCACACTCATACTGTCATCATAACTAATAACAGACATCATAATATGAGTTGTAAATCCTTGTATAAAAGGAGAATTTTTACCCGACTGCCGAAGGAGGGTTATGATTACGAGTGTTTGTAAGTTTATATGTATCATTATTTGGCACGCTCTGTAGCCTTAAAAGTTTGATGGATTTGGACTTGAGAGGTATCGTTAGATTTTGTATTAATAGTGCTAGTGATACTGGGTATACCAATATACAGAAAAAATAAAATGGCAGATTTTCGGCGCTAAACAAGCTGTAAGTTTTTCTGGTTCGATGTTTTTAATTTGTTATTAGGTTACGCCTTTAAAATTTTAAGCAATATTGGGAGTAATATTTAAGGTGCCAAAATGTGTGTTTTTGCATTTGGCGCGCCATGTCAAACGGAATCCAATGATATTAAAAAAAATGAAAAATCCCTATATTAGTCCCTATGGAATGATGCCCCTCGATATTATTGTAAAGTTTCATTAAAATCCATTCAGTAGTTTTTACGTGCAAGAGAAACATACATCCATCCATCCATCCAAACATACATCCATCCTCACAAACTTTCGCATTTATAATGTTAGTAGGAAATTTCATTTACATCAATACTTACTTAGTGAAATACCGATATTATTATCTATATGAAGTCAAGTCAAAAGGTTTTAAGTACAGACGTACCAAATTTTTCAGCTCCTGAATTAATTTAAGGTATTAATTACAGGCGCCGGGTTTTTTGGCTAATCTAAAATGACAGATGGTACAAAGTTACTTTATTAAGGTACAGGTTAAATTCAAATTGTACGACTGTTTGAAAAAAAAAGTTCTATCTAATTTTATTCTTCCAATTTAATGGTTCAGCAAACTGTTTTCTATTTATGCTATGTTTTTATTAAAGTATTTTGTATATACGGTCGGGTATTATTGTAAAAAAATATATTTAGACAAAATTATGGGCATTTCTACGGGAAGAGGCGAATCAGCTACTGTATCGAAAAAAGGACCTCTAACAGCTCATTACGCTATCGAAAAAAAACACATATATTTACAGGATTATTGGCCTGATGGAGAGCATATTTGGAAGATCGGGAAGTTTTAAACGACGCCAAAAAAAATTTTCAAAGTTCAAAAACGGGCAGAATTTGGCTTAAAATGGCGTGTCCGGTTTCCAGAATTGACTCTTTATTGCTTCATAACTTTTTAAATAATAACTAGTTCATTATGATTCCAATGTTCACATAGCATGAGATAAACAACAAAGCCGTATAAGTAATAATATTTATTGTAAATCATTGGAGTTTGACACAATAACACATTTAAATTTTGTCCGAAGCTTCTGCCTCAATCCCGTGCCAAATAGTTTTATTTACTTATATCACTAACTTCGCGAAGTACGAATGCCACTAGCTGGTTCCCGCAATCTACCAGATAAGCCCGAGCGTCTGAGCAGTATGAACTTGAGGATAGCTGCATTGAGGAGCATTTTTCGAGGGTTCAAAATTCTTCCGAGAATTTGGGGTCGGGTAATTTCTGAAAACTGTGGACGAAATTAATTTTGTTTGAGAAGTCTTATATTAAATTTGAGCTAAATCTATTGAATATTTAAGTGATATCTATCAGTACGTTTTGAAAAAAATACTTTAATTTGTAACATTTACAAGTTATTTGATGAAATGTGTTATTTTCTCAATTTCGTGGATCTCAATTACCTGTAAAATGGTGCACCGAATTCAGAAATCTTACACTAAATTCAGAATTTTTCAATAACGTTATGAATTGTGCTATACGTATGTATTATTGTGGCCCCGTAGCCTATTCAGTAGTGCACCTGCCTTTAAAACAAAAAGTCGCGGGTTCGAACCCAGCCCAGGGTAAACATATGTGTGGTCAGCACTTGTGTTTGCCTTGTATCTGGGAGTTTGTACATATATTTCATCATCATCATCATTAGGCGCGCCATTTGGCCCGATCTCCGGCTGTACGTATCCACCTGCTGCCAGCCACTTTCTGCAGATCGTCACTCCATCTAGCTGAGGTGCGTCCTACATTTCGTTTTCCTAGACGTGATCTCCACTGCAAATGTCGGTTACTCCAGCGATTGTCGGTTCTGCGATAAACCTGACCAGCCCACTGCCACTTCAGTTTGCTTATTCAAGTGGCTATGCCGGTTACATAGATTTTCCGATGGATTTTCTTGTTCCGGATTTTATCCATTAGAGAGACTCCGAGCTTATTCTTCTTCATAGCTCGCTGAGCAACTTTAAATTTGTGGACTAGTCCCACATTCAGTGTCCACGTTTTAGCACCACCACAGGTAAGATAGGACGTACCTGGTCAAAGACTTTCGGCTCTTTTTAGACTCTGCGGTATGGGCACCGTGAAAACGTGACGCAACCTCTGGAAAGCTGCACTATGCTTAACGTTCGTAGACTATGAGAAAGCCTACGATTTGATTGAGACTTGGGCAGTGCTGCAGTCTCTTCAGAGGTGCCAAATTGACTACCGGTATATCGAGGCGCTGAAGTGTTTGTACGAGAAATCCACTATGTCAGCCCGACTCCAAGATCAGAACTCCAGACCAATCCAGCTGCAGCGAGATGTGAGACGGGGAGACGTTTTTTTTTTTCAAAACTGTTCACCACTGTACTGGAGGATGTCTTTAAGCTTCTGGACTGGAAAGGACATGGCATCAATATCAATGGCGAGTAAATCACTCACATACGGTTTGCCGACGATATCGTAGTGATTTTTGAGACCTTGGAAGACCTCGGCACAATACTCAATGTCCTCAATAGGGTTTCCCAACAAGTGGGTCTGATGATGAACATGGAGAAAGAAAAAGTATTTTCGAATATGAAGATCGAAGCAAAAGTGGGTATAGTACCCACTCCAATAAAAGTTGGGAACTCTGTTCTCGAAGTTGTAGACTATTACGTCTACCTGGGACAAACAGTCCAGTTAGGTAGATCTAACTTCGAGAACGAGGTCAATCATCGAATCCAACTCGGTTGGGCAGCGTTCTGAAAGCTGCGCAATTCAGGAATCCTTTTGTCTCAAATACGGCAGTATCTTAACTCTATCTTGACCAATGTGTGTTGCCAGTGATGACTTACGGATCTGAGACGTGGTCGCTTACGATGGGTCTCATAAGAAGGCTCAGAGTCACCCAAAGAGCGATGGAGAGGGCTATGCTTGGAGTTTACTTGCGTGATCGAATCAGGAAGGATGAGATCCGCAGGCGAACCAGAGTCACCTACATAGCCCAAAGAATCGCGAAACTTAAGTGGCAATTGGCGGGGCACATTGCACGTAGAACCGATGGCGGTTGGGGAAAAAAAGTTCTTGAATAGCGGCCACGCGCCACAAAGGTCAAACGCTGCCAAACTTAAGTGGGACTGGGCCGGACACGTCTGCTGCGTGCCACAAGACCAATGAGCAAAATAAATTACGTTTTGGCACCCACCGATCAACAGACGTAGAGATGAATGGCTGCGCAGGAGATGGCGGGATGAACTGGACAGCTCTTTGGGGGACTGGCCAGAATTCACTTAACAGTGGAAGAAAAAGAGGGAGACCTTTGCCCAGCACTGGGACAGTGTAGACTAAGTAAAATAAGATAACATTTACAAATTTAGTCGTTCATTTTCTATATTTCCTAAGCCGTTTCTGAATTCGGTGACTAGTTTTCTGAATTCGGTGCTGTCTCAATTCGGTGACTGACTTTTAACATAAACCACTTCACAATATCTGGTGCTAAATGTCGTCATTAGACTCAAGATGGAATAAACTTCAATCTTTGTTATCAAACTATTGATGAAACCCAAATATGAATTTACCCACCGAATTGTGAAAATATGGACCCTTTTGTAGAAATGCTCTTATAACAACCCTTCTTCAATTTGTTTTCATTAAAATTAATTAAAATTTAACGAACAGAATCCATAAGTACAGAAAAATTAAACCAAGATTTTTAATAAAGTTGTAACGGTTTTTCCCGTTACACCCAGGGGAAATTTCGGACAAAGTTGTAATAAAACAACCAGCAGCGGCGAACTGAGAAAGTTGGTATCAAGTGGTTTCAAGGCACCTGCCTCCCAAAATCGTATTTTACTTGCTATCGGCTTTTATCTCCAAAAACGGTTTCGATTTAAACCTTTGTAGAAAGTTATTTGTTTTGTTAATACTGGTATATGGAGTAAGAAAACATAGGAGCTGGTTTAAGGTAGAAAATCACTTCGACTTGTTTTTAATGTCTACTAGATCTTGCTACTTACTAAGAAATATTAAAACAAGCTTCTATCAAGCATTTATTGTATTGAATTTATAATGAAGTAGTTTAATATTTTGATTCCTTTTTAGGAAGCCAATTTGATATCTTCCCACAAGATTAAGGTGCATAGTAAAAATATAATGTTCCTTCGTCTTTTATAATCCGTCATATTGGATAACCATCCAAATCATAAATGTATTCGTAAAAGTTATTGTTCAATGATAGTCGTTAAGCCAATTATACTTTAGTCATTCGGCACAAGACTTCAATTAAAAAAAAACATTTAAAATGATTTTTACGCACTGATCTAAAAATAACCCTTATAAGCTTTTGTCAGTTTTTAAGTGCAATCAAAATCGATTTACTTAATTGAAATTCAATTCTTGTTTATTTCTTAGAATTAATAAAATAAATAAAATGCGCCATTATTTCATTGGTCTTTTAAGAAGTAAAAACGAAAAGGAAACTTTTGTATTTGTTAAAAAAACACGAAACATTCCGCGACCCTCTTTAAATTGGTAATGTTGGGAGAGAAAATAAGGATGCCTAGATAAAGAAAATGTATTTTATTTATTTGAAATATTTTTCTTCTCATCCAACTTAAGATGTTAAAAGCTTGAAATAAAAATCCGAACAGATTGTTTTCTTTTGAGAAACCTTTTGAGCATTTAATAGCCTATGTAAGGCCAAATTTGGGTTTATATGTTAGTGTGTGACATTTATCAATAATGAAATAGAAAAGGTATACTTTATTTCACCAAACAATACAAGAAAATAATTAAAATTCACAACAGTCAAAAACGGCTTTATCTTTATCTTCCTGCGGGGGAGCGGAATTATACCCCAAAGCTTTATTGCTTGCATTATCTTTATATAAGCAAAGGTTTCTCTTTAAAAAATACATGCGAAATTTACACATCCATAAACAAATACCTAACCTATTCATGCTTAAAACAATCACTGTTTTAGTCGAACTGACAGAGCATTAATCACTGCACCGAATTGAACACTAATTAACATGTTCATCAGTATTAGGGTATTGATGAGGAGTTTAATCGAGCGAGAAAGCATTCAAATGAGTTGGTTGAAATAACATTCAAATAACGTTATCATAGTATTATTGTAAAGAGGAAAGATTTGTATTTTTTTTGTGTGTGTGTGTGTGTATGTTTGTAATGATTAAACTCATAAACTATTAAACCGATTTCAAAAATTCTTTCACCATTAGAAAGCTACATTCACCCTGAGTGACATAGGCTACCTTTTACCGCGGGAAAATGCCTCATTCTCACAGAAAACTGCTAATGCGGGCTTAGTCGCAGCGGAAAGCTAGTCATTCCATTTATCCGGGAACGTAATTTTATAAATGAATGTAAAACAAAATATGTACTTCATTATTTTTGGTCCTTATTATTGTATCGCAAAATTGAAGTATTGAGCTATCGGAATGGAAAATTGAATGAGTTTTTATGTTAAAGAATAAGTTGGGTAAAAGTAGCAAAATCTACTTGATTCATTAGAGGCCCCACTGCCAAATATTTTATTTTTCGGGAGATACTGGCAACACAAATTAAAATATAACTATAATTATTACTATATCCATGGTCACGGGCAGACAGCTGCTGGTACAAAATATACAAAAAAAGGCCTACAACTCATAAATCTTTTCCTCTAAGAACAACAACGGCTGGAGCCATTACTGGAATAAATTAAATAAACCCTTTATTAACCAATGTGGTTCTGATTTAGTATAACAGCCTATTTATGTCCCCACCGAGGGGCTCCAGCCTACCCTGAAGTCAGGATAGGCCTTAGTCGACCACGCTGGCCCAGGTTGGTCAACTTCACACACAACCCTTGAATTACTTCTCAGTTGTGTGCAGGTTTCCTCACGATGTTTTCCTTCACTGTAAGAGCGGCGAATAAATGTACATATGAATTCGAAAATCGGAAACACATTGGTACGGCCCAGCCACTTGGCCACCGACGACGCTCTTCTGATTTACTTACATACAATTCGCCATACCCAAGGTTATAAGCCTATTAAGTGCGATATATACGCACGCATATTTTCCTATCTTTGAATTTAACAACCTCATAATCCAAGAACCATTATTATACTATGCTTATGAAATTCCTCTACATCTATTAAAGCATGGTACGCCATCTGAATCTCAATGAGGGAAATTTTAAATTAGATACTTTCAGACGATAGGCGCTTTCGTGAAAGATATTTCACTTCCTTTGAATGATACGTTTTAGGTCCTGAATAAATTTTAGCTTTTATTATAAGTGCTAGGCTTTGTAAGCTAATTTAAAATGACAGATGTTGTAAAGTTACTTAATTAAGGTAAGAAAAGTTACAGAAAAGTTTAAGTTGTGCCTAGTAAAAAAATATATTTTTAGTTTGTTATCTACAGATGTAGAAATGTGTTTAAAGTTTACTGAAAATTTCTGTTTCAGAAATATTTTATTTTATATGAGAAGTTAAACGCAATAACTTATTTACGTGTTTATTATCATTTGACAAAGTATTTGTCATTATCAGGGAATAAAAAGAAATTTCTTCTGGGAATTTAAGTAATATTCGGTACTGGTTTGATATATTGCCAAAATGGTCATAGACACGTCATAAAGTTTGCAAGAGTGCCAATACAGATACGCAAGCCTTCAACTTTCATATTTTTATCCCATTAGACGTAGCGTTCGGCCTTTCACAAGGTGGATCTGGTGAGGGTCTGTGGAAAGTTCTTCAGCCGGACGATCAAGATGGTTCTTTTATGAAAACACATCTCGGTTGAGAACGAAAGACTTAAAGAGAAAGAGCATGGCGGCGGCGTAGCACAAACTACCATTACTTATTCATATCACTTAAAGAACTTACAAAGGCAAATCCACATAGCAACTTCTGTGCACCTTAGGAAGCTGAACTTAGCGTAATTTCGGAAGTTGGTAAGTAAACTGACGAAATTTGGTGTCGCACCGTCCTTCCTGCTTATATCCGGTTTCCGTCAGCTGCGCAAACACAGCTCGGGTTACGTAGGATCTAAGTAGGCACAATCAACATTGGTATTTTACTCGTGAGTATCTATACTATACTCGTGTCTCAGGGGAAATGTTCAGGATTTCGGGAAGCGTATATTCAAACACATGATTATTGGACATGGAATTTAACTTTACTGATAAGTTCATTAACTAAGTAAATATGTATGTGTCGTAGCCAAGTGGTTAAAATAGCCGTTCAATCAAACAGCTAGCCCTTTGACTGAACATCGCCATTCAATCACACGGCTGTACGTCGCTTAGCCGACTTATTGACTGCAACGTTCAACACTACAGCTTGACGACGCTTAGCCAAATGGTTAAATGGCAAATTAACTAGGGTGACCATTAGTTTAGCATGTGATTTGAAAAAATAGGAAAACTTTTTGTAATTTCTTGGGAGATTTTTCTTGGATTAAGTTTAAGGACGGTTTAAAAGGTGACAAAAAGTTTAACAAATTAGTAAACATAAAAAACAAATTAATAATCGTAATATTCTTTATTATTGCATGTTGGGCAGAGCAATACAAAAATTTTAACAGCTTTTTTTGCTATATAAAACTGATTCTTAATATTATACACCATCTTGTCTCTGCCTCAATGTCCATAATCTTTATGAATAGTATTTAGCATGGTGAAATACTCTTTTCGGGGTACAATGCGTATCACAGGATCATCAGTACTCTTTCTTTTTAAAATAAGATATTCTTTACTGCCAGTTGTCATTAAATCGTATTTTGATATCCAATAATAAGACATAGAAGTCCTGCATTCCGTGTTAGTCATGGACACCCTAGCGTTCTTTAATAACTTCAAATACCTTGGTGATGCATTTCATAATCCTGTGATTTCTCTTCGTATAACTTTTAAAATTTTAATTCACTCTTATCACTCGTATGTGCCTCCATAATTTCTGGCTCTTCAACACTAGTAACGTACCTATATTTACTACTTTCTTTCTGAAAAATATCTTGAAACAATCAAAAACACAGGTAAGTTGACGCCATATTGAAAAAAAAACACACCTAGCGCCGGCGCGGTGGTAAGCTGAACTAATTCAATTAAAAGGCGGCTTTTGAGTCAGTTGTAATGTTGAACGTTTTGAGCGCCTCAAATATTCAATTAAGAAGCTAGACGTGTGATTGAATGGCGATGTTCAGTCAAAGGGCTAGCTGTTTGATTGAACGGCTATTTTAACCAGTTGGCTACGACATATGCACTTGATCATTTTGGAAGTGAAAGGACAAAGTATATCCGTCGTTTCTAAAACCACCTTCAAGTACTATAATAAAATTACTATTATGGAAAACAGAACATATAACCCCAGCGGTGTACTAATAAAATGTTGTAAAATGCACCCCATTCGGCAGTTTAACAAACTGAATAGATTTGTTATACAACCATTACAATTTTCTTTCATACTGCAAACCAAAAATGGAAGAAACAAACAAATGAATTCAAACCACACCAAACATCCAACTCTCAAACCACTGCATTTGAACTTAATTCAAAAGCAGGTAATTTTACTCCAGATAAGTATGCAGAATACGAAAGTTCATTCGTCAATTTCTCTATTTACCTGTTTATTTTCCTTTCGAGTGCCGCTGTCGAGTTTCTCGCAAACAAACGTGGACCAGTGAATAAAGTTTTTGAAGCAGCCGAGTGCCAAGTGCGAGTTTTTTACTCACGAAACGCGCTCGATAACTACAACGTAAACGAGCATTTAGTATGGAGAAATTTTAGTTCAGCGAACTGTCCGCAGATGGCGTAGTTTCAATTCCATACAAAATCGCGTTTACGCTCTCGCTATCGAGCGCGTTTACTTTGGTTGCAAAACTCGCACTCGGCACTCTGAAATGGAACGCGGAGAATTTGAAAATCAAGAATTTTCCGCCGTATAACGAATATGTACCGATAAATAAAATTATAATTTAGATAGCCCGGACATAATAATTCAGGACGCATGGTGTGAAAGTAAGTCTGTAATAGTCTTGCCCAGCAGTGGGACACATAATTACAGGTAATTGAAACAAAAATTAATAATAAGTACTTAATTTTTTTACAGTCGGTATGAGACGAAAAGCTATGATTTTCTTTATTCTCCTAATCAAAACTCAACCAAGTGATATTGTGAACAATCGGAGATAGACAGATATTTAGATAAATTATTAAAGTCAATTGACATAACAAATAAAAGCTATTATAAACGCTTGTAAAAAATTAGGACAAACGTAACTCTAGACATTCGGACTTAGCCACATAAAAAATAAGGTTATTGATTTTGTCTTCAACTTTATAAGCTTGTACTTTACCTTTATTAAAACTTTCGATTCTGTAACAAAAAACGAAGCTTATTTTCAAATCCAACTTCCCAACAAAAGATGGTGTATGTGGCAAGGAAAACATGAGAGAAGCATAAATTTAGAGATTATGAGTTCTGCGCAAAATTCATTCGTGTCGGGGATTTGAAACGACCGACACGATTATGGATCAAAGCTACATTCGTAGATGAGGAAGAGGGGTTTTGAGATACCTAACTTTAGATGAAGCTTTGCATAAATTTATATCGAAGGATTCCTCGTAAAAATTTTGCATGTGAAAAAGGGAAATTTAATTTACACTCTAGTAAATTAAATTAGATGATGAATAATTAGTTGTTCTTTAGAGAAACTGTTATCTTTGTTGGCAACTAGTTGAGTAACAAGAACATATTTTCTTCTTTGGCAACTGGTTGCCAACGTGGCCGAAGGGGGCAGGTGAAAGTCTTTCCTGTATGCAAGTGCGAGTTAGTGGACTCCAAAACATCTTCTGAATATCTCAATATGTATAAAATTGATTTTATTATATTATTACCTAGGTACTCAAAATTCCAAACCAAAAACTCAAATACAAATTCAAAAGTGGCGGAATGAATCGACAACTACTGGGTTGCAAGAGACGATCGACTATTCTATGTATTCGTTAGTTGCAACCATTGATATACTAGGTAAAAAGGCCTTTTTTACCTAGTATATCAATGGTTGCAACAATGTTTGTATTCAAACTTCCTGAACAAACACAACAAAAGATAGGAGTAAAGTCGAATAAACCGCAGTTTGTATAGATACACCAAAAGGGTTCCCGGTTAAACCCGACACGGGTGTAACAGGTCAAACCCGGTTCAAAGGGGGACTAATGAATTAACATCGGTGTGTCAAATAGTATCAAATGGGTAAATAAGTACTAGGCATGTACCAGGGTACCAGAAAGTACAAAGAGTAGTAGATGGATGAATGGGTATTGCATGCGCTGTCGCTGATAGCGATTTTCAAAGCTTTAATAAATTACCATCTCTCGACCTTTATCAGAGACATACCGCGTTCCTACCACAAAATTTCGTTTCGTTGCGTTCTTAAAATCTACTATGTTTTTTTAAACAAGTGTTTAACGTGTGATTATCTTTATGTGGTAAGACCGACTGGTTTTTAATAAAGATATTCAACAATTTCTATCTTCTGCTGCACTGCACCTTCTAGATCTATCCAATAGTAACCGATTCTAGAAGCTTCCTGTTCCACCAAATGACTATAAAGTTGTATTTGTTCTTTGCTTTCTTTTGCACTAACTATGCGATTCAATGTTATTTTTAGCCAACCTTCGTTGTCTTTTTTACATGAATTGATTTTAATTTTTTTTTTGCAAAGGCTGCAAAGTCGAAAATCCGAAAAATAATGTTAAACGACGCGGGTGTGCCGAACACTTTTGAAAGGGTCACTAATGAATTAACATCGATGTCGGACGGAATCTATAAATCTATTTGTAGGGTTGTTTTTGTGATCGGTTTCAACGTGTAAATATTCATTGGGGACCGTTATATTCACAGACTTTTTGTTAATTATTCTGGTTCGTTTATTTACGAGGAAATTTGAATTTGAACTTTGGTGCCTATGTTTATATTTTAGACTAGACTAGCTGTTTGCCTCGCGGCTCCAGCCACGTTGATAGTTTTTCCCGTGGGAATGAGTAAATTTTCGCCGTCAAAGGTTGCCTATGTTACTTCCTAAGGTCTTTTTTATCTTCAAATTCAAATTCAAATAATTTATTGCTTGTCACAGTAATTACACAGGTTTTCTTGGTGAAATACAGAATCATGTGACGCCCTGCAAGGGCATTGCAATATTTGGAGGTGTCTTTAAATTTATACCAAGTTTCTTTAAATTCGGTTCAGTAGTTTCGGAGCTTAAGAGCTTAAGATTCCTCTTTATAATATTAGCTTATATTAGTATAGATACCTAATCTCGTATTTTGTTACGGATTTCTTTTTTTTGTTGACCAATACATAATCAGGAAATAACAACTGCGATCCCAAACCTACTGAAAAATAAAGAAGTGGAGTGCTGCTGGAAATTCTGAAAGGGAAATATAAAATAAATCATTTTTAGTCAGGACTAGGTTCGTTTAAACTTTTTTTTCTACGTTGTGAGTGTCTTCAACACTGAAAAAAATATTTATCGAAATGTTTTTACTATTCCCGAACCTGGTTTTATTGAGTAGAAGAATGTTTATGTAAAATCATCAATGTAAAATTAATAAAACATGAAAAATTACATATCATACCGTCTCTCTCTCTCTGTAATACTTTTGATTCTAATCTGATTAATTCTAGGTTCGTGGATACAGAAATTCCGTTATTCCAATAGTTTGCAAACATTGGTCGTGAAAGTTTGCCTCTGAAATATCAACAGAATTCCAACTATGAGACTTCAAACATGTGTTTCTAAACTAAAACACATACTAGTTAGGGACTACACATTTTGGATTTTATTCAATGACATTGTTTTTATAAATTGTTCCACAGATCTAAACTATATTTTTGGTACCTAACTGTAAATGGTCTCCATGCTTACTTGTTCTCGTTAACACTATTAGGAGAAAAATTAGAATAAAATATTGAAGAATATCAAAAAAGATGTCAAAGCTTATTAAACTCAAAAAAAAGATAACACCAAAACGAATGTGCCTATATCCTATATAAACCATATGGTTTAAGTATTTGTAAGAAGTAACAAATGATTTTCAACTGCCTTGCCATGGATTCAATAATAATAACCACCATTAAATTTCATTTATTTTCAAGCCACCAACTGTTAAACTTCTGCTAATGAGATAAAAACTTCCAAAATTATTTTAATCTCACGTTCTTTCAAAGTTCCCAACAAAGTTTCATTCAATATTAACATTTAACAAAACTTTTGATGAAACAGTTTCCTAATAATGTGGTGAAAATAAAGTTCATACTTTGCCTTTGGCATATTTTTCTTTAGTATTTTTGTATTTATTTATTTAAACATACTCGTGTGCTTGCTGATTTTACTTATTTCATTATAAGAATTATCCAAATAAAAGATGAAAATGTTCGTATTATGCGTTCTTACCAAAACTGTTATGGCGTGCCACATTTAAGCTACAAACGCAGCCTTTAAGGATAAAAAAACAAGATCACTGACCACATTGGTTATGTACCAAAACCTAAAGTTTAGCAAGCATTGGAAGTTGGTGATATCATATGAACTGCGAAGCAATTAACTGATGGCTCATCAACGACTGGCTATAAACCAGACTCCCCGACGTTTATGTTATTACTATCAGTGGGCTAAGTTACAAGAAAAAAAATTGTTTATCCGTCGTTCGTTTCCTTGCAATGTGTGTGCAGAAAGCATTGGTAAAGCTTTAAATAAAGATTAGAGGCACAAATTAGAGAAATGGCGGCGTGCCGTCCCGAACGGATTGCTCACTCCATACAAATCAAAATTCAAAAGTTGTGTGCAAAATCGACCAACTTGCACTGAACCAACGTGGTTAAATTTAAAGAGTTGAAATTTTTTACTTGTTTGAGGGGAGCCTTAATCAGAAATAGACGAATTGAATGTTCGAAAAAACTAGCGTCCGATGCCGATAAGAAAAATGGCAGATAGTTCATTATCTATACAAAGGGTCTATGGCATCGTCTATGGAGACAAAGGGAAGATCTTCTTTGGGGCATGGTGGTGAGCCCGGGGACCGCGGTCCAACTGTACTTAGTTGGAATTTGTGTTTGTTCAATATCTTGCGAAAACTCTGAGCGCGCGTTTCAGGAGTCGGCTTCTATTTGGCGCCGCCACAAGTCAAATCTCACATGCACATATTGACGTGACATTTAAGTACGTGAAGCAATACTACCAATTAGGACTCACGGAAGACCAGCGCCGTAGCCCAGCCGGGCTGCGGCATTATGCTGAGTGAGGCCCTTTTTGTGTGGGGGTCGCAACACAGGGGGATGTTTTCGCATAGTTGTATCGTTCTTTTTGTTTCATGTTGTGTAGTTTATTATGTTGTCCTACAAATAAATGATTCTGATTCTGATTCTGATACTAAGACAATGACAACAACGCAACTAAGACGTCATCTTTTCAAATAGTTATTAATTAAAAAAATATATTATTCAATTCTATAATCCGTAGCAGGCATGTTAACCGTGTCACCTATTTTGTATTTTTGAAGTCTGCGGCCCAATTCCAATTTTCCCTCCAGTTTCTTCATACGACAACCATCTATGACGTCCAAGAATTGGTAAGGTCTAATTGCTTCACTTTTGTTTTATTACTTGGACCACTAGCGTTCAATAAAATACTTCCTCAAGACACACACCTAAAATATAGTGCTCAAGCACTAAAATAGTTCGCAGGACAAGCCGCCGTTTTTATTATTATTACTAGCGGATTGCTATGAAATTACTTTGCACAATTTTTTTAACAATAGTGTACTTATTCCTCTTCAGATAAGTCTTTGTCTTTTGCTTGTGCAATAAAAGTGGGTTGCCTGGAAGAAATTGTTATAAGCAATAAGGCCGCCTGTTGCCTAACGCTTTAGTTTGTAAGTTATTATAATTGTACATTTCCTGTTCGCGTGCAATAAAGAATTTTGTATTGTAATATCTGTATTTTATAACTTTCTTTGTTATGATAGGTATACTAGCTATCTACTTTGCTGCTTTGATCATGCTGCGTTTCAATTATTTTCTCACGACCATGGCACATCTAATGGCCTGCCCAGCGTGCCCTGCTACCTGCACGATCGAGGATCTTTACACCGCCACAGATAACGCTATATCAGCGGCGCACTACTGGTCCTCGCAAATTCAAACTTTTTTTTTTAATTGACCTATGCTTATGTCGAAAAGGTACGACCAATCAAGCTTCACCGGACTTGAAATTCAAACTCGCTGAGTCGACTCGCAAATAAACTTATGTTTGTTATAATTAACAGAATCGGATTTTTCTACTGACTGAATTTTATGTAACTATCTATAAAATACTTCCATCGTCGGTCTTAATAAACTTCTGATGTACAGAAAAGATCTTTGTGGCAGGCCTTTTGGCAGGCCTTTGTCCAGCAGTGGATGTCGTCGTAAATAAAACAAATTAAAATTCATACTTCCACATAAATATAAAAGATCAAGTGCAGTATAAAGTGAAACAGTTATAAAAAAAACTCTTGAAGCAGCTACTCTCCACCTCTAGTACGCTATCTACCCTCTTCACTCTCAGAAATGGAAATAAACAACCTCTTTAACTGTTTTTGCAGACGGGCTGCATTTTTATATAACGAAAAAAAAGATTTTATCGGCAATGTCGATACCAATATTGAAGTAAGAACTTTGTTCCAATTTCTTGTTGGGGTATGAAGTAAAACTAATGGCTAAATAGCCGTCTTCAGTTGTGTAATTAACGACAACTGTGATTCTCAACCCATAATACGCTAATCTATACCAATATTATAGAAAGGAAGGATTTGATTGTTTGTTTGCAATAAATAGGCTCCGAAACTACAGAACCGATTTCAAAAATTCTTCCACTGTCAGGAAATCACACTATCTACGAGCAACATAGGCTATATTCTTTTTTTTAATTAAGAATCCTTACTAAATTCTCCAAAAATGTAACCCAATGTGTAAAAAAATTACCTGAAATCTTCCCAATATCTGAAACTACTGAACTGATTTTGATGAAAAGATAATTTATGCCTTGGAAAAAACATAGGCCACGTTTTACTGCGGGAAATATCCTAATTCCCATTGGAAAAACTGAGAAAGCTGCGGAAAGCTGGTTAAAAATAAAGACATCTCCTTTTCAAGAAGGAGTAAAAGAGAAAGATTATCCAATAGGTATATACTCTTAATCAAGCTACTGCACTCAGCGTCTATAATGCTGCCCGTCTGTGCAGACCAAACGATGGAAGATATCCTTCCATAAAATTGATATCTTATTACGCTTTCAAATTGTCGTAAAACGAGTTGGGGTGAATGTTACAGCCAATTGGGACAACTTATCGGAGTTTGAGAATAACCCACCTGGGGTTGTTTTTGCGATTCAGAACGAAACTTTGTTATGAATGGAGCGACCAGATGGACGAATCTGTGGCAATTTCCTAACAACTTTGTGTAAATAATGACTGTGGACAATGGGTTTAGTTTGAAAGTTCTTTGTTTTATTTAGGAAAGCAGAAGTTTTACGAGATCAAGCGGTTTTCTTAGTTTTAGGGAAAATATCGAACGGAAAATTTACCGTCGCTACCCGGCTACATTTTTTTATCTGTGGCTGTAGCCTGGATATACCTTTAGAATATAAATAAAACCTTAATACAATTAGAAAAAAACATTAAAGAATCGTTTTAGCTTCTTCTGAATATCACTTGAAAATAAAACCTATAAGTAGCCACTTGCAGTTTACATTATTACCCTCAAACCCACATTTATTTGCCTTCAGGGACGTCAAGGATTTTTTTTATCTTTCTTTTATCACGCTACAAAACCAAAGCCTTTTACTCTCGTAAATATTCTCGAAAGGCCAGCCAATCTCTCGTTACACTGCTTTATTCGAACGTTAAGCTTTTTACGGACTCTGCAAATTGAAATATATCACACCATTTCATCACTACTTTATCACGCCATTTTATCACTCATTTTATATAGAACCAATATTGAATATTGTTTAATCATATTTTTTCAGCTTCAATATTAATATTTTTTTAATCCAAAATTTCTTTGAAACTCTTAACGCACCCTTGCAGACAGATAGACAGACAGTTTGGAGACATTTCTAAGACTGAAACTAAACGTGGGTAAGTGAATTCCCTTCGGCTGTTTACGTGACTGACTTTCACTACCAGTTTCGTAAAAAAAACATCTTTATAAATGATACTAGTATCATTGCTAAACATCTAAGTGTATCATTGCATCAAAAGGATCTCACTGAATAGAGCTCAGTCTGCATTTTTACTGCATTTTTTTTTTATTTGACCTATGCTTAAGTCAAAAAAGTACGACGGATCAAGCTTCATCGGACTTGCGGGGGAGCGGAAGACTGTACCCCAACTTTTACTGCAAATTAACCTACGGTTAAAAATATATTGTGCTGTTAAAACTGAAGGACGATTTTTTTTATTAAATAGTTGGTTTTTAAATAGCTACGTTTTCAATATATGTATTGATATTATATTACATTGCCAATGTTCTAAAAAATTAGAGTTTGTGACGTTTTATAAATACAGGATAGTAGATTGTGGTACTGTTATAATGTAGATTAGCACTGAAGCAAAACAAGTAACCAATGCCTGTATCTATATAATATTATCTACTTATATAATAAAACTGTGGGGTCGAAAATCTGTACATAGAAAAAAATGCTTAAATCCGAGTTAGGGGGATGCAAAAAGTGTAATATCCATTTTTTTTTTCAATTTGTTATTTCTCTTTTTGTGCGGGCTAATCTTTGAAACTACTAGCCCGATTTAAATTAAATTTTGTGTGGTGGTACCTTATATCTCCGGTCAATATCTTAGATAATTTTTATCCCGGGAAATCAATCAGTTTCTGTGGGATAATTAAAAAACTATAGTAACTTATATACGGCTCAGTATATTGAACGGGCTAATTTCCGATACTAGTGGACCAAAATGAAATTTTGCATGGTAGCACCATTATAATTATCCCTAATCAACATCTAAGATACTTTTTACTATTACGTATATACGTTACTACGGGAAACTGTGCACGGAAAAACTCAAAAAACAACGCGAGCGTAGCCGCGGGTGGACAGATAGTTGGAAATATGAACGACATAGCACATTCTCCATGGAACGATCGTAATATTTTTATGGCCACACCACTGGCTAATATCACTTGAGTGACTGCAATAAATTAATATCGATTGCCATAAGCTAGATTTTATACTAGCGATCTAGATCTCACTAAACCTAAGTATAACTATTACTTGTAAAACAGCGCAAAAGAAAAATGAAATGGCATCCAACAGAAATGGTATAGTTATAATGATGAAATTACTCTATTTATGATATATTTTGCTGTATCCTACACTTAAAAGGTTGTTAAGTAACAATAACCATTTGGTTGGTTTTGTTGCTTGCTAATCGTGTGGGTATCGAGGTGAACCTACCTCACAAACCCTGGTGTCGGAATTATAGAACTGCCTTAATAAGTTAGACTACATCCGTAAATAGTACTGCCGTGTCACACCGATCTATCCTATCTATAGATAAGTGAGTTACGCTTAACAAAGCTCAATCGAATAATTTGAGTATGTTTTATATAGTGTACTATCAATAAAAATATTTACGTATGTTTTTACGCATAATTATTAAAATGGCTTAGGCACTTAACTCGAATTTTCGAGGGTTTCGTAACGCCGGATTACTTTATGTTTAGATAAGATAGATTGGCATTGCATTGAATACTCTTGTGCTTACGAGGTTCCACTATGATTAGGCAAGTTACGTGAGATAGGTAACACGGGCAGTACTTATAATTAATAAATGCGTTTATGTCAAATCTGGTACATATTATATTGATATTTTTAGCAGATAAACTAGTCTAATTATAGAAACTGTTTAAGTATCTAGACTGCTAAAATTCTTTAGTAATTAATAAATGTTTAGTTCAAGTAGAACTCCCTACTCTCTAAATTGATTAACAGGTAAGGTCATATCATATAAGTAAATAAAAACAACGATTTTAAAATTATAATATTTTCTTTCAATATAATGTTAAGTAACGTTAATTTCTCATATAAAAGAAGCGATAGCCACTTAGCCACAAGTAATGGCAGGGTCTCTTATGTTGAGATAGGACCTTCGCGTTACACAATTTGTATGAACTTCTGATCCGTTAAAAACTAAATATAGTTATAAAAATAAATATATTAATATTACAATTACAAAAAAAAATCCTTTTGTATAGACAGTAATGATCAACAAACCTAGAACAAAAAATCTTAAAAAATCTTTTAATTTCTCCATATATGAGAAGATTTTGAAAAATTCCTTTTTTGCCCTTTTTCTCAAGATGATATTTTTAGAGATAGGAGAGATTGGTGTGACACGGCAGAGTAGCCGGGACTAACGTAACGTTAACTTTACGTGCCTACCGAAGCACGGAATCATCTCTATTTCGGACAATCAGATGATTCAGCCAGTCCTAAGCAAACTGAGGAAAGTCTTACAAAGTGATATATTTTGCTCGACGAGTTCCCACCGGGATTCGAACACGGAACCTTCGTATCGTCAGGCGAACTTTTGAACCACTCGACCACAGAGGCTGTTACCACCATTTCATTGATCATTGGGATTGATGTTTTTATCTTTCCTTTGTTCTTTAGTCTGTCGTTCTCTGGTAATAGTTATAAACTTATAAATAATGTTTTTTTATGTTATTTTTTTTCATTTCTTTTGTCATAACGTTCTAATTTGTATTTAAATGCTGTGCACAGCCATTAAAGGGCCTCGAATTTGTATTGTACTATATTTCAAGTTGTTATTATATGTGTTTATATGTAGCCTGTCACTGTACCCAGTGTAATACAATACAATACAATACAATATTCTTTATTGACACCAAAATATACAGTGCACAGAAACAATTTTTAAAACAAATAAAAGAGTCAAAAGGCGGCCTTATTGCTAAGGTAGCAATCTCTGCCAGGCAACCTTTAGGTGGGAAATAGCGCACGGAAAAGAATGAGCGGGTTGAGGCAATTCAATAATGGAAATAGACTACATACTAATGGAAATACATAAAATACTGAAAGATAATACATAATAATATATGGCACATAATACTATACATAATAATTACCTACATAGATATTAAATAAACTACTTATACATACTTACATACATATAATAAATAAAATAAACAGAAAAAAAGCAACAAGTAAAAAAAACGCCTAAACAAACAACAGAATTCTCAGGACTGACAACGGATTTAAAACAAATTTCTGTGTAATCCGCGATATTACAGCGAAATATAAAATTAAACATTGACAAGAAAATAAGGATTATGAAAATGAGTATCAAATGAACGCTAATTGTAGGATGCCACTAGAACAAATTTTAAACAAGGATAATCCGCAAGACGACAGCTTAACTACTAAGCGCTTTGTTAGCAACTTTCAACCATTGAATAATTTTATGAAGTTCCTTCTTGTGCGTTGTACGAGTACAAAAAATATATATATTTGAAACGTTTACATCATATATTGGATGTTCTTACGGTGAAAGAGAAACCTGCAAACACCTGCGAAAAAATTCAAAGGTTGCGTGAAAAGTCGACAAACCCACTGGCTAGCGTGATCGTGTAAGGCCTACCACGGAAAAATATACTTTCGCCGGGCTCGTGACGCATATTTATACCAAAAATCGGCTTGCTATCTTATTTGAAATCTGCTTCATAGATTAGCTGCAGAGACAAGGTACCTAGCCATATATAGCGTCACGTGCCCGATACCTTCGTGGAATGCACCTTTATCTGGGTGTGAAAATCGGCTTGCTATCATTATTTTAAGTCTGCTATAGAGGTCAGCTGCAGAGAAAACGTGTTCAATTGGCTCTGCACCTGACCATACATAGCGTTATGTGTCCGATAGCTCCGTGGAATGCACCTTTATCTGGGTGTGAAAATCGGCTTGCTATCATTATTTGAAATCTGCTATAGATGTCAGCTGCAGAGACAACGTGTTCAATTGTCTCTGCACCTAACACTGACCATACATAGCGTTATGTGTCCGCTACCTCCGTGGAATGCACCTTTATCTGGATAGACTCCAATGTCTCTGTGATGACAGTCATGTTTTAAATGGGCTTTTAACACCTAGTAAAAATGTTGAAAAATTCCCAAGGGAATTCCTATTATGTTAAATAAACAAACTGCGATACAAACAATTTTATAATACTCAAAGCTCGTGCATAAAAACTAGACTGTGAAAATAAGCTTAAAAATAAATGTTTTCACCACACTGTAATAAATTTAAAGCGTTGCAAACATTAAGCTCTTTTTCAAACAACAAAAAAGTCTTGTTAACATCTACCCACGTCGTTAGCAAAGCCGCTAATGTGCCAAAATGTAAGAGCCTTAAATAACGCAACACTATAGAACTAAACTTTAACAAAAGAGAAAACGTAAGATACTTAGCAAAGTAATATTAAAACTCAATAAAATTGTTGCAAACTCAAACACTAAAACTAATAAAAAGAGCTCCAAAAGCATTAAAAGACTTTATTGCGCAGCGCAGTATGTTTAAAAACGTTACGCGAATGATGCATACATACATAAATTTGCATTGTATTGTTTTTTGTTTCTATTTGTTTGTGTTTTCTATTTATAAACTAATTTTAATACATGCCTTAGATATAATACAATGATGTTATGATCAAACTGTTCCAGAAGAATTTTATATCCCCAAAAATAACAAAAAGCGGGTAAGATCATCAATATTTAAGTCAACCAGTTTATTTTTATGGCTGAATGGCACTTTATTGGTGTCATAACACCATTATTATCATCACCCCTCTCACGACATTGTGTCACTTGTATTGTGCAAGTTATCGCCCTCAAGCCAGGCTTGCAAACTTTGTCTGAGCAGCCGCGATAAACCATATGCGGTGTCAAGTTTGGGCTTAAAATGGCAGCCATTTTGTTTCAATTTAAGGCAAAAAAGTAGGTAAGTATTATTTCGCAAATTTTCCCCTTCCTTTTTCAAAAAGAATAATCTTTTGGTCGCATGAAGGAAGAAAAAATTTTACGCGCCCATATGGGCGTGGGATTTTTTTTTCCTTCATGTTTGGTCGTGTTAAAAGTTGCTTGAAAGAAATCATACTTGATTCTATTTTACTGTATTCCATCTTCCATACATCCTCCGTGGTCGTATGGTAAAACGTTCAAAGGTATCGGGTTTGAATCCCATTCGCCAAACAAAATAACACTTCGTGAAACTTTTAACGATTTTAGGAATTTTCGAGCTATAGGTATATAAAAATAGCCTTTATCACTGTGTAGAGGCTTTCATCTATCTTCATTCATCAATCAATCGGGCGGCTCCGTTTCTACGTGAAAGAGGATCAGAAAACAAACAAACACATTTTCACATTTATATTACAAGTTGTTTGTCTATGACTACTCTTGGGTTTGATTTTGGAATAAAATATTTATTGTAAAAGAAAGAAAGCTTGTAGTAGCCTGTAGTTCAGGAGATTTATGATTTATGGCCACAACATTACATGTATAAAAATACTGAACAAAGCTTTAAAATTTCAATGTTCGGCTTTGATTGTGCTTCAAAAAGTGTGACTTAAATAATTTCAGCCAAAGAATTGTAGATTAAAAAAAAAATCAGTAGAGGCTTTGAGTACCAATACAGTCTTATGTCTTTTGTAAGATTAAAATAATTGGAATGATTAACTAATAATAAAAAAAGAGGAAATAATTTTCCAAAACTCTTCTTTATCTACGAGGGATTGCCCTTGGTGACGTTATCAACAATTTTCAAGAAATCAAAAACGGAAGCTTTGAGTCCAAAGCAATCTCATTTCAATAACTGTAGAGAGAACTGCAAACGTATGCAAAGTAGGACGAAGCTCAATTTCTGTAATTTTATCATCAGATTTTTGCAACATTTTGAAAGTAGAAAGATATTAAGCATACAGATTTAATTGTAGTGTTAAGAAATTTCTTACTTATAGAATTGTAAAAGTTTTTTTTTACTTTTAGATATTTTTACCATAGGTACTGTGGTGTGCATGTGTCCTTCATGCACGCCGCTTTCATGCTGGCAGCCTCTTTTCTCGTTTATAGCTTTATAGTGTACTTAGTTGTATTTTTGCGCTGTTATCTAATGTTGGATATTATAGGGCATGTAGTAATTAAAAGAGTAAAACAAAAAATATAGTTCACTCACAGCAATATTGCAATACACGTCATTAGAATTGCCTTATTTCTAAATCATAAAACATTTAAAATAATACACTACATTTGATTTTCCCTTTGTCGTGTACTTAAATTACAAAATCGAATAAACTGACGTCACATAGTTTAAATTTTAGTTCCAAATGAGCTAAAGCGACATTTAAAGGTGGTTCATTAACTTAAGGGGCTCTACCATGCTAAATGGCGCCGCCATCCTGAAAAAAATAATAACTCGGAAAATAATCAATTTTTCAAAAATCCGGTCCACAGAACTGGAGTCGGGGTGCTGTAGGATATATAGAAGCAATCACATATGTTTATTATAGTTCAATGTAGTTATAGATAGAAAAAATGCGAAAAGTGGCCGTTTTTCGCAAATTTCCTATCTCTAACTATAGCGAGATACAATAAATAAAGTTAATAGCTTCTATTATATCCTACAGCATCCCGACTCCAGTTATGTGGACCGGATTTTTGAAAAATTGATTATTTTCCGAGTTATTATTTTTTAAAGGGTGGCGGCGCCACTTAGCGTGGTAGAGCCCCTTAAGTCGACCTGTCATGTTCCTAACCTATTACACAACCGACCCATGTTACCGTTGAGTCATGTTTCAGAAACCTACATAATTTCTCTCATGTCTTAATAACCTCCTATCTACGGAGTAAAGTAAATAAAGTTACAGTCAAACAGTCGTGTACCTACGTAGAACTATTTAATGTTTACTATGAAGTGAGTGTTTCTCCGTGACGTTGCAAAGCCAATTTACTGTGAGTGAACTTTACCCGCAATGTGATTCGTACACGTGAAAGGATTTTGCGGAACGCATTTACAAAGTTGTAATTAAGTATACCTACCTAAGTTGATTTGTTTACTCTATGTAGGTACCCTTAATATGTCTTACTGTTTATATAGTTAGTTTATTTTCGGTTGTACTGTTAAGAGCATATTATTATCAAGTAACGCACTAGAATTAGCATCGTATACTTATTTCAGTTGAAGGTGTTCCACGGAAACTACTTCTTTAGTCGGATTACTATTAGAAATCTGCTACATAAATAACTGACCCCCTCTTAATAGCAGCAGCAACTAAGAAAAGGGGGGTCAAAATATCCCTGCAGTTGACCGTAGTACGTAGCGTCACGTACGGATAGTACGAGTACCTTCATCCCTTCAGGTAACAATTACCCTTCAGGTAACAACGCCCGCACCCGCCGGCGGGGGCTCGGCCATAACCAAAATCAGAATTTATAATTAGAGACGGAGCCCCTCAGGCGTCGTCTCCTTCACGATGTTTTTCAATATCAACGCGCTAGGCCGTGGTCCGAGGCTCCCTTGAGCCGCCCCTAGACGCGTTGGTATATGACTTTTTTTGGGGTAGAGTCTTCCGCTCCCCCGCAAGTCCGGTGAAGCTTGATCCGTCGTACCTTTTCAACTCAGGCATAGGTCAATTAAAAAAAAAAAAAAAAAAAAAGAGTACCTTCATAGCTTGTTTATATCATATCTTCTTCTTATCTAGTGGATTCCGAGGTTCACCTACCTTACAAACCCTGGTGTTGAGCCGCTTATACCAAATATGTGGAAATGTTTTATCAATGAACTATAGTTATTGTCTAGAGGTATTTATTGGGATCGTGTTTTAGAACATACACGTAGACAAAAATATTGTCCTGAAAAGACTACAACAATTTATTACTTTTCAAATAAGCAATATTTTCTTGCAAAACTTCACACCCTTTTTCATCTTCAAAAGTGAATTTAAATTTATTTCCATAAAACCGGAATCCCGTCATTATTTATTTACTCTTCAGTAGCTTTAATTTAAAATTCGATGTTTCTGACTTCAAAGAACAATACTATTATACAAAGTTCCAATTAAACACAAATTTTCAAAAATGTTGCTTACTTACTGTTTGAATATTTGAATTTGCCGCTATTCTTGATCAAAAACATTTATAGTTTATTGCTTTTTCAACAGATGACGCCAGTTAGCGTATACTATTAGAGCCAGCCAGCCTTTTAGCTCAATGATCTTAATTTTTCGCTTCGATTATACGAGATTTATCTTAAAAATCTTTAGGTCTGATTTAAAGTCACTTGAATTGGTTACTAAAATAAAAACTGAGGGTTTCATTCACTACAAAAACTCATGTCGAAGAATATTGTGAATATTTTTTATAGACGCATTGAATGTGTGTTTAATTTTAATCAAAATAATTTAATGGCTGGATTAGTCATTTCAAAGTGTAATCATTTCAACACAAATTGATCTTTGAAGTGTAACAATTTTACTTAAAGTTAAACATGACTTTAATTAAAATTTTGTGAATCACTGGAATTGAAGATTCTGTTTTCATTTCTAGCGAAGAAATAATACTTGCTGAAGTTTTATAAAAACTGTTTGGTCTTGTTTTGATATTCTTTCGACTCTTCATCATTATTGCCTACTGGTTACTGGTTTGAGAACTGCTCTTCAGAAAAGGGAACAATCCTATCCATAACATACTAAGCCACTTGATGCTTGGCACCAGAACTTATATACCAAAATATTGAATATGAAATAGGACAATTACGTTCTAGGGCGGTTTAAAAAGTCAGGGGACAGTTATGACTATGCCAGTATCGAAACATTTGCGTTTATAACTATTCTGAAAAACTTCTTAAACGTAAAGGCACTTCTATTGCAAATAGGTTTGATAGGTAGTCAGTTTTCTTATGGGAACATTTTGGAGTAAAGCAATGCCATCTTCTTTTTCTTGACAATCGGTAAACTTAATGTAAAATTTAAAAATAAAGTGATGGTAAATATCTATAGGTGTACAATGAGGAAGTGTCCTAAAAAAATCTAATTAGTCCGTCAGTTAGATTACTGAAAAATAATGTACACGTATTTTTTTTTCGTCTGGCAAACGAAAAATGCCGACGATACAGCACTTTGAAATTTCCAGTAACGACACGCCGCCATACAAATTGTACGAAACAAGTGACGTCATAGTACCCTTCTCATACATTTTGATTCGGTAAATCTTCGTCAAATTGAAAAAAAAAATACGTGTTAAATTTTTTTCGATAATCTAACAAAGGGATTAATTAGAATCGATTACTTTTTTCCGAGGACACTTCCCTATTGATGACACCGCTCTACATGCACCAAATACTCTACACATTTCCAACATGTCTGTAGTACATGTTCTGACCAAACAAGATAAATAACCCTATGTAGAACAAACTACTCTATCAAACTAGTATGAGTGCAGTCGAATACAAGATTAGAGACATCCCGTGTTGGGTAACTCTATGAGCTAAGTTAGAGCATGCACATTGCACCAGCATCTAATCCTATTGAGCTTAGTGCTCGGTAACTGGCCTTCCATGTCTCACTGTATTAGACTATTTAGCCAACATGTGCAAACTGAATTTGTGAACATGTTCCAGGGTTAATCTCTGCAGAAAATGGATTGTTTCTTTATAGAATACTAGCTTTCCGCCGCGGCCCCGCCCGCGTTAACAGTTTGTAACCGTGGGAGTAAAGCATTTTCCCGCGGTAAAAGGTAACCTATGTTACTCAAGGTGAGTGCAGCTTTCTAATGGTGAAATTTTTTTTGAAATTGATTCAGTAGTACAAATCTTTCCTCTTTATAACATTAGTATGATTCCCGTAACATATTTTTTTATCTACGAATCAACGACTTACCTATCGGGCTGTTTATTACCAAAGAAAACGAAGAGATAACAAATGTATATGCATATTAAACCATTGATAAATGTTTAGAAAGCTTAAATATCCGGTTGAGGCATATCACACAGATATTATTTTTAATACTATAAAAATCTGTACCTTTTGATTAGATTTTGCGAGGTAATATTTATATCGTAAAATCACTTAATAAACAATACTAGGAGATAAACAGTAAAACTCACTCAACTGAGTCAAATCTAAATGGAGTTTTTAGCAAAACAGGCTTTTGCCTTCATAATTATAACCTTTACGTTTCATTTTAAATGGAAACTGAAACTATATTTTGACCCCTGTTTATTATGCTTCGCTGAACTGGAACGCGGAGGGATGGTAATCCCCTTACAGTGCTTTTAAAATGTTAGCGAACACGTTTTACAGGATATAAATAAATTATACGTAGGCTGGAATATTAAAAAAAAACTTATCAGAAAAAACAACATGTCAATACAATTAGAAAATTTTACCATTTTTGTGCGTAATCTTTACTAATGATAAATGACATTATGATACTTTTCATGTAGTAGTTGTAGTATAAATATCTATGTGTGTAAGGTATAGCGAGCGTGCACAGAAATTGTAACCAAAGTAGAATGCGGTGCGGTGATGTGATCAGCTGATTAGTTTTATTTTTATATTTCAGCCTACTTTCCTTGGAAAAAACTATTCAGTCTCTTAGGCAGGTTTCTCAGGTAAATAACCATCCATAGAAAAACCAACAATTTAGTTTTTGTAAAGTTTCCATCGTCAATTCAGCTGATGCCCTCAACTTAAACGAAAATATAAATTTGGCGTATTGTGAGCACATAGTATGTTTTGGAAAATTGACACAGAAAAACTGTTTCTCATTTGATTTATGTTAGCACAAGCGAAAACAGATCCTTTTCCCCAACAACTCAACAGAATAATTCTAATTAAAAGAATAATGTTTCCTGTTTTGTCCATACGTGGCGCCACTGTCAAAAGTCACTTACCTTGCTGTTTGTAAATTGCATAGCAATAAAGGTTTTTACGTAATTCTTATACTTACTCATATTATTTCTACAATAATGAATTCTATACATTAAGCCACTTTTGGGGGATGAAACTAAAATAAAATCTTTTTTAAATGACCTATAATTTGTGATCGATCAGCTACAAACGAAAGGGCTTACTTTTAAAAATTTATTGTAGTTTTGAAGTTATTTATGAAAAGATAATTCAAAAAATATATAAAACCGCCTTCAACGTCCTTAACTACACTAAAAAGTTACAAATAAAATATAAATCTAGCTGAAAGCATAGCAATTTAATATGGCTATTAATATTACTTATTTACATAAATTGTAACATCATATAAACATGTGTAGACATTGATATACACTTCACCTTGGAGTCGGTGCCAGTTGAGGCTAGCTATTTAATCGGAACCACATCTGATCTCAAAAGTTCAGATCGATGAATATAAAAAATTTAAAGAACGCGGTTAGAGTACTAGGTACTGAGCCCACTATAGATGACTACTAGCAGTAGAAGTCTTTTGGTCGAAATGATGGTGATTAGCTGGCACCGACTCCAAGATAAAGTGTATATCAATGTCTACACATGTTTATATGATGTTACAATTTATGTAAATAAGTAATATTAATAGCCATATTAAATTGCTATGCTTTCAGCTAGATTTATATTTTATTTGTAACTTTTTAGTGTAGTTAAGGACGTTGAAGGCGGTTTTATATATTTTTTGAATTATCTTTTTATTTTACCCTTTTTAGTGGAAATTTACCATGACAAGTTAGGTACTTACTCACAAAACTTTAATTTGTTTTGTTTAGTACATAATTAAATGCAGATTTTCTCACTATGTTTCCTTGACAGTATTACGTTTGATTTTTAAATTCTAAATCATTGCTATACTTGATTGGACTTTAAACTAAGTTTTCCGAATGGCGAACTACTGACCAAACCACTACGATACCGACGACGCTCGCCCGTTTAGTCCACGGAAGAATTCTTAAGTTGTTATCTTCACTTGGGGTTTTCAAATCTTTAATCTATGACTAGTTTACAGAATATATGAACCAAAACCGCATATTCCTTGTTATTTCAATTATAACAAAAGCAACGCAATGAGTGTGCTGTTGTTTATTGAAGAGTTTTCGTTTTAATCATGAAGGAAGAAAACATTTTACGCGGGTATTAAGCAACACTTCTGATAGTATACTGCTTAGTTGACGGATCAGGGATCGCAGTTGTTGCTATTGACTACCCCGGTAATAAGGTATGAAGGATGCCGCCTTGTGGTTCCCGGCGACTTACCAAAAACAATTTCGCCTCGCTAGCGTAAGGGTTGTGGGTTGTGATAATAAACAACCTAACATCCATCCATCCGTCCACTGCGCGTTTGCTTGCTTGTTTATATTTAAATAAAATAGACGAATGTATAGTTCCCGGCGCGTAACCTACAACCACTGTGAACCCCATTTCAATTGCCAAGCAGTGATGGAAACAAACAGCCTGAAACAGTCCCGCTGCTGAACTAAGGTTTCTACAGGAGGCTTTTGGAAAAATCTTTACGGTTAGAAGGCAGGTTGTTGTTAGTTGTCCATTCTCACAGTAAGACACCCACTAGAAGAGTTTGGTTGATGCTTATTTAAGTGGCTATAAATAATAACGAATTAAATGAACAATTCAATACAAATATTATACACAATAAATAATACTAAAGTTAAAAAAAGCTAAATAACACACTTGATTTTATTATGTTACACTCTAACTTTTGTATCGAATGGTAGAAGCTTTCAGGTTTCCCACCAAATTATGAAAAAAAAAGAACTCTACATTACTGGCACGGTTTTGACTGTATTTTTATTTGTCTGTCCCCATGCCTCTCTAGGTAGTTCGCTGCTCTCTAGGAAATAAAAGATATACCTAATATATGTATGGAAAAGCAAAAAGACAAAATACTAAATGCCCAAAGAAGTAAGCAATTCCCAAGATTATTGCAAGTTGCAAGTTGATCACCATTGTATATAAGAAGTTCGATAAATAAGTCCAGTAGCCATGTGGTAAAATGTACGAAAATAATCGATAAATATACGTTACGCTTCATACCACATCACATCACTATTTTCAATTTCAGTAACCATTAAGTTTCTTGTTTTTTACATGCCAAATAAAGACAAATAAATGTCATACTTTATTGATATTTTGTTTTTAGTTGGGCATGTCATAACATGAATGTCTCTATCTTTTTCTAACGTACCATATTCAAAGATGTGTGATAGAGACTGATAGAGTTAAAAAACAAACACCGTCTCCCGCTTCCCCCTACCCTCCCACCCCTCTGAGCGACCGCATTGGTTTCGATACAAAATAGGCATGATGATACTCCATCTGGGCGCGTAAAATTATTTCTTCCTTCATGGTTTAGTCTTCTACTCCGCCATGAGATATAATCCAAATTTATATGAAACCATTTTGAGTTCAACTTCTATCTATAAAACAAAAAAATATTGAAATCGATTGATAGGAAGCCGAGATATTGCCAAAACAATTTACCGATCGGGTATAACGGCATCGTCAATTGAGGAGTTATTTCCTCATATCTTCAAATTTAATCATCCGATCTTAGCGAAATTTTTATGGGACCACCCTGCAAGCAAACCTGGGCGATTAAAAAAAGAATTTTGAAAATCGGTTCACAATTGGCGGAGATATCTTATAACAAACACACAAAAAAAAAAAAAAAAAAAAAAAAAAAAAAAACATACGCGTCGAATTGAGAACCTCCTCCTTTTTTGAAGTCGGTTAAAAATAAACTAAAATACCATTTAAATCCCTTTCTCTCCAAAACTATACTCTATAAAATAGTACTGTAAAAAAACTGGAAGCTATTTTATAAGATACAACAGCACGAGAAAGAACCTAGAAATTTATTGAGTATCGTGTCAATTTTCCTCAAGCACTGATAGCTGTAAATAAACTCAGGACAAACAGCTATTAACACCTTCAGGTGAAGTCGTTAACTGTTTTACTGCTGACACGGAGAAAATGTACTCGTATAACTCCTTTTTGCTACCGAAACTCGTTAGTTTACTTGAGAAAATCACTAATATTACACCATCATCATCATACCTAATTTCGTTAACGGGTGCTGCCTGTCTGTTTTATTGCTTAGACTTGTATATACGTTTGAGACGAGAGCCGGTCTTGGTTTAAACAAATCTTCTTAACTTCTGATATGACGTCATTAAGTGTTATAAGGGAGCCATAAATAAATTTGTATTTCAGCTGAAAGACGTCCACTGCTGGACAAAGTTTTCCCCCAAAGATCCCACCAACGATTGGTTCTCCATTGCCCTCATCCATCGGCCTTCATCAGCTCGGCGGTTCAATTTGTGGGCCTGCTCATGCCAGTGTTCCGGGCGCGCGGCCGATCTTTGTGTAAAACTAGCACAAGTGCCTTTTATTCAAGACTCCGGCGTTAATAGGTTTTCCCGTGGGAAAGAAGTATTTTCCTGCGGTAAAAAGTAGCCTATGTGTTATTGTGATGTATAAGCTATATTATTGTAAAGTTTCTAATATTAAAATCCGTCCAGTAGTTCTAGAGTAGCGTGTACAAACAGACAGACTGTCTTTTTTTTTTCAAATCTTGTATTTTTGTGTTCAGGTACACTCCCTTTATCACCTACAATCAGTTTTTTGAAAAACAAATCAATGTACAGACACGCCGATTCGTCAGTTTTATTAAACTTTCAATATCTGTTTTATAAAGTACTAGCGACCCACCCCGGCTCCGCACGGGAAAATGGTTATTGTGGGTTATTCTTAAGTATATTAAGCATGTATTATACATATAAACCTTCCTCTTGAATCACTCTATCTATTAAAAAAATCGCATCAAAATCCGTTGCGTAGTTTTAAATATTTAAGCATACACAGGGAAATAGGGACAGAGAAAGCGACTTTGTTTTATACTATGTAGTGATTCTCCTCAGCAGCACACTCATCCTTATTTTGCTATTCGCGTCCACCCAGGCGTTCTCAACTCCAAGCGATAGTTTGCTCTCGTTTTACACTGAAACGCTTTTTGCACAGATTTGTACTCCAGGATGTATTACTTGCCACTATTTACTTGTCTTTAAACTCACCGGTGGCGTTGTGGTTACTGGCGATGCTAACGTTATTCGAAAAGCTTCGGTTCGATCCTTGCCATTAACAAAAGTGTTTTGAATTTGGTTCTTGGTACAGTAGCCAGCACATTCGGCAGGACACTCGCATTGCGAAATACGTCTCTACTGCTACGGAATATTCTAGTGCTCTCAAGGTCAAAGTATGTAAGGATGAGCTACTATAATATGTTTATTTGGACCATTTTGAACCTCACGACGACGAAATCAATCATAATGCAGTTAAAGAATTTAGATTACACCTAACAAAATGGCCTTGACTGGTACCCGCCGGCGGGGGCGCGCGGCAAAAATCAAAATCAAAACTAATAATCAGAAACGGACCCCTCAGGCGCTGTCTCCTTTACGATGTTTTTCCGTATCAACGCGCTAGGCCTATGTCCGAATAAAAAAACAAAAAAAAAGTTTATTTAACCTTCTTATGGTCAAGTAAAATATCGTAAAGAAATTCAGACACGTGCGTGTGAAGAAATTAGGAATTTAAAAGTTGTTCATTCTAATTTTACTTAGGTTATTACTTCGAGTGTTTATTTTATTTGAACAGTAAAATACAGATCTTAGACTTATAATAATGGCAGAAAAAGAAAATTCCTGAAAGATAGACAGGTATGAGAACAATAACCAATATGGCATCGATAATAAAAAAAAATATTAAATCAAATCTTCTCAAAAAGGCAACAAAATGTTTCGCAATCCTGAACATGACTGGATTTTCAATCTCAGTTGGAACATTCGTCAATTCGGCACATCATTTGTAACTCGGAAAGCGGCTACTTTGCCAAGAAAAACGTGCTATTTATACAAAAGAAAGTAGAAGCGATCCTTCTTGAGTCTTGGAAAATCTAACATTATCTACGAACAATTTAGAGCAATGAGGAGTAAAATCTATTTCATTTCCTAAAACATGTTTTTTTTTTCTCGTCTAATTTGCTTTCAGACAAGCCTGTAATTTAATTCTTTAATTTACTGTTTTCTGGTAATTAACAAAGAACAACATAAGCCTCTGTCTAGTGGTGGGGAAATCAAAAGATTTACGATCTCCTATTCCTATGGAAATGAGTCCAGATAGAGGCGCCTTTACTTTAATTAAACTGACTCAAATGAAGACGGTTATTAAAAGAACGAAAGAAAATAAATATAAAACGAACTTACTTTTATTAAGTAGTAGTGATGACTCGATCATACTATTTTTCCAAACATGCATTACCTGCAAAGAAAAATAAAGCATTTTGTTATTTAAAATTACCGACAAGTAATTAAAAACTTCAAGGGTTTTTTTATTCATAAATTTAATTTCACTTTGTACGATTAATTTCACTTGTTCATCATCAGTTCATCTCAGCCGAAAGACGTCCACTGCTGGACAAAGGCCTTTCACTTGTATCAAAAAATAATTTACAAGTGACATTCCTAAAAAAAGCGTTCGTATTCCTAATGGTAGCATTTCAAGAAGCTATTGTTTTTAATGAAATATAAACACAAATCGATGTACAAAGAAGGATAGAAAGTACATAGAAAGAATAGTAAAAAAACACGTTGGGACGCAATGTATGATCTAACTGCACTCGCATATTCTTGTTTCAAGATTTGGTTCGGCCGTTGGGGCAAAAAGGTTCTTGAATGGCGACCGCGCGCCGGAAGACGTAGCTTGGGCAGACGCAGGCCCCCCACAAAGTGGACCGACGATCTGGTGAGGGTCGCGGGAAGCCGCTGGATGCGGGCAGCGCAGGACTGATCATCGTGGAGATCTTTGGGGGAGGCCTTTGTCCAGCTGTGGACATCTTTCGGCTGAAATGATGATGAATGATGAGATTTGGTTCTATGCAGTTTCAATTGTTTTGAACGTAACAGTACAACATATATTTTTGCTCTGCACTGCAAGTTCATTCATGAATCAATAGGACGAGTATTGCTTCCTTTTATTTCTGATACGAAGTTTATTCTAGCACATACAGAAGCAGTATTTTTAAAGCATCGTATTCCTGAGTAATAAAGTCGCTATTCGCTTTACCAGTGCGCTATTACGCTACCTGTGAGGTGTACTGTATTCAGTTGTTTTTTATGCAAAGTTATACTCTAGGCTTAAAATGTCAAAGGATTTCTACACCTTGCTCTTTGAATAACTATCTATGCACTTTACGTGCAAAGAGAGAGGATAAAAAAAATGATGTTTCAAGACAAGACAATCTTAGTGTTGGCTGTGGTGTTGTGTTGAGTAGGTAGAACAAAGATTATAAATAACGAGACACGATTTAATTTTAACTATTGAAATGTCGCACTGCTTTGTCGCAGTAGATTTATTTATTTATTTACTTATAACAGCGTCATAAGAAAAATTGTGTTGTCTACATTATGTTTATGCTAAAAAGTTTCCGCCGAGAATTCTTTGAAAGCTTGATGTTTGATGTCACATTTTTGAAATATTTTGTAATTTAAGATCCAGCACATGCGGTTGGACATTCGCACTACGAAATTCAACCCTCCAGCTACGGAATACGGGCGCTTTCAAGGTCAACATTCCCAGCCGCATGTGCTGGCTACTGTACCTACATGTTTTAAACATCTATTGTTCTTCAAGAAATAGCGAAAAAGGTTTCTTATTTTTATAAAACTAGATTACAAATATTTTATGTAATGGCAGAAGGATAATATCTTATAGTATAAATAGAAAAAATTCTGGATAATATGTTATATTTCTTAAAAATATTCACTTCATTCAAATAAGAGTCGTGACATGAAGTGAAATTTTAACACGGCATTTAACGCAAAGAAACATAAAAACGCTTAGGTTTTCCACAAAAAGTGTCATCAGAGACAAATAATAACCCAGTTACGAAAACATTTTCAGAACAAAATGTACCTAAATTCGGCCTGTTTCACCCCTCTGGTATTCCACAACATTTGTTTTGCAAATGCAAAATGATTTGGAATGACAAAGCCCATTTGTATAGGAGGGCTTCGTTATACGAAGCTACAATTCACAAGGTACTGAAAATTTTAATATACATTGCTTGGTTAATATCATAAAAATATAAGCGCTTTAAAGTTCGAGACTATTGACTACGCAGTGAACATAAAATTTTATTTATAACATGTGAAGCGACCTCTTCAAATAAGTCCAGGTCTCCTCTGAACATTTGGGGAGTAAATGGTTATTATTATTTCATAACCCAGTGTTCTACGTATAATGAAACGTTTGTTTTAACCAACCCACGAGGAAAACGACTATGATGTGTTTTATGTGGCTATTTACGTTATCATCGTGTAAAGACTTCATTTCAAATGATCCATTAGAAGTGAGACACGAAGGAGTTGACAATCCAATAAAAACTACTTATGTCTACTGGAGTATAGGTATTAAAAGTTTAAAAGAATACTGGACCATTTAGTTTTTCTCAACCCAATTTCAATCTTATACGTAAGTGGAAAAAGACAGGTCCATTAGTAACTTTGAATACATTGTGATTGTTAACTTAGGACGAGAACCTTTCAGTTTCGATTAATTCATTCAACTACCCTAGTGACCAATTGATTAAACAGGAGATACTGCCTAATGGAACCATTTGAAATGATCGGATATTCATTTATGTATAACTGGCTGTCTGCCCGCGGCTACGCCCGCGTTGTTTTCCGACTTTTCCGTAGTAATTTTAAACTAACCCACGGGAACTCTTTAATTTTCCGCGATTAAAAGTATCCAAGATGTTAACCAGGGACGTAAAGAATCACCATGCAAAATTTCATTTAAATCGGTCCAGTAGTTTCTGAGATTAGCCCATACAAACAGACAAACAGACAGAGAAACGAAAAAAAAAAGAAAATTGTCTGGTTTTTTTCTATTTCACTTCTTACATCCTCCTGACTCGGATTTTATCTTTTTTTTTCTATGTACAGACATTTGACCTCTACAGTTTTATTATATAGATTAGCCCGTACAAACAGACAAACAGACAGAGAAACAAAAAAAATTGTCTGGATATGTTTTATTTCACTTCTTACATCCTCCTGACTCGGATTACATCTTTTTTTTTTCTATGTACAGACATTTTACCTCTACAGTTTTATTATATAGATTACCTGAACATATTTTAGTTCAATATTTTGTGAAAATATGACTAATAATTGCCAAAATATGTCTTTAATGTGTAAAAGTGTTCAAAACGAACAAGCATCAACAATTTTTAAAAGGATGAATTTTGCACTAAATAGGTAGTAATTCTTTTTGCCTTTTTTTTCTCACAGCTGATGACCTGAGGGAAAGCGACGAGAAAAATGATGTGGGTGACCTATTAAAAGCTGACGTGCCAACTCAACTACTTTTAGATGTTGTTTTTTGTTGGGAATTAGGTACCTAAAATAAATAAATATATGGGGAAATCTAAAGCCTATACTATGGGTGTCGTGTCAGATAGCTGATATACAAACACAATATTCAGACACAAGGCAAACACAAGTGGGCGGGATTCAAACCCGCGACCCTGTCCTTTAAAGGCATACGCACTAGCGACTGGGCTACGGAGCCGTCAAACCTAGTCAATATGTATATTTTTGTAAAAATAATCGTAATCAGTGCGTTAAAGTATGTAATTACTAATTAGAACCCCCACACTAGCGTCTTTAGAGAGTCTTATGAGCGTCGTCGATGTCATGCGTCACGCATACAATAATAGGCAGCAAGGGGAGTGAAACCACAGAATACCAAATAGTAGTAGTAGTAGTAGTTGGTGAAACAAAAGACGGACGCGGATGATTTTACGCGCGACGTACGACGTCGACGCCCGATAAACGCTAATGTGGGGGTCTCTTACTAATTGATATCGGAATCGTGTCTAAGTGCCCTTGTTACTATTATGTACTACGATCCCGACCTATTAATGTAATTTGATAGTATTATCATGGCTGTATCGATGGTTTGATGGTTATGGTTATGAAGGGGAATTATAATAAAGGGATCGAAGAAAACGACCATTACTTTATGTGTACTATTATATATTCTGTGGTATAAGATAGGTTACAATATCTTCATTATAATGTATCGACTTTCTTTGATGACATAATTATTTTAGGATTTATTGTAATACTAACTGTCCGCCCGCGTTGTATTTTGAGTTTCTCATAGGAATGAGATATTTTCCCGCGGTAAAAACTATCTAATCTAAGGTGTTGACCGGGGATATAAGCTACCACCGCATGCAAAATTTCTTTTAAATCAGTAAGCAGTTTCGGAGATTAGCCCGTAGCCCGTACAAACAGACAAACCGATAAATACAGAAAAAGAAAGACAAAAAAATAAAATAAAAACTTGATAAGTTCCATATCACTTCTTTCTTACATACCCCCGACTTGCTATTTAGCTTTTTTTTTCTATGTACAGATTTTTGACCTTTACAGTTTTATTATATTGATTATTATACTCCTAAAAGAAAATGAGTGCAGTGTAAAGTTACCTTGTACTCATCGATGACCTAATCTTCATTCCTAGAGTCAATTCTTTGCAGAATATTGGCGAACTTTTTTTTTTTGCAAGGTTTTGCGAAACCAAAATTACTCTGCGAAAATAGTATTATTCTTGATGAAATATGAGATAATTGCAGATAATTGATTAAATTACTTGTTTTTTGTTTGCTTTTTAGGTAAATTACGGTATATTACTCCAATTTTCATACTAAAAGTCGAACAATGGAAAAACTTACCACGGTGCCGAAGTATATTTTTTTCTAATAAGAAAACACATATTCCTATTGGAAATCATGTGTAACACATCACTTATTGTTCACTGATCACTAATTAGTCGATTTTGGACCTGATTTGTGGTAATTTGTGAATAAATAATGAAAATAAACAAACCACTTTCACTACTTTCATACAAAGTGTCAGTTTTGACATGTTTTTTTTTTTTGTACTCGACCAAAGACAACTAAAATTACCATTTTATACTACCATTGATTTCCTACCACTTCTCCATAGACCGTACAAGCGAATTTTGCATGGTTTAGCCGTGAAAAGCAGAAATTAGAGTCGAAATTCCGGAGCAGGAATTCCCGCTCTAATGAGTTTACGGTTCGCGCAGGCGCGGCCCAGGAGGTTCCCTCCTTGATCTCTATAAGGGTGATGTAAATAAGATAATGTAGGTACAAGAAAAATATAATGTTTTAATTAATTAGTTGCTAAATTCTCCGTACGGTTGTTTACATGCATCAATATAACATTGTATTAGAATACATATAATTAATTTTCATACAAAGCACATTTCATTCTTCTTCCATCCTTTCCAGTTCTTAGATGAAAAATATAAATAAATAAATACCTACTGTTTTTTTTTATTTATCAAATTTATATTTAAAATATTTAACCCATTATAACAAGAGGCATGCAAACATATTTCGAATAACCTCGAGTGGAATAACCGATAGAGTAATTGAAGCAGAGAACATGCAATTAATAATACCAGTGGTCCAATTTAATTGAAATACGACACTTCTCTCGCTAGTCTTTCTTTGAAGTCTATTGTAATATTAAATTATCGTCAATATATTTCATAATTAAATCAAGTAGCAGTTCAAATATTAATTGCAAAACTTTGTAATTGTTATTCAGAACTAACATACGAGCAATAGGGAAAAAATAACTGTATATCTATTCTATTACGTTTTGACGTCAAGACAGTCTGGATGTATTACGATAAAAAATTTGACACATAAATGTTATCACAGACACAGAAAGACAAACTACTTTTTTAGCAATATTAATTCATTCAAAATAAAAATTTGTAACGCCGGTAGCGTAGGTATATAAAATACGAGTAATCTTTGAGTGTTAAAAATGTTAAAATACACAAAGCGAGTATAAAGGAACAAAACTTGTGACACATTTTACAAGCATATTTAAATTCAACCCTTATCGGAAATTTCCAGAAAATGTCCATTGATTTTATTTTCCCTTGACTACAAAACAATTACACTTCCCGAATAAGTATTTACCGGTAGAGAGTTTGAAATGTACTTTCCTGAAAAATTTGCTAAAAGGAAATTGAAAGTGTTTCCCTAGCAACACCGAAACCTTACTGACGGCTCGTTTCCTTGTATTTAAATTATAAGGATGGCGTATTCCAAAACATTTCGCACTGCGAAAAAATGCATTAAGTGAATAAAATATCAAGTTTAATCAAGCAGATATTTACTATTCATCTGTAACATCTCCTAATTCTTGAAACTTAGACAAGTAGCAAAATATATAAATTACTGCATGTGTAAGCAAGATAGATTATAAATGTCAAATTTTAATAATGAAGCATTGTTTCACAGACTGAAGAAAATACCACTACATATTTTATAACTAGCTTTCCGCTCCACGGCTCCGCCCGCGTTAACCGTTTTTCCCGTGGAAATGAGGTATTTTCGAGCAGTCGACAAATTTCCAATTGTAGGGTTGTAAAGGGTCTAAGTGCCGAGATATCAAAGGTCAAAATTTGCACGAAAATGCAATCTACGAGCCAGTTCTTACGTGTTATATTTGCAAATAATAAAACTGGCAATTAGAGCCTTAAGATTCACATTTACAGATATTACAAGATTTCAATTTATGACGAAGACTAGCTATCTCCAAATCCAGAGTTTGCCTTTTTCTCACACTTTCAATTTTCATCTTTTCCAATATATAATAGTACAGTAGCAAGCACATGCGGCTAGACATGTTAACCTTGAGAGCACCCGTATTCCGTAGTTGTAGGAGTGAATTACGTAGTGCGAGTGTTCCGCCGCATGTGTCGGCTTTTGTACATACTCGTATAATGCCTTATTAATAAAGATATTTACCCATACTTTGTATCAAATAAATGGCTACTCTAAATTAATAACAAATGGCCTACCCTAGTTTACTGTTAGCTATCTGAAACTTGAAAAGCTCCAATTCCGAACTAGTAGTCTTAAAAATGGCTGCTTTTGCCCTGGGTCTTTTCATGCAAATAACATTATACCTGCGGTCTTTTGATCGACAAAGGAACCCCATAAATATTTATCTTAGGGCGACTCGTAAAGGGAAGGGCTCTTTTCAAGATATTTCCAAAAACATCTTCCAGTAACTTATTCAGAATAAGTTGATCAAAGGTAGTGAAGATTCCAAATATTGGGGTAGGTAAGTTGTTCCAACACTTATATGCAGGTTACGTCTAAGTTAGCGCGTATTCGCGTATATTAACCATGTAGACAGATATTGGACTCAATTTAGGCGAGGTCGCTAATATCTAATAGTTCTTGGTCTTTTTCCTTCATAAGAGAATCGAAAAAGATGGGAGATGAATGAATCTAATTTTCAATTAATGATATTTAAAATAAGAGCGTAGCCGTAAAATTTAGCTTAATTTTGAGTGGGATGTTTTCACATGCCTGCTAAATTAGTGCGAACTACGCGTAAAATCGATGTTTGACGTCTCTAAATTTAAGTTGATAATCACCTGTCCTGTCCCTTTAAATTTCCCCTGCGAATGAAAAAGACCAAGAACTGAAATTTAGTGATCTTAGCGGCCGTGCTAAAAAAAATTCCCATATTTTGAACCTATTGTCTATTGCATTAAATTTGGGTTTTGTATAACATAAATGATAGGCTAGTAAGTAACCTGTCACTGGCACTGAGTGAATGAAGGAACAATTATTTTTCTGGTAACGTAGCCTCCTTCTATGTTTTTTTTAAGTTTAACCAATGCTAATCTGGGTACTGTCGTTGGTTGTATTGTCGCTTTAAAAAATGATGGATGATACTAAAGCTGATACTTTAATTTAGGACTACAACTAATTTCAAAATCCTGACTATACAAATGTTTACTTTATCTCAAATTCAGGAACTAAAACAAGCTTTCTCAAATATACTGAATCGAGAAAATGTCTCGTATTCTGATGGTTGTTTATATAGAATAATACTTGTCATACTTACATAGCGAATGGAATCTTGTTTCGTCATTGTAGCAGCTCGTCACACACGGGATTATGTCCCGAGGCCAAATGTGAGGAAATGCTACCTGTATTATTATATATTACCTCTGTTGCCTTTGATAAGTAAGATAACATAAAAATGATACTTTTCCTTTTCTTTTATAGACAAAACAAGCAAAATATTGGTTTTGACTATGCAGTGCTCTTGTTCTTAATTTGATATTTTAAGAAAATAAGAAAAAAAACGTCGTAGAAGGTGTCAGAGGCGACAGGCCACTTGTCACTAGATACTACTGAAACAAAAAGATTTCTCACTATCGAGTACGTCTACATGTGTTGACATTGTTATACACTTCATCTTGGAGTCGGTTCCAGCTAATATCATCATTTTGACCAGTATACGTCCACTGCTAGCAGTCATCAATAGTGGGCTTAGTATCTAGTACTCTGACCGTGTTCTTTAATATTTTATATTCGACGATCTGCAGCTTTTGAGATCAGAATATTATGAGGTTCCGATTCAAAAGCTAGCCTTGACGGTTAATAATTGAATAATTGGAACCGACTCCAAAATTAAGTGTATTGCAATTTCGACACACTGATACTACTATTTATATAAAAAAGCTTTTAGCTACATTTTTATTTTATTAGTTACCTTTTAGTGTAGGATGGGATCTTTGAAGGAGGTTTTATATATTTTTTAATTATTTTTTTATTAAATAAAGTTACTTTTTTGAAATTAGACAGGATATTGATCAAATCTGTATACCACGCCTGGAACCGGCTGTTCTCACCATAACAAGGTTATTAAAGGAAACAAAGCTAACTTAATTATTGCCGCGCCAGCGCCGTTCAGATATAATTCAATTCTTTCTCTAAATAGAAACTGATATTGGCTTTCATACTTTCAAGTTAAAGTGTAATACAGGGTTTAAAAAAATTAAAAGCTAAACGGGTATGCTGGGTCTGAAATTGAGTAATAGAGTTAGAAATGGTATACTGCGGTCCAGGACTCAGATTGCTGCCAAACTTAATTGGGACTGAGCCGGACACGTATGCCTCAAGACCTATAGGCAAAAGAAACCACGGTCTGGAACCCACCAACCAATAGGCGTAGACGTGGACGGCCGCGTAGGAGATGGCGGGACGAGCTTGATAGCTACTTAAAGGCCAGCAGTAGCTTATGACATGGAGCAGAGGAATACAAAGAGGCCTTTGCCCAGCAGTGGGACATTTTAGGCTAAATAAGATAAGAAGATAAGAAAAGGGCATGCTCAGTCTATGTATCAACTGTCCCGAACCTTTTCACGACACGAAAAAAGATACTTCTTACAAAATATTCGATTTAAATGTATATTTTGTAAAGGAAAGTAGCACCCGCACTGGGCCAGCGAGTGGTCGAGTAAGGCCTACTCACCCTGATTTCAGGGTAGGCTCGACCCCTCGGTGGGGACATGAAATAAAAAGAAAATTATGTAACAACGATGTTCTCGGCGACAACATTGTGCGGTATTGTGGCATGATACAAAATTTCTGCAAGTAAATTTCTTGTGTCATGCTACAAGTAGAATATACTTGCGGCATTAGCGGCACGTGGCAGCATATTCTACGACGAAGCAACATAGTGGCAAACTATTTTTAAAGCTGTTACTAGCTAAGCTAGAAGTATTTTCCCGCGGTAAAAAGAAGCCCTAGGTGTTATTCTGATGTTTAAGCTATATTTTTGTAAAGTTTTATTAAAATATGTTCAGTAGTTCCAGAGATTAGCGTGTACAAACAGACAGACAGACAGGCGGTCTTTTTTTTTTTTCAAAACTTTATCTTTGTGTTAGCTATACTCCCTTTATCACCTTTTTTTAAAAACAAATCAATGTTTAGACACGCCGATTCTTCATTTTCATTAAAGTATATAAAAGATAGAAGACGAAGAAAAAGAAAATAGATGCTGCATGATGTTGCCCCAGCCTAAATAAGGCTTTTAATAGGCTGGCGCATAAAGTGAGAGATGTTGAATAGATTTTTAGCTTACATACAATATTTCTTGTCTTTGTATACAATATTTCTTGTCTTTGTATACAATATTTCTTGTCTTTGTAAATTCAATATTTACGCACCAATAAATCATGAATCTGCCAAAGTCACACATTACTTCCACCACTCTCACATCTTGAGTTCCATCCAAGTCTAATTCAATTTATTATCATGCCGTCTCATCAACCACAGAGTACGATAAAGTAAATGTAGGTACTTACTGATAATGGTTTCCATACTAAAATTATTAATGCGAAAGTGTGTTTGTTTATTTGTCCTCCTTCCGCAAATTCGCAATGAAACGATCGATTGACTTATATTTTGCATAAAAATAGGTTGAGTGCTGCTGAGTGCCATAAGCTAATTTACACCGAAGAAAAAATCTCATTCCCACGGGAGAAGTAAAAAAACAACGCGGATGTAGCAGCGGGTGGACAAACAGTTTTTTTTCTTGCCTGTCGTTTCCCAATACAGAGCAAAGGCCTCTCTCATCTCCTTCCACTTTTCCCTATCTCGAGCTATGCTCTCCTCTTCCCCCGAAGACCAAAATCGAGTTAAATTACAGTTCATATAAAATTACTTATGTTTCATAAGATTCTTCAGAATTAAAGCTCGCAATAAACTAATATACTCGTACAATATAATTATTAATAGCTCATATTATGTCCCCACTAAGGGCTCAAGCCTACTAAAGTTTTCTCTATAAGTTTACTTCTTTTCATGTGTGTTGTAATATTCTTAAATCCAAATTTAAGAATTAATAAGTCACCTGATAGCTTGCTAAGTCACCTGCCAGTGCTTACTAAAATGGCATAGTTTTATTCGTTAACAGCTCATATACGACCCCACCGAGGGGCTCGAGCCTACTCTGATATCAGGGTGAATAGGCCTTAGTCGACCACGCTGGCCCAGTGCGGGTTGGTCAACTGCACACACAACCTTTTAATTTCTTGTGTGTGCAGGTTTCGTCACGATGTTTTTCTTCACCATAAGAGCGTAGAGGTACGAGTATATATCGAATAAACGTACATACGAATTCGAAAAACGAAAACACATTGATACGTCCCGAGGTTTGACAAAGTTGACGAGGTTAGTCTTAGTAAAAGCTACTAATTTAGGAATAGGTAGATACCGAATTACAGTGTAAACTTAATATCTTTAGAAGAAGCAATTTATATCTGTCTGAGTGCAGTACAAAAACATCTCTGCAGACAATTGAGGGTGCAACAAAAACTGCATACTTAATGTTTCCGACGACGACGCCGCGTCAGCACCGCTTGATGGATGAACTAAATATGCGGTGCTGTTTACACAAAGCGAGTGCACTCGACCGCTTTCCGAGTAACGAAGTGGAATTTCAGTAGGAGAGGAAAAATTTGGCTCCTCTTAATTTACAATACAATACAAATATATTTAATTTCATAAAAAAAATAGGTCTCTATTATTAAAAAGTTTTTATTTTTAAGCGCCGCGCTGCTGTTGGTGCCGACTGAAAATCAGTGTTGCAAGTGCTTGAGTCTCAGACCTTGCAACGTAATGCTGAGTCGGTCCCAATTCCCTGTCTGTGAACTGATGTTATTTTCTATTCTATTGTTGTTTATTTGTTAATTTTGTTGTTTGTGTTCAATGGGAATAAATTGTTTACTTTGTTTCTTTCTTTCTAAAATTGTACATACTTGTTTTACAAATTATTATTTTAAAGGTTAGAACCCAACGGTTGGGTTAGCGAAACCCGTTGGGTCCCAACCGGTTTCCCTACCCAATGGAACCCTTAAAGTAAAACACTATTTTTACAGCACTCTAAAGTACGCGATACGGATAACTAACTTATTATTTTCTGATTTCCGCAGGGACTTAAGTATAATAGAAACAGGATTGTTATAAAACAACTTTTGCTATCAAACTCGATACAAAGCTGTGGTATAAAAAAGTAATTACGCGATCCTTTTAAAGTCATAGTACTTTTTTATCATCATTGTTTTTATTCGATCATGTGATTAGATACAATGATTTTTTTATTAGAACCAACTTATAAAAGAATTTAGAATGCAAAAGTAATACCTATAGAGCTATGTTTTGTTGATAGAGTACAAACATTTTCTGGGAACTATTAGGTTCACATAAAGTAATATGTACGCTTACGAGTACGCATATTTTAATATTGTGTGATTACTGTAAAAGTAAAAATATGCTATAATATATAACAAACTTACATTCAAACATAGATCAAAACACAAAGCGATCATAAATTGAACTGAATCGAAAAAAAAAAAAACATTGTTTTAGACAAAATTTTACCCTGCAATCCTGTCGTTCAGCCTACAAACTCTTCAAACTGGGGTAATTCTCACAAAGTAACACTTGTTCGATCGACGAGTGCCCAACCGGGATTCGAACCCAAAACCTCCGCGATGTGAGGCGAGCGATATTACCACTCGGCCACGGAGGCTGTTATTGAAATTTCACTGTATAATTTGAACGAACCACTCACCTATAGAAGACAATGCAATACCGCAAACGATGTCTCCTCACGCCAAGGGCAAACTTGTGGCAGTCCAAATTGTGTCTCCTCATTGTTATGCCTGAGGCTCTACTTGAAAGTATTACTTTTCACTATAAGGAGCTCTCGTGTTTGTATTGTTATTGCAGAACAATATGCAATTAAATTCTGGTTTAAAATTATACTTTTGTTAGTCAAAAATGTTATTCTGTACGCCTCAAAATTTCGAAATTTGATTATTCGCTGCGAATTCTCGCATGTGATGCAAGTGTCGTTACCAGAGAAAGCGAAGCGCTGCTTTTCAAACCTCTTTGGTACTTACTGAATAGCACGTTAACATTGAAACAAAAATTTCTGGTTTCACGAGGAAACTAAATCATAGTAAAGCCTGACCAAAGAAATAAAAAACTTGCTCGGGGGGCGCCACGTGTATATTTTTACGACATTAACAGCTCATTAATGTCCCTACCGAGGGGCTCGAGCCTACCCTGAAATCAGGGTGAATAGGCCTTAGTCGACAACGCTGGCCCAGTGCGGGTTGGTCAACTTCACACACAACCCTTGAATTACTTCGCAAGTGTGTGCAGGTTTCCTCACGGTGGTTTATTTCCTCGTAAGAGCGTCGAATAAACCTACATAATATATGAGTTTGAAAATCGAAAACACATTGGCACGTGCCGAGGTTCGAACCCGCGAACTTCCGAATGGAAGTCAACGGCCCTAGCCGAGTAGCTCTTCCGAGTTCCGACTTTTTTTTACGACTATAGCAACAATTTCCCTTATAAAATTAGTTCCATTGAAATTCCGCAATATGGCGAGGTCTTTTATTTCTCTAGTCGGGCTTTACCTACGTATTTCGCTTAGCTTTTTTTTTTGTACTGGGTGCAAGAAAGGGCTAAGGAAATATTGAAAGAATGTCAATTCTCTGTCAATGGTATCTAAGTATTTTTTCTCGAAAACTGAATAAAGAAGCAATAGAGGAAGGCCCGCGATGCTCTAAGGGCAATAGTGATCACTTACTTTATTTTTTATTTAATAGTATCGCGTTTCATTTATTCACTATTTCTCCCAGTTCTTTAATTGTACGACTACACAGCTATTTTTGTACTCCAATAGAAGACATTAGAAGAAAACAATTTTTTTGGTATTCGCACTTAAGTCACTTATTAAACGTTAAGTGGCGAAACGCCTCACTCAGATATTTCATAAGCACTGCCTGCCACTCACTTATTTAATAGAATGATGGCATACATACTTGAAAAATGCTTAGGAATGACACTGCTAATGGAATGAAACTGGAGTATGCAACTAATAAAGATGGACTTCTTTTTTATTAATTTTGTACTGAAGCGGCGAAATAAATCGACGTACCTATCTAGTTTTGACTGAAAATATCAAAATTCATATTGGATAGCACTGTTAATTACTTAATGAAAAGATACCTAATGGAATTTAAGAAAATGTCTATACAAATAGATAACTAGCTGCCCGCCCGTGGCTACGGCAGCGTTGGTTTTTGACTTTTCCAGTGGGAATGAGGTATTTTACCGCAGTATAACGAAACCTTAATACCTCCCCAAGATCTATTCTATATCTGTCTTTCATAAAAACATTCCACCCGCGCTGCCATTTTTCCCTTTAGATGTATTCTATCATACCCCAATGTCAGATTGGTATAAATACAAAGTTTCACAAAGTTTCACAAAGATTCCGCCCCACGGCTCCGCCCGCGCTTACAATCTTTCCCGTGGGAATGAGGTACTTTCCCGCGGTAAAAAATAGCTTAAGTCCGTCCTCAAGGTCTATTCTATCTCCGTACCAAGTTTCATCTAAATCGGTTCAATGTTTTTGGCGTAAAAGCGTTACAAACAGACAGAGTTACCTTCGCATTTCTAATAGTAGTAGGGATAAGGCAAATGTCTTCTTTCTGTGTCATAAAAGAGTAAATTTAATTTAATAAGCATTTAAGAACTCAAGGTGTTCCTTTTATAAAAACATGCTTTGGGAAGGTATTAAATTCTGAAAGACGCAACACGCTGCAGGAGATTGCATTATAAATTATGCTTTCCACTAGCTTGTATTATACAGGATATTTGGAAGACGCATAGTCGTGCAGAAAATGTTATTAGTCATGGGTAAGCACTACATGCACCTACCTGGTCAAAAATATAATTAAAGTGTGTTTTAAAGGGGATTTTTTTTACGTGTCCGTGAACATTGCCCATTAAAGTTTATCCCTGTATCTTATTCATTTTGTAAAGAAAAAAATAACTTATGTCTCAGATGTATGTATCAAGTAATTACAATAGGAATTTTAAAAATTTACAGATTAAGCAATTACCAGCATTAAAATAAATACAAAATCATATCAAACGATCTGAAAAAACATCATCGTGAGGAAACCTGCACACACCTACAAAGCTATTCAAAGGTTGTCTGTGAAGTTGACCAGAAGCACCTGAGTCAGTATGTTCGATTAAGGCCTATTCACCCTAATTACATGGTGGGCCCTAGCCCCTCGGTGGGGACATAATTATATGAACTGCCAACGACAGCAATTAATGTTTTATTTGCTTCAACACCCGGAATTTACCAGCTCATTAAGCCACCAATCAAATTGTCTGACAAAACGTTAATTGGAGTTGATTTCGCCGCTGTATTCGAAGCACCATCGATTAATTGAATCGGCCAAGTCTCTTTGCTGAAAAAAAAATAATTTCGAACGTTTTAAAACTTTTAAATACAAATGGACCTAGGTAAACGTTTCAGTAAGCTTTTGGTTTTTCAAGCTGGAACTGTTTTACTTTTTTTATAGGGTGAAATATTCTGTTAACTCTATAAAACAGATAATTTAGGAAAGTAGCTATAGTTTTAAAAGACTTGCAGTGCTAGACTTTATCAAACAACCATTTAATTTCTTCGCAGGAGTGTGCCGGTTTCCTCACGATGTTTCCGAATGGATATCATTTTGGTACCTATATGCCGAAGTTTGAAAATTTACTGCACCTCCAATGTAGACAATGAATTTAGTCCCTTGGCCATCGACGCTCTTTTCTGTTCGTCTTTTTTATTACAAACTTTGAATAGACAGAGGATCACGAAAAATAGGAGCGCTTGATGTCGAGTTGCAGAAAACAACCCGTTACAACTAACTAGATACTCATAAGCTAAATAAATATGTGGGGACATCTCACACACGGACATCTGACCCCAAACTACGCAGAGCCTTTATGAGTGTCAGACAGCTGATTTATATATGGTATATAAATAAAAAAACACAAGGCAGACAAGTGCTTATCACATGAATGTTTACCCTTTGCGGGATTCGAACCCGAGACCCAGTGCTTCAAAACCAGACGTACTACCAACTAGGTTACGGGGCCGAAGTTAAAGTTTTTATACAACACCACAAAAGATACGTCTATCAAAGGCTCTTGAGAGCCAATTGGATCGCTAAACGCAATCTCAATTGAAATACGACGCGCTGGATTCAATTACATTTGCATAGAAAAGACTCAGACCCAGAATCCTCTGCGCGGTTCGCTTTGCATTTATCCTGCATTGTTTTTAACCCCCGACGCAAAAGAGTAGTGTTATAAGTTTGACGTGTGTGTCTGTCTGTCTGTCTGTGGCATCGTAGCTCTTGATAATCAGAGACGGAGCCCCTCAGGCGTCGTCTCTTTCACGATGTTTTTCAGTATCAACGCGCTAGGTCGAGGTCCGAGGCTCTCTCGAGCCGCCCCTAGACGGGTTGGTACATGACTTTTTTGAGGTAGTCTTCCGCTCCCCCGCAAGTCCGGTGAAGCTTGATCCGTCGTACTTTTTCGACTCAAGCGTAGGTCAATAAAAAAAATCGTAGCTCCTAGACGGATGTGCCGATTTTGACCTAGTTTATTTTGTTTGCAAGGTGTCACAATCGAGAGTGTTCTTAGCTATGATCCAAGAAAATATCGTCAGCCATTTGAAGATTATCAGCTCTTTTCTAGTTGTTAAAAGGATCCTGTAACGGTTTTGTGTCGGGATGGGTTATTACAATTTTTAATTTATTGTTATCTTTTAAAGACACAAAGAATAAAAAGATTCTGTTAATACAAAAGTCGTTCGAATGGTTAAGACAATAACACTTTGATAATATAAAAGGTGTTTATAATAACAAGTTTTAGAAGTGATATCAAATGATATCTGCCATTGGTCGGATTAATTTTCGCCACAGAATACCAAATAGTAGTCCCTGCTTTCGCTAAGTTTCATTCTGTTGTAAATCTAATTTATATTAATTTTAAAATTGCTTTTAAATAAAACACGCGAACGTATCTTCTATCAGAGCATCATCATCATTTACAATTTATTGCTATAATTCTTCCTTTGCCACAAGAACTTCTTAATGTCTAGGTATGATAAAACGAATGAGATTTAAAATATTTTAGGTGTCTATAAGAAACGTCTACTTTTCTTTCAATAACATTTACTTACTCTCGCAAAATTTACGTTAAAAATAGCGACTCAAGTCGCATTTCTAAACTAAAAGAATAATTCATTAGGACAAAAACTTCGAAGCAAGTCTAATTTTAGACACTGAATATGTAAATGATCTTTGAAAGTCCTTTATAAAGTGTTCATGAAACAGTCATAAAGAACTAATACCAAAACTTTGTCCCTGAAAGAAAGAAGGCATTGGATCCCTTTCGCAGCAAAATGCTAGAAACACATTTTGCCAAAACACCTATTTTTGGTGAATTGTGTTTTTATCTTATACCTTTAAACGAGCAATAATTTGTATATATATTTATTTATAAATTTATTTCTGTGATCTCGGAAATGGCTACCGGCCACTTGTCCGTCTGGTCCAGCGGGTTAACACGCGGACGGCAAGAAACGAGACTTGCGAGTTCGAATCCCGCTCGGTGACTTACTTTTGTTTTTTTTTTCATAATGTTTAAGTTTATGTATATATTTCTTTAATTGTAATTTTTTTAAGACAAGTTTACCTCTAACACTGCAATGAGCCCATGTGTGGTTTGCATACGCGCAATCCGTAAACTATTTAGTGAGCCCATGTGGTTGATATTCTCGACTTTAAAACCTGCTTTTTACGGCTAAACCATGAAAAAATCGCTTGTACGATGTATGGACGTATGGTAGGGCGTTTATGAAGCAATCTATTGGCACTTTTACTTCACTATGTGCCAGTACAAAAAAAATAAAAAATAAATATTCGAAAGTGACAGTTTGTATGAGCGTTGTGGAAGTGTTTTGTTTATTTACAATTTACAATAAGAATTTACCACAAATGAGGTCTAAACTCGACGAATAAGTGTTTTATGATGATTTAGTGATGTGCCAAAAGGATTTCTAATAGGAATTATGTGTTTTCCAATTAGAAAAAAAATTCTAAAATTTACTTCGGCATCATGGTAAGTTTTTTCCATTGTTCGCTTTTTACTATGAAAACTAGGGATAAATACCGTAATTTACCTAAAAAGCAAACAAAAAACAAATAATTCAATCAATTATCTGCAATATTCTCATATTTCATCAAGAATAACCTATAATTTTGCAGAGTAATTTTGGCTCTTGCAAAACCTTGCAAAAAAAATTGCAAAAAAATGGCGGGCCATTAATCCTTGCAGAATTGGGCGTCAGCAGAGAAGTAAAGTCCTCGTTGCGCGTAAGAGTTATACCTTTAAACGAGCAATAATTTGTATATATATTTATTTATAAATTTATTTCTGTGATCTCGGAAATGGCTACCGGCCACTTGTCCGTCTGGTCCAGCGGGTAAGACGCGGACGGCAAGAAACGAGACTTGCGAGTTCGAATCCCGCTCGGTGACTTACTTTTGTTTTTTTTCATGTGTTTAAGTTTATGTATATATTTTTTTAATTTTTATTTCTTTAAGACAAGTTAAAAAAAAATTAGTTAATGTTTGAGATAATAATAATATAAATACTTAGGTACAGGTATCACCACCATACAAATGTCATAAACAATAACACAGTTGCAGACACATAGCAGCTATGTGAACTTCGCGTTTGCAATATAAATGATTGTGTTATGATATGAGTTTACTGCTCACAGCATGTGGGGAATGCTTTCAGAATTTTAAAACATATTTTTATGACAATGTTAAACTTCCTGTATGCGGCGAATAAAGAAATAAAAACAGCTTTTTTACTCTTCGTGAATTTATGTCTGCTAGATGCGATATAAAAGTTCGTATCAGTCTTTTTTTGAGGTTTTCTAGTGGTATTCATAATTACCAGTTCATCAACTGTGGCAAAATCCATTGCGTAAATTGCATTGCTTAAGTTACAAAAAGAATATGTTTCTTAACATAACTTTTTATTAAAATTTGTAGTCTCAAATGGTAATAAAAAGTTAAACCTAAAAATATTATTTGAAAAAAAAAATCTAAGAATAATTATTATTTTACCAAATCTCCTGATAGGACTTGAATATAAAAATCTCTCCACATTTTTTGTCAATTCAGAATTTATCTCAAAAGAATTTTCGAGTTCAGAGTGCCAAGTGCGAGTTTTTTACTCACGAAACGCGCTCGATAACTACAACGTAAACGAGCATTTAGTATGGAGAAATTTTAGTTCAGCGAACTGTCCACAGATGGCGTAGTTTCAATTCCATACAAAATCGCGTTTACGCTCTCGATACCGAGCGCGTTTACTTTGGTTGCAAGACTCGCACTCGGCACTCTGAAGTTGCCAAAACCAATTTAGCGGTCTTCAACTCCGCAACCGCGTTGCAGAATTTGTCAACTCCGCGTTTTGACAATCAACTTTATTAAAAACTTATTTTGCCCAAACCATTTTTACGAGTACCTTGTTTATTGAGTGGCGACATTCATAATCTTTTAAAAATTTGTTCGAGTTTAAATTGAAAATCTATAGCAAATACAACAAGTAGTAGCATTAATGATTCTTTGTAGTTTCTCAAAAGCATCATAATAACATAATACAAGATTATCACAACGATATTATTTTTTCAGTTTTACTTCAAAGAAAATTACTTGTAATAGAAATACTAGTAGGGCGACCGAGCTTTGCTAGGAAACATAAGAAAAGTAAGTCACCGAGCGGGATTCGAACCCGTAAAACTCGTTTCTTGTCCGCGTCTGAACCAGCTGGGCCAGACGGACAGTGGCCGGCAGAACTAAATTATCGACCATATTCTGCGTGGAAAGAAAAACGCATGAACACTCGAAAACACACGTTTTCCCAAACATAAGACTAATCTAGATCGATTGTTTACCCCCGGAAACCCCATATACCAAATTTCACCGAAATCGTTAGAGCCGTTTCCGAGATCACAGAAATAAATTTACCTATAGTACAGTATAATGTATATACTTATTGCTCGTTTATTCGTATACCAGAAGGTGCGACATAGTGTGAAATTTAATAATTTACTGTACCAACCTCTATACCTATGTTGACGAATAAATGATTTGTATTTGTATTTTAAAGGTGTAAGATAAAAGCTAAATTGTTGGATCTAGCAAGTGTAGGTTAGATAATATAGATATATGTACTTACCTACCTATAGAATTTTTTTGTCATTCAAAAATGATTGTTCGCGGGTCCTAGTATTTCGATGCCGCAAACATTCCGGTAAAGCTTGATACGTCAACTTTAAAAAGAAACCCTGTTCGCTTTCTAGTCTAATTTTAAACACCGTGAAATATAACATCGTTTTCATTATTGGAACCGTTAACGAAGTAAGTTGAAGTAACAGATGTCGTATATTAGCATGCTCGCCGGGTCTGGGCTATAATAGCGGGAATTGAGTCATTCAAGGAGGTTATGGAAAATTTACTGCAGAAGTTTTATTATAATTCGCACCTTGAATAACATTTTACTGTTTCTCGGATCTGGAAGCGAAAGGTGCGTTTCTTAATGTAGAGTTGTGCAAAATTTAAGATTTTTCTTGACAACATACCGTGTTTATTCTTCTTTCATTCTTCACCAACAAGGTCAATTTACTAGACCCCTTTACACGTCTAATGTCCGAAATACAAAATGTTCTACTAAGATTAATGTGTAACACACAAAATTGGTATAACATTAATTTCGTCAAACACAAACATTGTCCAACACAAACAGCCTAATAATAATAACATACTTTTGGTGAGGTTACAAGAGTGACAAGATGATTTTTTAAAAGAAATTATACCGGTATAGCTAGCTGCTCAGATTATGAATCCCTTAAAGCATTTCTATCTCTTCTTCTTCAGCAGCATTCTTTCGCCCACCGTTGGGCATAAGCTTCTGCAAAGCACCTCTATGTGGCGCGATTCTCCGTATTTCCAGATCATAAGTTCTCTACGTGGCTTCTACTCCATCTCTTAGCACTTCTTATAATTGACTAAATAACGCGAGGTTACCGCGTTCTTTTTTGCGCTTCTTTTACATGCAAAAGTAAGATGAAATCACAGCAATGCAGTTTTAATGAATAACCACCCCCCCACACTAGCGTCTTTCGAGTGTCAATGTGTCGTGTGTCGCGCATGCAATCATCAGCGTCCGTCTTTTGTTTCACACGCCTTGCTGCCTATACTTTGTATGCGCTTCTAGTGTCGGGTGTTTAATATTATTCTTCTTGGTCACATCACAAGACATGCGTTCAAACCTCTTTTCTACTTTATCTGAGAATTATTAGTATCTACAACTACAAAGTGTATAACATGACATTGTACGTAAAGCGTCTCTTGTAGAGCTATCGCAAGTCATAACTTTCATCATCATAAAATGTTAATACTGATATATTTTCTTAAATTATACTGCTTTACGTCAACAAAGTAGATTTTGACATTTAGTAGGAAAGTACGTTTACCAAGCTATATAAAGAGGACAAAATTGTAGTTTGGTAAAATAGAGAAATGTATCATAATCTATATATATATTACGCAAGCCCGATTTTTGTACAGGCCATCAAATCCACATCCAAGGTCCGATATTGATAAATTATACCTCATTAGCTTCGTCTCATCCTGGAGGGGTGCATAAAACACTTAGTTTTTTAAGTTTTTTAACAAAATACCAATTAAAATACGTAAAACTAAAGCAAGGATTTGTTTACATTAAATGACATAAATGACAACCACTCAAATTTTAGTTTTTTTTTTCGTATAATGGCGTTTGGCTTCTAGGGCATTTTGCCAATGTCAATAGACTGAAAAAGAATAAATAGCTAGAAAAAACCAATCCATTCAAAGACTTTTCATTTCGCACAGACTCGAATAAGAATAGGTAAGGGATTATAAGTCTGTTATTCTAATATAAATTTTCCGACGGAATTTCTTAACAGTACCTATTGAAGTAAGTGGGCTTCCCAGACACGAGCTTAAATTAAAAATTGGTGCTATTGTCATGCTCATGAGAAATCTAAATACGGCCAAAGGGTTGATTAACGGAACTCGGTTTCAGTTAATAAAACTATATACCAATTCTTTAGATTGTCAGGTTCTGACGGGTGCAAGTTCAGGCGAAAGAGTTATTCTTCCTAAAATAAAGCTTAGCCCTTCAGACTCCATCCTTCCATTCAAATTACAAAGATTTCAGTTTCCAGTTACTCTTGCATTTGCGATAACAGACAATAAACAAGAGTCAGGGGCAATCTTTGAAAAAAGTAGCTGTCTATCTTCCAAAACCAGTATTTTCTCACAGGCAGGTTTACGTGGCTTTAAGTAGAGCACAAGTTTTTGACGGTATAAAGATATTTATAGAACAATCTAAAGATCAAAGAATAATCGGACAATGCCAAGGTTTTACTACTTCAAATATATTATAGTCTATCACGAAATTTGTATAAGTTAATATTTTGAAGTTGGTTATATTTTATAGGGTTTTTCTTACTTTTCAGATTTTTCGGCGGTTTAATATTTTATATTATTTCAATTGGTGTAAATTAGATCTAAGATACATAAATGGTTAGGTATATGTGAAAATTAGAATAGTTAATGTCAAAATTTTGTTATGAAATAATCCAAAAATGGACGAATTTGTGAAAGAAGCTGTTTTAATTTTATTTTTTCAACGCTAAGTATGTACAGTCAAGGTTCTATCAGATAATGTGAGCGAGCGAGAAATCCAACCAATATCTGACGGTGACTTTACCTACTTATTAAATGTTATCATTGTTTAGAGTCCGTTTCCTATTAAAAGGGTCGTGGTTTGTATGGGAGCCTATTCCACGACTTTTTTCTTTCCTCACAGTCTCTACCTATATCGTCGATTGTAGGAATATTTATATTACAAGTATAAATAAATATCCAGGGTGTAATTTAAGTCGTGTTTTATTAGTGTTATTCTGATTCGGTAATAATAATAATTAAAAGGTCAGAAAGTTCAAAGAGTTCAAAGAGTTCAAAGAATTTATTTTTTAACTTTTGGACATTATTACATCTCTTAGTTATGTCATTTAAATTATCTTTTCTGGCGAGTTCAAAAATTTGGCTGTCTTCTGTGGAGAAGAGCTCGCCGAAGAAACTCCACAGGCGTTGCATTCAAGTCATAGATGAATATCGAAAATCATATTTTATTTTTATTTCTGCCGTGAGCATTTCTCAAAATGTTTGCATATAGCCCCGTCAGCAAATTTTAACTGATCCTATTTTGTTACCAACATTAAAATAAGTTGACTTTTGTATTCTCATATTTAGGATGATTGTAGACAATAGAGAACCTTAATGACTAAAAAATGCTAACTAAAGTCTAACTTCTCAAATGATTCTTGATATCAAAATAAGAACCAATGAAAGATTCTTAAGTTTTCTTTAAATTGTTATGCAAAACTTTTGACAAATGTTAATTTCTACGTTGTGATTATAAAACAATTAGGCTCAATTCTGGTGGGTTATATTTTATTATTATTAAGGCACCTTTTCATTCAAATGTGTGTTTTGAGTACAGTATCGAAAAAATGCCTTAAAAATGGTTTATGTTTCCCTATGAATATTACATTACCATATTCTAGCGGCGGCGCGGCGTTTTGACGCCGCTTCGGGTCTCTAGTTTTATCTAGTACCATAAATGAAAGAAAATATTTTTCTTTATAATTAAATTTAAAGTAAGTTCATGTTTAGAAAGGAAATAATGGTATTTAATAAATTCTATTATGATGGACTTAAGATGTCATAAAAAATCTACTGTTTCACGCAAAAAGTTATTTTGAGAATCTTTGTTAAAATGCTTTTGCAAGCATTGAAACAGAACAGAAATTTAAGCTAAAAAGGTTTTGAAACTATAAGACTATAAGAAATATGTACCCGATTTTCTTAAGAAAATGTTATGCTTTAAAATTTTGTAGCAATTTAACCCAAAATAAGTAAGCAAAGTATGTATGTGTGTATGTAGGTACCAACTTTAGCAGGCGTGTCTCTAGATATGATTGGCCGATGCACCTTCCCGGGAGGTGTTAGTAGAGAGGCGCGAATCAAAGCAATACGCGATAGAAAGAGAGGCAGCTACTTTGTGGTTTTAGCTAGTGCCGTGCAATCTGAATTGCACTTTATTGTAACAGGACTAGAGTTGCTATTTATTTCTGTTTTGCCATGTATTTGCTAAGAGAGCATTCTGTTGGGACTACTATGCCTTATTTTGTGCTCTTTGTTAAGTCGGAAGCTCTAAAAGTGTTATTGAAGCGACGTAGGTCGCGGGTCACTCGCTTTGTAAGTAGATATCTATGGAAAATACCTTTACATAATAATATAGCTCTTTGTACCTTTTCTAAAAAGGGCTTGAGTGAATTAATATGGCTTTCTTTGGGTAGGGTAGTAAAATTGTGTAGGTAAACAGATACAGGCGCTGAGAGGGCAACAAAATTGAATAGTGGATGCTTTTGATGACATTTGTGAATGCAAACCTATGATATCGAGTTATATTATGGGGTATTTTAATATTATGTTTAACAAGTAATGTGTGATTAGTGATTACTTCTTCTGTTTTGTAGGTTGTGCGACCGGCCTTCAATCCCCATTGCACCATTGACAACCAACAATGGTGCAGACTATGAAACTAATTTGTATTGTTTGTTGTTATTGTTATTGTTGATTTTCTGTGTGCAATTTCCTAGCCCATGGTTGCTTTAGAGAACGTCTTTTGACTCTTATATGTGTTTTTGTATTGTTTTCTTGTATACAGTGCATTTTGGTATCAATAAAGTATTTTGGATTGTATTGTTTTCACTATTCATAGAACAAAAATTTGAAAATTATGACGTCGTGTGTTCAGTAAAAGGACGAATGGTACAGAACCCAAAAAATGTTTGCCAATTTATAATAAATTAAAATCAAATTTCACACAACAGATGACAGTAGAAACTAAAATTTAATTTAACACCAGTATTATAAATTTAAAGTGGATCAACTCGTTGTACAGTAACTTTTAATACGTCATAAACGGGTGCTCCCCTGGGAAATTTAACCAAAATTTAACAACTGTGTTACTAACACACATTTTAACGGGTTTTCTTCACGATTTAGTTTCAAATTGAGCTTACCGAATTGCATTTAACAAGCGCGAAAATCTAAGAACTGTGCTAGTTTTTAAGCACAAAAAAAAACAAAGGCTTAATACAGTAAAAAAAATGTGAAAAAACATTACGTAGTTAATAGATATTTCATAAGTATTGTTTTATTTAAACTCAGTTGGGTACTAGTTTTTCGGCCACGTGGTTTTGCCTGCCTTCTAATGAAATTAATGAAGTACAACTTACAATTTAAATTTCACTTTAAATTCATAAGGAGATGTGAATTCTGAGTTACCGTCCGATGTTAGCACAAAAAATCTTGTTCTATACATTTTGGATCAATGTGTGACGATCTCAGGGCGGCCCTAAGGTCTATGTTTAACATACCGTCCTTCAGCTTTACCGAAATTTCAGAATGTTTACTCATCATCATCATTTCAGCAAAAGACATCCAAAGATGCACAAAGCCCTCCACAAAGATCTCCACAACGTTCGGTCTATGATCCAAGAAATATCTTCAGCAATTTTAAGGTCTTTTCTAGTTGTTGAAAGGATCAAGTAACGGTTTTGTGGCGGGGGTTTTAATTTTTTTTAATTTAATGTTATCTACAGGGCAGTGAGATACTACTTTCACTTTCTTCTGTGATTGGAGATACAACATTAAACCCTAAATAGAAGTATTTAAAACCCAGTTTATTTGAAGAACGTGGTGGCTGTACCGGGCCTAGAAATAGACGAAGAATTTCCTCAAACCACACGTAAAGTCGTTGAACAACAAATTAATGAAGTTAAGCCTAAGTTGCCGATACGAGTAGGTAAAGTTTGCATAACTGAAAGCCACTTACTTAAGTTCGGCACAGAGTAAAATTCTTTAGAGTTTTGTAAATCGAAGTTCGAGTGTGCTTGAAGGAAATTGACGAATAAACGTGCTGCAAAATTTTAAATACATTGTCACTAAAAATTCCTGTTGAAACGTATCTTTGTTTTTGATATTGTAGACGAGGAAGTTTAAAATTACTTACTGTTCGCTGAAGCTTTGCCCGCGTAGTCATCACATTTTTTAAGATAAGTAAAAAAAAAATTAATTCCAAATTTCATTCCAATACGTTTAGCCATTTTTGCGTAACAAACTAGCAAACTTTGACATTTATATTATTAGCAGGAGGACCTTTTTACGCAAAAAAATACCACAATATTTTCACTATCGCCTTTAATTAGAATAGATGCATTCTAGTGCTACAAAGACTCCTTTTTTTTATCCTTTTGTTCTTTCACTGACACTTTATTTATATCCCATTATATAAAGGCTTGTGGGATCCTGTAGAGCCACTCCAGGGCGACAACTTGACGATATAAATTGGCCTGGCAACCCCGGCAAGTTTCCTGCTTGTAACATCGCTTCGTGTCTTTGAATAAATTAGGTACTCTGTGTCAACTTCTGGTTTCCTAGTAGAATTATGATAATGGAGATTATTTCTAAATAAGCTATTAATACTTATAATTATCCTAGCCTTTAAACAATTACTGGTGAAAGAATTGAGATAATGGTATGAGATTTTTTTTTGTTCTGAACTGCAGCATTTTGTTCGAACCAATTTTAACTCTTATATTTTAATTAATTACTTCTTTTTAATGTAAATGTTAGCACATACAGCAGCTTAGCAAGCAGGCAGAGCCTGGCAATGTACTAGCTATCCGCCCACGACTACGCTTGCGTTGTTTTTTTTGTTTCTTTTTTTATTTTCCGCGGTAAAATGTTTCTAAGATGTTGACCGGGGATGTAAGGTACCACCATGCAAAATTTCTCTTAAATCGGTCCAACGGTTCCAGAGATTTTCGTGTATAAAGAAACAGACGATTTATTTTTTCAAAACTTGTATTTTTGTGTTCAACTTCACTCCCTTTATCAGCTACTATCAGTTTTTTGAAAAACAAATCAATGTACAGACACGCCGGTTCCTTAGTTTTATTATAGTAAATAGATATGAATATCAGATGCCTGATAAAGATGAATACATAAATAAATACAAAATAAACTTAGACACAAAGCATATATATAAAAAAAAAACCCGGTGCGGGTTTCGATTTACTGTACTTCGAAGACAAGTAGACTTTAGGGACGTAAAATTTCAGTGTTTGTGAAAGATATTACTAACAAAAATACATGTTTTGTCATCAATAAATAGACATCAATATATTTTATGAGCCAATCAAAAACCTTCAGCTTTGATGGCTTATAAAAAGTAATAAATTGCCGGTTAGTGACAGCCCGGCGACCTAATGGCTAAGACTTAATTCAATCTTCTCTTATTGCGGCTGTAAATAAGGATTCCCGTTAAGAAATTGAATAGTATAACAAATTGAAAGTGTTTTAATGAAATTGATGGTTTTTCTTTAAACAGGTTCAAAAATATTAGAAGCTCTTAAATTTCTTGTTTTATATACTACAGTTTTACTCGTAACGTGGCAAAACTAAATGCGGTCGTATTTTTTGTACCGCAAAAGCGTATCTTGATAAGCGCATTAAAATAAAATCTAGAAACTTTTCGACGTGTAATTAAAGCAAAGTAAGAAATACTAATAATTATTAATATTTAATTTGGTAATACAAAAATACGGTGACATGACACACATAATCAATCAATGTAGAGGGCGCGCCTAGGTTTGTGTTCATACAACAATCTTCACAAATCCTGTACTATTATGTTCTCCTAATTATTGAGCCACCGGCTACTGACATAAGTCTGGTGAAGCTTGATCCATCGTACTTTCTCGACTCAAGCATAGGTCAATTAAAAAAAAAACTCATGTAACGATTATATCCTACCGTAGGTACATAGCAGCTCACCAACGACTTTACGTGTCTTCTGAGGCACGGAATCATCTTTCATTTTGGACAATCAGGTGATTCAGCCTTAAATGTCCTAACCAAACTGTAGGAAGTCTTACAAGGTAAATTCCGGGATTCGAACCTCGAACCTCCGTTATGTGAGGCAAACTTTTTACCACTCAACCACGGAGTCCGAACAAAGCAGTAGAATAGGATATATCTATACTATAATAAAACTGAAGAATCGGCGTGTCTGTACGTACATTGATTAGTTTTTCAAAAAACTGATAAAGGGAGTGTAGCTGAACATAAAAATAAAAAAAACCGTCTGTCTGACGACGGGCAAAAATAAGGTATCGTATCGTAAAACATACCTATTTAAAATTATCGCGTTAAGACCCGTAAATATACAAAATAATCGTTTGTTTGTCTGTCTGTTTGTACACGCTAATCTCTGGAACCGTTGGACTGATTTACATGAAATTTTGCATGGTAGTACTTTATATCCCCGGTCAACATCTTAGATACTTTTTACCACGGGAAACTGTGCACGGAAAAGTCAAAAAACAACGCGAGCGTAGCCGCGGGCTGACAGCTATTACAAAATAAATTCTTCCTAGGGTTGCCTACTCTTACTTGGCTTTTTAATCACACGCTCCGTATTTCGGCTGAACGTACCAGATGATCGGAGCCTTTTAACCCGATTGGATTAGCGAAACCCTCTCATCATTACTGATGCTGTTAGAAAGAGACGGATTAATTTATTATCAGGATTCTTACCTCGTCACTTAACGAGATTTCTTCGGGTCGAATGAGCGATGAATTATTAATGCACAGTGGTTTGATATCGAAGTGATATATATTCAAGAATAAGAAAGTAGCGTAGAAAAAAGCTCTTCAAAATCAAATCAAAATAAAACAACAAAGATCAGTAAGTATAGATTGTTTAAAAGATAAATTGCTCTATGAGAAGTTATTATGTTAATATCTACATACAAAAATACATACAATAATATTATAATATGGTAATTAGTAGGCAAGGTACTTTGACTGTAGGGGTGAATTTCGTAATCATTAGCTGGCTTCTGTGCTTCAAAAATAATAATTAACGAAATTATAGAATGTAATTATGTATTGTACTGTATATATATGTACTAGTAATAATTAATAACATTGATACGACTTTGTCAAGTCGTTTTTGTAGTATTAAAATGAAATATTTCCTTTTCATATAAAAGCTTATTAAACAAATCTTATCATTCATTCATAAACAAAAGAATTGGAAGCAAAAGAAACTCGACTCTAAGATCTAAAACACATAGCACACAGTTAGAGAACAGAGTAATCTCACAAATAGCTCTTATAAGTGCACTACACTCCCGTTTGCATCACATTCTCGTATTCAAAGAACGTTCATTTCAGTTTTATAGACGAGGATCTCACTGCATATTCTGTAGGTACTTCGTATGACGTCGTTAACAGGTCATATACCTATACGTTCCTACCGAGGGGCTCGAGCCTACCCTAACATCAGGGTGATAGGCCTTAGTCGACCACGCTGGCCCAGTGCGGGTTGGTCTACTTCACACACAATCTTTGAATTACTTCGCAAGTGTGTGCTGGTTTCCTCACGATGTTTTCCTTCAACGTAAGAGCGTCGAATAACCGCATATAAATATGAATTCGAAAATCGAAAACACATAGGTACGTGCCCAGGTTTGAACCCACGAACTTCTGAATGGAAGTCAACAGGCTTAGCCACTTGGCCACCGACGCTCATCTTGTATGACGTATATCATGTCCAGAAAAATAAATATCCAATGGGGGGGGCGCCACGTGTACATTTCGTGTTTGTGGCAACAATTTCCATTATAATATTAGTTCCATTGACACGATGTGGCTTCAATTTAGGTTGAGAAAGCTTTCCGTGAATATATTTTATCAAACGGGGATGTAATTGACGCCTTTGCGAAAATCTTAATTTATTACTCACACACAAAACTTTCGATTAAAATTGGAGTGTTGAATTTATTATTCGTCTTCTAAAAAAGTTTTTTTTTTGTAAAATTGTTCAAATGCAAGTCTCTTTAGTTTTCAACTGCCACATAATACCCTGTAAAAGCAAACAAACTGATATCCATACTTTTGCATTAATATTCAAAATGCAAGTTTTCTTAAACAACATTTAGTCTAATCCGCCTTAAAACTAGAAATTGTTTAAATTTTTAAATTTTTTATTGAATTCACAAGTATAGCTTTTTTTGCAAGGATAGCTTCTTTAGATTTCTAACTACCATGAATACGAACTACTTTCATCTCCTAAAACGAGCACTCTACATGCAATGCAATTTCGAATGCAATCCTAAAAGCTTGAAAGGCTGAAAGTTTTGTAGAAGCTGAATAATGTGACCATTCCTAAATAGGTATACATACATTTAGGTAGTGTTAATTTGCAAAACCGTACTATATTCTAAATTCTTGAAAAATATATTACAAATTGCATGTTATATAAAATTCTTGGACTTTTTAAGTGCTAAATATTTGTTTCTGTTAATTTTAATCTATACTAATATTTTAAAGAGGAAAGGTTTGATTGTTTGTTTGTTTGTTTGCATCGAATAGGCTCCGAAACTACTGAACCGATTTCAAAAATTCTTTCACTGTTGGGAAGGTACATGATCCTTGAGTACCATAGGCTATATTTTATTTTCAAAAAAATTAGGGATCCTTACTAAAACTTCAATAATGTAACCCAAGGTGTAAAAAAAATACGTAAAATATTCCTAATAATTGAAAATGCTCCGAAAGTTCTGAACCGATTTTGGTGAAACTTGGCACAAAGTTAGAATAGACCATAGGAAAGAACATAGGCTACAATTTACCGCGGGAAATTTTCTCATTCCCACAGGAAAAAATGTAAAAGCGGGCGGAGTTGGCACAAAGATAGAATAGACCTTGCGTAAGAACATAGGCTAACTTTTACCGCGGGAAAATTCCTCATTCCCACAGGAAAAACTATTAACACGGGCAGAGCCGCGGCGGGAAGCTAGTTAAGTATAATTATGACTTCAAAACGACTCTGCATCAAATATTTTTTTTATAGCTATTATCAAGAAAAGTCATGTAAACATTTTTATGAAATAAAAAATATAATGCATGCAAACTCGATGGGCAGACAGCAAGTAATATACAAAACCGTTTTATTTTGAGACATAAGTTACACTAAAAGGGTAGTAATTTCGTTTAAAGCTATAGATTTTAACAGGTTAGTAGTCATCCAAATACATGCAACGTAAAGCACAATGGAGCTCTTCGTTTAATCAATTGATGAATCGGTTCCTATCCTATTCCAACAAGTTTCACCAAGCAATGCGTTGGTTTCGACAAGTTCTCAGATCTATTGTAAGTTGGTAATTGATGGTCGAGCTGGACCTTTCAACAGCTGCTACAGATCTTTAGTATAGTTCTTCATTGTTTTGCTTTTGATCCTTGTAGGAGCAGAAGTGTGCTTGCTTGCTTATTGTGTAGGTTTCGAGAGCACGGTTTCCCGCCTCCTAGCTGCTAAATGACGGCATTTAAAACGGCAAAATTGTCTCTTTTTGATATTTTTTGATGCAATATGACATTATCATAAACAGACTATCTCTGTCTTTTTACGGAATAAGGTTTTTTGTTAAAAAGAGATAATGTTATGTTTGTAACTTTGACATCAATATGCATGATATTTGTATAACCATGAGTCAGAGAGGTGGGAGTCGCTTCGCTTTAGCGGCTCCCACCTCTCTGCCATGAGTATACATATGTAGAAGAATAGTGCTCTTCCACCATTATCGAAGCGCAGCTTTCCCACTGGTTTTGAGGTTAACTACCTCACAAACCCTGGTGTCAAAATTATTGAGCCGCGTAATACTTCTGACATGTCTAGTGCAACAACTATATCCGAGTCTCCCGAAGCACAGAATCATCTTAATAAAACTAGGGAAAGAGTAACGTAGGTACCTAATTATATTTCGTCCAACAGTGCCCCAACCGGGATTCGAACCCGGAACTTCGGTAATGTGAGGCGAGAGCGTTTTTTTCGTGTCGATTCGGCGATTAGATATAAGAGGACCAATATTACCCATAACCTACCACACTGCTAAAGTCACTAAGTTTTTTTTTTTGGTTCGTCCCCGAGCTTACCGTTCCCCGAGCTTACCGTCCCGGAGCTTACCGATTTTGATAAAATCGATTACATTTTTATTTTATTTATTTTTTACTATTTCCAACTTGTACAATAGACATCCAAAGTGTTTTAAAGTAGGTATGAAATGTGTTTGTTTGGTTACTGCAGGCAGAATTATGTAAACTTAATGATGAAAGTTATAGGACTAAAAATGTATGTGTAACTATTAAATTAAATATAGCAAAACCATATTTTTAAGATAATAATTAACAAATAATCAAATTCTCGGTATTGGGAAACTGTTGCAAGCAGATTAATAAACGTGATTACTTAACCGCGATCTAGAACTTATTATTTATTCCTATAAAGTATAAAATTCGACTTTGCACTTTTGCTGCTAATAGTACTTTTAAGCAAGATTGACATTTTAATCGACTTTTTATAATAATTACAAATCGGTAAGCTCCGGGACGGTAATCTCGGGGAACGGTAAGCTCGGGGACGAACCCTTTTTTTTCTCTATAACATTTTTCTTGGCGGCAATAAAGTCTGTACCTATTGAATTACAAGGTAACATTAAAACTACGAGTATTAAATATATATTTTAAAAACAAATATAAACGTATAAAGTAGACATATTTAAGTACACATAAGTAGAGATCTTTAGCTGCACTTTGCTACTTAGTTGCTGCACAATTTATATCGGAACTTCGTTCGCAATGTTGTTCCGTATCGCTGCGGTAAACACTTCAGGCTATTACTTGGAAACACCGCAACTCTGTAGGGGATTGGTGTTTTGTAACCGGCCATCTACTTACTCGTATTTTGTACTTTCTACTACCAACAGACCAACCCGCACTGGGCCAGCGTGGTCCTATTTACCCTAATTTCAGGGTAGGCTCGAGCCCCTCGCCTTAGCAAATAAGTACCTACTGAAAAGACAAACTTAGAATGCTAACTGCCAAATTTCTGAACTCGCCACAAAAGAATATGCAACTGACATAACTAGTATATTAAAGTTAAAAATATTAATACATAGTTTAAAAAACTAAAAAACACGCTTCCTGTCCGCCATCTTGGACGTCCGCCATATTGGATTTAAGTCACGTGACTGTTTTTTTTCGTATTCCTGACAGCAAACCCTTTCATTTGATACCCATATCATGGGGGTGGATTTCAAACAGCCAGTTCGCCATCTTAGGGAGGCCGCCATATTGGATTTGTAATGACGTTTCTAAGCTAGTCATGTATTGTCAACAGAACTCAGAGCGTGTGCAAAATTTCATCCTAATCGAAGACCGGGAAGTGGGTCAAATTAAGATTCCAAGATTTTCTTACATACATAGTTACTTACAAGTGAAGCTAAAGCGTGTAATAAATACTTTGACTTTTACTTTGAGAATACTCACATTTAATTAAAATATTTATAGTTTTTGGTTTCAAATTCGGTTTAAAATTATCCTTATTCTAACAATATTTTAAATTTAATGAGTTATGTATTTGTTGTTATTTTATTTTGTTTTAATTATTGATTATTGCAATTGTACAGCATGCTAAGTTTTGCACCGAAATATGAAACCACCTATTGAAAAAACCTATTGAATTTACATCATCATCATCGAAAGACGTCCACTGCTGGACAAAGGCCACAAAAAAATGCCATTGAATTTACAACCAGGATTAATAGTCCGGTAAAGATACGATAGCTTGTATGGAAAAAAATTACAAATTCCTAGACAAAAATTTTTTTCGTTGTTTGGTTAAAGATAGTTTATTATTGATTATTTTAAATTTTCCCCAAAAAAACTTTGGAGCGTTTTTTTTAAACGCTGTTTAAAAATTGTCTTTTCTTTATTTAATTGAGATTAAATCCTACACTGGTGATTTTCTTTTTTATGGTCTTCTAAATAATATATAATACTAAACATAAAATATCACCAATGTAGTGCGTGAGAAATGTGAGATAATGAAGGTCTGTAAAATAAAAATATTAAAACCTTGTAGATTTTTTTTAGAATTGGTGATCTTTGAGCACGTCATTTATATATTAATCAAAGATAATCCTAGACATTTTCACCCGTGTGACTAACGTAGTTTTTTTTTTAGGACGTTTTATTTAGTTTTAACACTGAAGCAAAAATTCTACAGTCGTTGATAAATAATAAAAATAAATTTTATGATAATTAATACCCCAAAACGAAAGTTCTCCTAAATATTACCAGAGGAAACGAAAATACCACGGTAGTAATGTTTGGGGGGTAGAGAGTTCGGCGCGGGGGTGAACTATCACGAGCGCACCGCGCGCGCGGAACGATGGTGCAGCCGTGTATGATGGATGATACAAATTTATTTATTGAGAATGAATATACTTGTAGCTGGGTCAATCAACATTTTAACCAACAATGCAGACGACTTTGAAATATTTTTTTTATATATTTTTTTTCACATAGGTATTTTAGTACCTACCTAATACTTATTAAAATGGTCCCGTGTCGATAATTTAACTACCGATAGGTAATTCATATTTCTGTTCAAGGAGTGATGATTTTAAAGGATTTATATTGTTGTTATAAATTAATGTAAACCCAAGTCAGATTTTTGTCACCAGAAATATGAATTACTGTAAGGGACAAATCGTAACTTTTCAGGAGAGTAAAAAACTATTGCTTTTTTAAATTAAAATGCTATATTTACTATATTTGTGATGCTATTGAAATTTAAAAGTCTATAACATAAGTAAACGGAAGTTGGAATAATTTGTATAGTTTCAAAGATAGTATTTTTATTTTTTATATGTCCGTTACATTAATATTTTTTTTGGAAAATAAAAAAAGTTCAATAATGTTAGTCTTAAGAAAACGTATGAGTACTAATGTAAGAAACATTATATAATTAAACAGAGAGTTACGCTATTTGATGCAATTATAGGAAAATAACACTTATCGCTGAAATTTAAGTTGATTTTATGGTATTCGAGATTATTTTTCTAGCAAAAATTTAATTCAATAAAATGAAATGAAATAAAAATATGTGAGTTGAATAAAATATCTCGTGTTCCATCTTTTTTTAGACATAATTATATAACATATAGCACACTAATATATAGACACACTAGGCACACTAGTACACTAGTGTATTATATTATATTAGATATTTATAAGATATTTTGCCCACAACTGCAAAGGATATTCAGATAAAGAAATTATTGTACTAAGATTACAATGGTTAATAACCCAAGAAAAAATTAACATTATGATTGGAAGAAGGACACTCAGAAATAAAACAGATGATTATAGTATTAAGAAATATAAAAGACGGACAAACAACATTACTAATTTATGTAGAAAAGAAAAAGAAAATATTATTTTTAGATAGCTGTGACAAAATTTAATATTACTTAAAGCAAATTGAACCTTTCAAATTGAACAACATAATCAAAAAGTTAGAAAATAAACATAAAACTAAAAGTGCTGCCATTCTTAATGAACAAGGTAAATTGTTAATAACATACTAATGGAAAAGCAGCGGATACACATGGTATTTATAATTATAGAGATGATTAAGGGCCTGGCCACAGCTTTGCGTGAAGCGCGGCGCGACCTGCGATCAGCGGAATGTTGCCAGCGACCCTGGCAACATTCTGCGAATAGTCAAAACTAACATGAGAGAACTAAAATTATTTTCATTTCTCAAAACCTGCTAGAAAAATGTACCAGCGTAATTAATAAATTTATTTAAAGGCGTGAAATTACCCAAATTATACAAAAAAAAGGCCAATTTTCATGCAAAAAGTAACGTTTATCTTGTTTTACTTTGAAAACGACATCAACACTGTAATGTAGTACAAATAAGATTTAATATACGTAAATGTAACATTTTTGAAATGTTACAATAATACTAACGTTCTAACAAATTTCGCGCCGCAGGTTGCGCCGCCGCCGCCGCCGCCGCACAAGCTGTGGCCAGGGGGTATGTATGGTAATTGTGATTCAATCAAAGACGAACTATTTAAGCTCATCAAATTAATGAACACAGGAAAGACAGAACGCTGTCATTTACCTCAAGCAAGCACAACATTACTTAAGATTATTCAAAACAGAATCAAACCTCTATCTGAAAGAAAATTGGACCAATATGAATTTCGTTAAAATAAATTGACAAGAGAGGCGGTACTAGGCCTGAGACGTGAGAGAGCAATCGATAGAAGGATGGAGTTGGATTTAGACACACATTTTGCATTTATAAATTTGGAAAAAGCATTTGACAAAATTGACTAGAAACAAATGATAAATATTTTAAAACAAGCAGGAATATACTATAAAGACAGAAGAGCCATTTTTGAATTATACATAAATCAAGAAACGATAATAGAAATTGGGGAAAAAAAAAGCTAATATTAGACGGGGTGTGAGACAAGGTTGTCACTTATTTTCAATATATTTATAGTGTGCTATTAGAAAACTTAGAGTCAGGAAAAGAGGGAATAAATTCAATGGGGCTAATCTTCAATTTATTCGCTTTGTGGACAATAATGCAGCTGAAAGTTTAAATATATAAGAATTTGTCACAGATATAGATAATATACAGAAGAATTAATCACAAATATTGTATTTGGATTAAAGAATTATGTAAACAAAACTGAAACTCTAATAACTTCGAAAATTACACCAAAACATAGCTCAATAATAACATTAAATTCAAACCCAATTGAACAAGTTAAAGTTTAAATACCTTAAAAACATAATTACCGATGACTCCAGATAAAGATGAACACCAGATATAGTCACTAGAATAGTGGTGGCACAAAAAGGTTCTAATAGCAAAAAACATCTTCTCAAAGCCCGAATCTCAAAAAGTGTTAAAAAAAGCTATACATCTGGAGCATTGCACTGCACTCTACGGCAGTGAAATTTGAATAATAAGATGACATAACGTAACAGAGAAAGATTTCAAGCCTTCGAGGCGAACAATAAAAACAATCATTGGATGAAAAAGTAAAGATACTAAATATAATTCGGGAACCTAGCATATTATAATTTAACATGATTCGATTAGTGTAAGGGACATTTTTGAAGATAAATTTAGAACCTTGGTAACCGTAAGATACACTTTTAAATATTAGTGTCCTTTACAATAAATAGTTGCAATAATGAATACTGCATTACATTAATAATTAATTTAACATAGGTCTCAGGCGTACTTCGCATTACTTTTAAAAATTATTTTCTACTAAATCTGTTGCTGTACAAAGGACATCAGAAGATATCCATATTCTAAACATATTTTTAAGTATATAAAGCGGAAATTTTTCAATAGAACTGTATACATAACTCATTTTCGAAGATTTGTCCCTTACAATAATTCATATTTCCGATGATGATTTTAGTCACTTAGGTTACCTACTCGAAATGATCATGCAATCAATACGAAATATTACGAAATAATAAAACGGATACATCTTTTTCTATTCGTGTAAGTAAACAAACAGACATCCGTCCGTCCAGTAGCTTGACCTCCAGTGCGCCGTGCCGCTTCCCCTCGGTCGCCCTAAATGACGCGCGAGCGGGGGGCGGGACAGCTCCCTAGCGTTTGTTCTGGCCACGCAACGCAGCGTATTTCGCTCCAAATACAATATCGATGATATTCTTATGATATTAGATAATTGTTTTGCTGTTTAATCCAATCGCTTCTAGTACATTTTGGTGATTTTTATGTTTAGTGTGTATTATTAGCTTACAATTGTTGGCAAATAAAAATATTTTGTGTAGAATTAATGCTCAGTGAATTAAAGGGAAAAAACATCATAAAAATTACATCTATATAGTCACACAGGTGAAAAGTCACACGAGGTCTTGGATATATCTTTAAAACATATTATGAAAAGATCACCACTTCTAAGATTTTCTAAGGCACTTTTTTAAAAAAGGCGTTAAAATTTATATAAAGACCCATTTTATGTCGAGAAGCTCGTAATTAATATAGGTGAATATTTTATAGCAGTGCACAAATAATTTAAGGAAGTGAAAACATCTATAATCTCCAGTGTAAGTTTTTTTCTGAATGATATATAGCAATTGGGCCCTTTACCCCCCTTTTCTTGGTGAGCTCCGTAGGTAGATCGGAGAAAAACACAAGGTTGGTCTTCAGTAACACTAATAATCGTAATACAAAAGAAATTAGAACTATTGGATTTAATGTGTAAAAAAATTTATTTTTCCCCGACTATAATTGCTACATTTGTTTCTAGAGTCAAATATTGCTCTTGCAAATAATTACACACATACCTATGTGATTTGAATGTGTATTAGACTACTAGCTGACCGCCCGCGGCTACGCCCGCGTTGTTTTCCGACTTTTCCGTAGTAATTTTTAACTAACCCACGGGAACTCTTTAATTTTCCGCGATTAAAAATATCCAAGATGTTGACCAGGAACGTAAATAAACACCATGCAAAATTTCATTCAAATCAGTCCAGTAGTTTCGGAGATTATCCCGTACAAATAGACAAACAGACAGAGAGACAAAAAAAAGAAAATTATCTGGATATGTTCTATTTCTCTTCTTACATCCTCCTGACTCGGATTCCATCTTTTTTTTTCTATGTACAGATATTTGACCTATACAGTTTTATTATATAGATTAGATATTTACAAAACAACGTTCATGAAAGCAAAGAAAAGGGTTTATTACATAAAAATGTAGGTATGTTTATTGTAAGTAATTGTACTCGTCCATTGTAGAAGGCTTCGCTTCGTATTGACTATACTCATATATTTGTTCAGCTACCCTTACAGTTCTTTAACTTTCGTAATATCCCCTTCAATTTGCTGGCGGACCGGGCTGTGGCCCAATAACTCGTTTACCATTTTCTATACGAAACAAGTGAACAATCTTTCAACAGAATGAGAAACAAAACGAATTTGCTCCCAGCTTACGTCCACTCCAATCTGAGAGTGTAGACAACAAAAGGCGATAGAATTATAAATCTTTACATGCACATTTGAAACTCGGCTCGGCCTCAATATAAGGTTATTTTCTCAAACTATTACTTATTTGAGACGCATAAAAAAATATTGTAGAAATCAAATCAACAAAGTCGCTTTCTCTTTCCCAATGTCCCTATGTATGCTTAAATCTTTAAAACTACGCAACGGATTTTGATGCGGTTTTTTTTAATAGATAGAGTGTTTCAAGTGGAAGGTTTATATGTAAAATACATGCATAATATATAAGGATAACCCACAATAACCATTTTCCTAGTCGGGGCGGGTCGCTAGTATATCAATAAAAAATCAATGCCACTTTTCGTTGTAATTTTATAACTCAAGAACGGTAGCACCTTAGAGTATAAATAGAAAATTTTCTGGGAGGGATAGAGTACGCCTAATTGAGTATGAACCGTAAGCACGGATATAAACAGTCCGAATATCTTCAGCGCGTTCGTTTAGTATCAAATGGTTATCAGAGCTGATTATTTTCCCGGTGAAAATAATAATATTAATAGGAGAACATTTTGAAATGTGCAGTGATAAGTTGCAAACATGACTCGAGAAACAAATCCAAAAAGAAAAATGTTATTGATTTCACCGCCCATACAAAATCTGCCAAAATTTGCTTACGCTTTGCATAAAGGCAGCGGAGCGATGCGCGTGCTCTATGTATATTTATTCTCTAAGGGTAGCACCTATCCAAACCAAATGTTTAGGCTTTGTTCAGACTGTTTAGTAGATGGTTTATGTGAAGTTTGCACAAAATCGGTTGAGCGGTTCTTCGTTTATACGTAGCGAAGCACGTACCGGTATTATATTTTAAATCGAAGTGTAGACAAGAAAACTTTTTTCATTCGTAATACTAAAACTAAATAATGTTCCTTTATGCGAGGTAGGTCACTTTGTCAGATAGTTAATTAGGAAGAACAACATCATACTCTGAATACGTCATTACTTCGCCTAAAAAAATAATTTTCTTTTATCTGCATGTCCTCCTGAGCCCAAAGATATACTTCTTTTTTGAGTTTTTTAGGGAACCCGAATTTGATGAAGAGTTGAAATTTCAACTCATCACCAACACCTATCCGTGCCCCTTCAGGTAATAATACGCGTACCAGCCGGCGGGGGCGCGGCCATAATCAAAATTAAAACTGATATCAGAGACGGAGCCCCTCAGGCATTCTCTCCTTCACGATGTTTTTCCGTATCAACGCGCTAGGCTTAGGTCCGACGCTACCTTGAGCCGCCCCTAGACGCGTTGGTACATGACTTTTTTTGGGGTAGAGTCTTCCGCTCCCCCCCAAGACCGGTGAAGCTTGATTGGTCGTACTTTTTCGACTCAAGCATAGGTCAATTAAAAAAAAAACATATCCGTGCGTCATTCACGTCACGTCGCATCGTCGTCATTTAGTCGAAGGAAGTCTACTGCTGAACAAAATCCAAAAGATCTCCACAACAATAGGTTCAAAAGCCACCCTAATTTATAAACACTCTTGACAAAGCCACCTTTCAGGCAATAAAAACTCGATTCAACAAAGCCCGCTTCTCTCGGTTCTTGGGAGCTACGATACAACAGACACACTCTGCTTGCATCAAAGTAACGCAACAAGTATAAAGTAGGTAGGTACCAATATGTTCAGCAGCCTCCATGGTCGACTGGTCAAAACCTCGCCTAACATTACGGAGTTTCCGGGTTCGAATCACGGTGGGGACTTGTCGAAAAAATATCACATATTTCTTCAGTTTAGTTAGGACATTGCAGGCTGAATCACCTGATTGGCCGAAAAGAAATGATAACGTGCTTCGGAAGGCAAGTAAAGCCGTTGGTCCCGGCTACTACGAGTATCTATGGATGATAGTCGTTATAGGAGCCCGGAAGCCTAAGGTATTTCTACAATTCCGACACTAGAGTTTGTGAGGTGAGTTAACCTCGAAACCCACACAATAAGCAAGCAACCAATACGTTTAATAAACCAAACATCGAAGGCAGGGAGTTATCAGAAGCAGATACTATTGTTTCAAGCCCAGTGACTCCGAATACGAGTTCCGTATAGCTGATACCGCCAGCGCCAGATATCTCTCCTTCCCTAAAATAAATAAAAGCGACGTGAATTCAAATGTCATGTAGATATTGGTTTTATTTATCAATCGCGAATGGTTATTTTGCTTTTTATAAAAATAAAACCGTTTAAGAATAGATAGATATTTAGATATTTATTATTTTTTTAAGTGATATTTTACCATACAAAATGATTACGTGAATCTATATAAATTATGATCGAAAGTCTGCTGGCGTAGGCATAGGCATAGGCGTCTTCCTATTAGATAGGCATAGGCTAGATTCATTCAGCCGATGCCATTCACTTTACAGATATCTTAACGAATGAAACTTTTTTTTTTCAGTAAATGTATCTCAATTACCTATTACAGACGCCTTCTTAGGTTGTCTAAAACGTTTTATAAGTCGTAGAAATAAACCGACTAAAATATATTGTGATAACGCTAGTTACTATAAGGGTGCTAATAATGTACTTAAAGAATTGTATGACTCTCTGAATTCCACAAACCATCAAAGTAAAGTAACCGATTTGGCTAACTCTGAAAGAATTTCGTTTCAATCACAAATAAGAATGCAACTCTGTCTGACTGTTACGTTTTCACACGTATAAATAACTAAATTAATAGCGCGATAAAAATATTCAGGTGAATGATAGCATAAAAATTTAAATAGCCCTCGGCATAAAACCGTTACTTGATCCTTTCAACAACTAGAAATGAGCTGATAATCTTCAAATCGCTGAAGCTATTTTCTTGGTTCATTGCTACGAACCCCTCGATTGTGACACCTTGCAAACATAAAAAAACTAGATCAAAATCGGAGCATCCGTTTAGGAGCTACGATGCTACAAACAGACAAAGAGACACACGTAAAACTTATAACACCCCTCTTTTCGGGGGTTGAAAAGTAGGACATACGTTACTTATTACCACGAGAAAAAATATAACACTGGTTTACGGCCCTAGGCGGAAAGCTAATTAGATTATGATAAAATAAATATCATTTATACGTATAACAGGACTGCCATTTTGACTGAAAAAAATACATTTTCACGGGAAAATAAATCGCTGCTCGGTTTCACTATTCATTGAACTGAAAAATGGAAACTATGGCGCGTCGCGGCTACACAAGCGTCGATTTATCATAAAGAAAATATGACGTGAACATTTTTTGTGTTGATATGAAATATTGCTCAGTTTCTGTGTAGGAAGTAATGATTAATACTGTTTTGATACCTTTTCCGATCGTATATTATGGTAGTGAATATGCAAAAAGTCTCATAACTATTACGTGCTAATACTCAGTTTATAATATTATAATTTCCAGTCCGGTGAAGCTTGATTTGTCGTACCTTTTCGACACAAGCATAGGTCAATTCAAAAAAAAAAAAAAAAGAAACTAATATTATAAAGGCGAAAGTTTGTGAGTGAGTATGTTTGTTACTTCTTCACGTCTTTACGCCTGGAGCGTTTTTAATAAATTTGGTACGCAGTTAGCTGACACCCTTAATTAACACATAGGCTACGTTTTACCGCGGGAAAATACCTCATTCCCACGGAAAAAACTGTTGACGCGGACGGAGCCGAAGGGCGGAAAGCTAGTAGCTTATATTATTTTCCCACCGTGAGTCTCGAGCCTACCCTGAAATCAGGGTGAATAGGCCTTAGTTAATCGAATAGGTACGCTGGCCCAGCCCTTCACGGTGTGTGTGTGCTGTGATTCTGTGAGTTACATTAATTTATAATGCGTAAAAAACAAAAGATAATAAGCATAGTAAAAGGAAGGCTAATTTGAAAAATCCTAAAATATCCAAGTTGCCACGACGAAAAATACAAGTCAAAGGGGCAACATCAACCTACTACAAACTCGTTAAACGATAGAAGAACGTTCGTTAACAGCTCAAATACGTCCCCACCGAGGCGCTCGAGATCATACATAATATTACAGCCACCCTCTGCAATGCTTTTTTGTAACCGATATTTAGGTGTATCGGTTTTAACCGATTTTCACAAATTGATTTACTGGCTCGCTCAGTACCGATTTTACGCCCTAGTTGTCGTCTGCCATCGAACTTTGCGCCTCGTCAAAAACAAAGGGTAGCTATATTTAGAAGTCAACCAAATCGTACTTGACGTACTTGACCTTATCTGGCTTTAAGCAATTCATCAGCAATATTGGTTTTTGAATCAGATTGAGTGAGATTGCTTATCCCGTAGCAAATCTCCTTTATGGAGATGTCGACGTTGTAATATCTTTCAATATTGATTAAACTGTTAAAATCTGAGAGGAATAAAAGTACTTTTTTTCGACTTCTTATTATTATATATGTATTCGGCATTGGACGGCATATAAGTGGACGTCTACTGGCTGAAATTATGATGATGATTCGGCAATCTTTCTAACTACAGATACCTTACAGCAGTGTAACAGTAAACCATTATAAACTGATCTCTACTACCACAAGCAATGTTACTATCAGTGGGATCTTCTTAAACTGGATGTACGCGTTGTTTTCTAGTTTAATGTTCGATCCCGACTCGGATATTGCAGCTCAATTGGCACCAAAGTCAATTGACTACTGTAAAACACTCGACTTAAACAATAATATTGAAATAGTCCGGTACTCACATCTTTAATTCCTTCGATCTAGAGACGTTATTTGTTCTATTTTTAACCCCCGACGAAAAAGAGGAGTGTTATATATAAGTTTGACGTGTGTGTCTGTCTGTCTGTCTGTCTGTGGCATCGTAGCTCCTAAACGGATGGGCCGATTTCGTTCTAGTTTTTTTTTTTTTTTGCAAGGTGTCACAATCGAGAGTGTTCTTAGCTATGATTCAAGAAAATATCTTCAACCATTGAAGATAATCAGCTCTTTTCTAGTTGTTGAAAGGATCTAAGTAACGGTTTTGTGTCGGGGGATATTAAAATTTTGAATTTAATGTTATAATAGAACATTAATTGAAGAAAGATACAGAGGTAGAATACTCACTTCCATACAAAAAAAACTACATCAACTGTGATTCCCGCCTGCTCTCAAACACCTCCCTTCCAAGGCAGAATACTTTGGCCAGCAGTAGATTGTTATAGGCAATAATAAAAATCACTTTATACACACACTAATGCACTTTCATGTTCTCAATTTACCAACTAAATTAATTTAATTCACTAATTCAATCAAAATAGTTCACCTCTACTATTTTCCTGTGAATCCGGTCGTTAGTTAGTACACGTTCATTTATGAGATGGCTCCAAAAGCTCGTCACTTACGTCACTACATAACGATCTGTTCTGAAGAATTAATAGTTTACTAGATATGGTAACTACTGAATCTCTACGTCTTAATATTTACACAAGTTCTGAATAGGACACACGAAGAGCTGGTCCTTATACGAAACCAGGTTCTTCACGAGATATCCGCCCACGGCTACGTCCGCGATGTTTTTTTATATTTTTCCGTGGTAAAAAGTATCTAAAATGTTGACCGGGGATATAAGGTACAAAATTTCATTCAAATTCGTCCAACAGTTTCGGAGATTAGCCCGTACAAACAGATAAACAGACAAAAAGAGAAACAAAATTAAAGAAATCTGGATATGTTCTATAATCATCGCTTTTAAGCATTTTTTTGCTATGTACAGATTTTTGACCTCTACCGTTTTATTGTATAGCTAAAAGCATTTTGATTTTTGTTTTTTGATTGACACCATCTAATAACTTTTCCAAAGCACTTCCAGAGATTTAGATCCGTGTCGGTCTCTATCCCCTACACGTTATTGGACGATGGCGTCCCTCTATCCGTGGAGCTTAAAACGTGCCACGGTTTGTCGAACTACCCTCACCGGCTTTATTAGTGTACTCCGGTAATGAACAACAAGTGTTTACTTATGAAATTGTTTGACCATCTAATGACATCGATAGGTATCACTGGCTAATAAAGATGAAAGGGGGGTGGAATCGGCGACACCGTTCCATTCTATCTAACCTCTTTTAAATGTTCTGTGATGAAAGGTATGGTATTAAAATAGACCGTTCAAACTATTTAAGTATATCTTATAATACTAAAAGGACTCAAGATCCATCAACAGTGTTGAAGAGCTTTCCCAAAAGACATTTTTCTCGGAAATGAAACAGACAGATATTCGAAGAAAACAGTCAATTAAATCTTACTGTTTGTATAAATAAGTCAATTTTAAACATAAATCTTTAACTTATGAACATTCTTAGATTTTCGCTGAATTAAATCACGGAGTTCCCGTTAGTGTAAATTTTAACACAATTTTTTTCACATAATGTATTATCTAGTGCTATTCTTTATTATAATATTATTTCAAATAAAATAATTTACTTAATAATAAAAGCACAACACAACAAAAAAATACTCGCTAAATGCGCTCAGTACTGCACGAAAGAAAATCCCTTCACGAATGATTGATCAATGAAAGTGGAGTAAGATGTAAGAAGTCCTAAGTCAACTACATTCCGTCAACGATCTAAATTCACATTGACGAGGGCGCTGTTGGCTATACTAAAGACTGTCAAATATGAAGTATCGTAAGGCGAAGGCGTTAGTTCAAGTTTTTGCCACTTTTAGTTAGGTCCTTGTCTGTCTGTTTAACTTTAGCGTCCCTTACTTCTAATGGGTCTTACTAATAGCATCCGTTCCTCCGGTTGGTTTAGGATTTCTTACGCCATTCTGTTTACTATAAGAATAGTAGTTTTATTCAGCGTTGATTAACCTAATGTAAATTATATTATTTTTATATAGCAAATACGAGTAGTAAAAAATGAGTCAACGGTTTTGAGCCACATAAAAAAAAAACTTTTCTTGCAGTCGAAAAAATATTTGACAATGCTAAAACATAATGTCAAAAAAGATTAAATCTGAGTCAGGAGAATGTAAGAAGTGAAATAGAAAAATATCCAGACAATTTTCTTTTTTTTGTTTCTCTGTCTGTTTTTATGTTTGTACGGGCTAATCTCCGAAGCTATTGAACCGATTTGAATAAAATTTTGCATGGTGGTTCTTTACATCGCTGGTCAACATCTTTGATACTTTTAATCCCGAAAAATTAAAGAGTTCCTGTGAGATAGTTAAAAAATACTACGGAAAAGTTGGAAAACAACGCGGGCGTAGCCGCGGGCAGACAGCTAGTATATGATAAAACTGTAGAGGTCGAAAATTTGTACATAAAAAAACAAGTTTTATCCAACAGGGAATGGCCGAACCTAGTTGTAGCCGGCATGTTAAAGGATAGACCTAGTTTTACCCGAAAACAATCGGCTCGTACTAGGTTTAACCAAGAGGAAGTGGCTACACCTAGTTCTAACCGGCTAAAACTAGGTGTAGCCGCACTTCGGGTTTTAGCCGTAACATATATATATATAGATATATAAGTAATATGGACACTTAAACGAGGTCAAATGCTCTTAGTCCTTGGTAAGTGAGCCAGTAGTTGATGATCGTCCTCAGCTGTTTGCTGAGAAGTTTCTAAGTCAAACAAGGTGCCTTACTGATGGCGTTTTCGTGTTTATGAAGGACCATTTGTCTTGGAATTTTGCTATCCCCTTTCAGTAATAACTAATCTACTTTATCCAACATAAACATGTAAACGATTTGAATGTAAATATAGAAATGTTCTATCTTAGAGTATAAATAAAAATAAGTGGTTGTTTTACTTCTTTGTAATTTTTAACTTTTTTAAATACATTTACAAGAGAGGACCGTTAACAAACATTCGCTACAATATAAGTAAGTAGAATAAGTAAAGACACTTACAGTAGGTATCTCCCTGTTTTAAAATCTTCAAATTCACACCATTTAGATATCATTCACAAACCATCTCTTTGAATATAGAGTCCCGTTCACAATATTTCCTTTTCACAAAAAGTCCTTTCTTCAATCGATTTTCATGATAAAAGATAAAATCGTTAAGAAACTTACGCACGTCCGAAGTCTACTATAAAATTAAAAATTTTGTAGTTTATATTGGCTCTTTTCAACGTTTCCTTGAACTCTTTATCGCTAAGTCTGCTGTATCTTTTAACAAAAGAACCTAACCAATTTTGTATAGCAGCGAGAAAGATTTATACGCGTTTTTGCATAGTTGTTTAGTAAGTATAATATTGATTAAATTGTTCTGGAGAAATGCGCCGTAATGTTGAAAAGGAAGGTTCAAAATCACCTTTGCTAGTAAACAAAATAGTAATTTGGCGTTAACGTGGCGACAGTCACTTTATCTTAAGAGTCGTCGCTTAATTGTAAAGTGCTGCATTCCAAACGAGGTGTCAGCTCCTCATATTATTCCCGACATTTTGGCTTTTAATATAAGGCGCATTTTCCATTTGCCTGCTTTTGCAAGGCCAGTAGTCTCTTATACAACCAAAATGATACAATAGTAAATAGATAAATAAATATGTGGAGACATCTCACACACGGCCAACTAATCCCAAACCAGGCAATGCCTTTACTATGGGTATCAAACAGCTGATACACGTACATATATAAATATACAACATGTTCATCACACGAATTTTTGCCCTGGGCGGGTTTCGAACCCGCGACCCTGTGCTTTGAAGGCATCCAACCACCAACTAGGCTGCGGGACCGTCATAGTGATAGATAGGTCCTAGCTAGTATCAGTCTACGGATGTAGTCGATACATGAGCCTTAAGCAGCTTAATAACTCTGACACCAGGATTTGTGAGGTAGCAATAAATAAGCAATTAGTAAAAATGATTGTATTCTTTTCATTTGAACTAAATTAGGCCTAAGATTAAAATAGCGAATAAAAAGTAAAAGTAAAGGAGCCTATACTAAACTTTATGTCTTAAGACTCTAGGAACGATTATTTACTAATGGAAAATAAAGAATTCACTATTACTAAAAGTAACTACTGTCATAATAAACTTTTGTGCTATAAATTTAGTCCGTTAGAATCAATCACTTTATTTATGCTGAAAATCAGAGGTAACATAATGACAGAGAGTTTTGAAAGCGACTCTTCGCTTCTGACATTAAATAACTTTAAACCTCCCAGATTTTTTTATATTTATACTCTAAGCTTCAAACTTTTAATATTTTTATAGCTCAAACAAACCAGGCTTTTATTGCCTTCTTATTACTGTTCAAAAATGTTAACGAATATTTGCGTTGCATAAATTTTCAAAGCCGTTAATGCCTTACTACGTAATAGTTTAATTGCCGAAAATGCCGCGTAGAATATTTCGAAGAATTTTTCCCTTCATTCCTCGCCATCAAAGAGCCCGTCTAACTATATTACCACATACCTGAAATAAAAGGTTTTCAAGGTGATTCATAAAAGAATATTTTATACTTTAAATAGTAATAGTAGTAATTCTGGGCCACAAACATCTAATTTGATTTGTCATCGACTCGCAAAGAAGGAGGACCTTGAATAGTAGAGAAATGAGTACCTGAAACAAAAGAAAAACGCATGTAATGAGCAATTACGAAATAACTGGTAGAGCAGGTTATCAAATCCCAGATAATATTACGTTTATAATTACTAACTTTCCGCCGCGGCTCCGTCCGCGTTACCAGTTTTCTCGCAATATTAGGCAGCCTATGTTACTCAGGGTGAATGCAGCTTTCTAATGGTGAAAGAATTTTTGAAATCGGTTTTGTAGTTTTTGAGTTAATTCATTAATGAATGAATGAATGAAATGAATGAATGAATGAATGAATGAAATATCTTTTATTCGAAGTAAGATTTTACAAATCATTTTTCGACGTCGACATTACACTACAAACATACACACACACAAGATACAAAATCTTCTCTTTTTATAATATCACTATGACTAGTATGATGATTATGTTTTATTGGATATAAACAAAACAGAATTCGTAACAATTTTCATTTCAAAGGCGAGCTTATCTCTAAAAAGAGATTTCTTCAAGGCCACCTACACGATAAACCTAATCAAAAACAATATTTTTGGCTTTGCGGTAAAATACAGTTCTACTATTTTAGTATAAGTGCATAGAAAAACTGTTCTCTTTTCTAAATAATAATAAGGCCAAAGTTTCCCTTTATTAATACGAGGTTTATTTTATTAATAAAAGTTTACACAGAAACCCCGAAAATCTTCGCCTAAAATAACTCACAATTTCGAACTTTTTGTTTCAACAAGGAGCAGCGTGAAAATACCGATCATCGCAGTTGTTCAGTCGATTAAATACAACCGTACACGTATGTAGCATCTATACCTTTGTAATAACAGCTATTTTTGTGTAAAAAATATGAGTTCCAAGCTTTATTGACTGTGTATTATGTACCCGGAACTCTGTTCGGTATTTTGGAGCTCTACTTATGAATTTACTTGTGAATACGTAACTTATGTAAAATTTTACCTTGTTGTAGATACTTTGTAACAATAAGAACATCAGTGTCACAAACATGAAAGCGAAAATTTTTTGACATGTCAATATTGTTTGTTAGTAAGAACCTCTAGTCTAGAGCATTTGATTTTCCACAAATAATAAGATTCTTGACTGATGATATAAAAAAATACCAAAATTTTACTTATACATAAAATTTACAGAGACTTACACTATAGGTACTTGTAACCTCTGCTATACCTTATAATAAATGAAATACCGTATTAGCACAAATAGCTGGCCAAAATATTACTACCCCCGTATTCCACTGGCATTTTTTCTATAAAAACTATCATTTTGCTGCAGCGTTCTCTTTTCAAATATTATCCTGTCTGTCCAGCTGATTAGGTACCTATGAAACCGTCAGTTCAGTTCTACAGTTTCTGTAATTTGATATTTGTTGTGTAATAAATAAATTACACCAAGTTTTTAAGTAATAAAATTAATTTTAAGAATAGAAAACTATCTCTGCCTATAAACTATAATATCGCATGATGGAAATTTAAAAGTATCTAGTTTGAAATATACATTATACAATTTATTTTATTGAACGTTTATGATAACAAAAGCTAGATTTTTTCTATTTATGCTCTAAGACAAAAGCATTTAACATACTTTTACGCCAATATCTCGACACATACTCGCATACGTCCAATGATATCTCACTCGAGTCACGAATCTTGGCCTATTTCACCAGATCCTCATCATATTTCTCTAGCTTCTAAAGAGGACGCCCAATTAGCGAGCTTCCTACTTCCCTCTAATGATGTACAGTAGCCGCACATGCGGCTGCACACGTTGATCTTGAGAGCGCCCGTATTCCGTAGTGGCAGGGGTGAATTTCGTAGTGCTAATGTCCAACCGTACGTGCTGGCTTCTGTACTTTACACTTCAGTCAACCTCCTGCTTGTCCGTCATGCCTATTAGAACTAGTTTCAGAATTTTAACTCACAACACTTTAATATGAAAAAAGCTATCTCACACAAATCGTCATTTTAGAGACTCTTGTTTCAAGTACTAGGTTCATCTTCCGGTATAGAAAGTTTTCCTTTTCCATCCTTTAGTAAGCTAAGCAGTAAGTTTTTTAAGTCCCTCTCATATAACAATATTTGTTTGTACGTAAACAACGTATTTTCCAGTTAGTAACCGTTTTTTGATAAACAAAATTTGAGTAATTGGGTTGTTGAATAACTGTGATGTTATTAAAATTGTTCCATTTTTCTATTTTCCTTTTTTTTTGTGTTGCTTATTTTTATTTACGATCTGCACATTTTTAATAAGCTCGAGATTCCTTTGTGCTTAAATGTATTTTTTTACGTCTCAAAGTCAGAAATATTTTGCTTGTTGTTGATTGCTAGACAGATTTTTTTTAGAAGTTATCATACTTTTATCCATCTATCTATTTAGTATTATAAAGAGGAATTATTTGTGTGTATCTGTGTTTGTAATGAATAAACTCAAAAACTACTGAACCGATTTCAAAAATTCTTTTACCATTAGAAAGCTACATTCACCCTGACTAACATAGGCTACCTTTTGACCGCGGGAAAATTCCTCATTCCCACGGGAAAAACTGTTAACGCGGGCGGAGCCGCGGCGGCGAATAGCTAGTTAGATATAAATTAATAAAAGTATATCAGCTAAATATATTTACTGATCCTCTCAAAGGGGCAAGTTAGGCACTTGGAAGAGTGTGACCAGACTTAGTCCTAGTTGACTACATACAATCTTCTTCTTCTTCTTCTTTCTTTTCTTTCTTCCTTTTTTATACGTGCTACGGAAGCTTTTGTACTAAAATAAAAATAAAATTGATGCATTACGTCACCGACATCCTTAGCTCTGGAGTTAAGCCTGACATTGGGGCGACCAATCAGATCAATCGATACTCGCCACCTGCGCTAGATCGAGATTGTAGTCCAATCACAATCGCTGTCTCTCAGTCTGAGCCGCGATTGTGCACCAATCAGAGGGGCTTTCCTCGTCAGGCTCGTGATTAACGCGGGTTGCGGTTATTAGATCCTCTTAATAGTTAATTAATGCAAAACCGCCGTTGTTCCGAGGGAATAAGTAGTTTGGCTTTTTAATGTTTTTTTAATTAGGCACTCGGTACGGTACATGGAAGATGACGAATGTTTGCCCTGGGTGGGATTCGAACCCGCGACATGCCGGGGCCGTCTGTTTCGATTACTCTTAATGCCTGTATAACTAAACAGATTTCGATGCAATTTGATATGTAGAGAGCCGGAAAAATCTTATTCTCATAGAAAGAGCAGAAATAAAACGCAAGCAAAGCTTTAGGCTGACAGCTAGTAAATAAATAATAGCCAAAAGTAAAATACATTTTCGCTCATCCAAATTCAATCAAAATCAGTTACTAAAAACTGATTGAATTTATTGTTAACAAAATATTTCCTTACCTCCCAAAGATCAATTCTATTAAAAACTTAATTAAAAAGTAAAAGGTTTTGTGGAAGTTAAACAAGCCAGAATCTTTTATTTACGTACCTCCTTTTCAATTTCAAAAGGAAATAATTTCAGTAGAATAATGTTTTAAGAGTTGAAGGAATGAAAACTGGTAATATTTGTTAGGAAACAACAAAAAATGCGGCACGGGCGAATGAATTGAGAGACTCTGAAAAGCTTGACTGCTTACAAAGTAGATAACTTTTTTTTTTCATTTCGTTTTCGGAGTAGGTTTCAGATTTTTGCTTATAACCTGTACCAGTAGCTAGTGGCGTTACTTCAGAAGACGAATTCGATTTTCAAAATAAATTCAATATATCTTTTACAGTTTTTGTGCTAGCCAGCAAATTAAACACTTGATGTACGGTTGCTTGTTCTCTTGTGTTTATTCTGGACGGAAAGAACAGCTGTTTGCTTTATTCTTTAAATACTAATGAGTTGATACGGACTGATTAAATATACATGGTTGGTACTGGAAATACATCCTTGTCTGAAGCACAAAGCTTAATTTATGCTTTGCTTTTATTTTTTATTTTCTTTTTATACGGGCTCGTAGTACAATTACTTAAATAATTATGTGCTGTCACGCTATTAATGTAAGTATGTACTCGTATGACACAATTTCATACAAAATCCCGATTTGACAAAAATCTAGTAACGTCTGTAACGCGGCCGCCGAGCGCTTTATATCTTTGCTTTGGAATTTCATTACGACATTTTCCGCGAGCCGCGATATTGACGCGCCGCCCGGAATTGCTCGCTCGACGTGACACTCCAGAAATAGTCCTCGATTCGGGATAATAGGGCCGAATAGGCACTTTAGGGCAGTAACGGGATGGTTTAAGGCGTCGTCATATTAAAGGGCAATATCTATACTCCTGTGATTTAAAACCTAATTGAAACTCAATATGAATGGAAACGACCATTCAGTTTTGAGACTAAAAATGAAAGAATAGAAAAACAGATGCAAAAAATATAAAATTCCAAATTTAAAACTTTAGTACTCATATAAAAACCAACGCTTTCTGGCCATTCGTTGACTTGGGCAACATGTATCAGGTTTTTTACACTGTTTGACCTCAGAAATTAAATAAGCTTCGCTCAAAACAAATCTAGCTCTCGTCTAAAATTAATGAACAAGTCTAAACAATAAAATGTATGTAGTTTTAAGAAGCTATGAGATATTTTAAACTGATAAGCATTTTTATGTCCATTTCAAATCCTTTAGATCCCAAGATTAGGATCAATCGTAGTTCATGAACCCCTTAGTCTTAAGTTAAGGTTTAAGTAGGTTAATAAATAATCTTTATTTTCAATCATCATTGCTATGAAGTTCATTTGGCATACGGGTGACGTGACTGGGCTGGCCACGTCACCCGTATGCCAAATGAACTCTATTTTATTTAAACACCAATTAAAAAATATACAATATAACAAAATTAATATTGTTTTTCTGAAACAAAATATCACACGCAAGAAAATATGAGCGGGTCAGGACCACGTTTTTTACGAGCTTTTCGCTCATAAACCCATTATTATTATAGAAGGTTTCAATATTATATAGTCGTTAATGATCAGATCAAAATTTCCATTGAAACAAGGTTTTTAATCACTAAACGATACCACGTATTTATTAAGGTTTAATTCCACAAACCGCAGAATAACCGGAGTTAGCACGTTTTCACAACAGCACGGGTTTAAATTGTTAATTCGAATAGTGGAAGGTTTTAATGAGCCCCAGCGCGGCCCCTTCGTTTGAATACTGCACTAACTCAGTTAATTGCAAGTTTGGTTTAAAGCAGTTGTAAAATAAAATATTGGCAGGTAACTGCTAGTGGCTGGTGGCATAATCAAACTGTTGGACCGCAAAAATAGGATCCATCCATTATAAAATCTTTAATATCTTCAAAAATACCTGACCTACCTATATAACATAAAGTCTAAATTAAAGCTTAAATGCTATTTTTTATTTATATCTAAACACATTATAATGCACTTTATTTAGTTTTTATTTAATAAGTTCAAGTACTTTTGAAAATATAGAAGATTTTATAAACGACCCATTTTCTTTGCGGCCAAGTGTATTCTATAACAATAATACAGATTTTTACGACTTATGAAAAAACAAAAGTGTGTGTTTCAATTCGTATATGGTTACGATCTCAAAAGAAAAATGCAGAACCCCTATATAAGCCTTATCTTATAGGATCAATCGTTCATCCGTCTATCCGTCCGTTTCAGCCAATTTCCTCCAGGAAGTCTTTTCGACAGATAATTACATAACACTAAATAAATAAAAAAAAAACGTTACTTGATCCTTTCTACAACTAGAAAAAAGCTGATAATCTTCAAATGGCTGAAGATATTTTTTTGGATCATAGCCAAGAACACTCTCGATTGTGACACCTTGCAAACAAAAAAACTAGATCAAGATCTGTCCACACGTTTATTATAAAACCGTATTTGCGACATAGCCTGAAATAGCCATACATTGGTATTTTAAAGATAAAGTGGACAATACGTCCCAAATCGTATACACACAATCGTATCAGTATTTTTTATAGAAAAAAAAATCTCGGATTCATCAATTGGAATTTTATTAAAACAAAATAATATTTCGGTATACAAAAATTTTTCATTTTACTATTTTCATAACTTCCTTTGTTATTTTGAACTTGCAGGACAAATTTCGCTGTCTATAAATAGCCGGTTCCCAGTCGGCTACCAATAATAGCATTATCGTACATAAATAAAAAGAAAACTTCCAAATAGCAAAGTTCCAAGTTCAACAATGTAATTAATCACCGGAATCCGATAGCAGGCATATTATCTGGGGAATAGACTAGGGATGTGTAATATATTGCTTTAATAATATATCGATAATAATTTACGCCCCTCTCCATCGCTCTTTGGGTGATCGAATCAGGAGTGATGAGATTTGCAGGTGAACCAAAGAATCGCTAAACTGAAGTGGCAAAGGGCTGGGCACATTGCGCGTAGAATCGACGGCGGTTGGGGCAGAAAGGTTCTTGAATGGCGGCGGCGCGCCGGAAGACGTAGTCTGGGCAGGCCCCCCACGAGGTGGACCGATGATCTGGTGAGGGTCGCGGGAAGCCGCTGGATGCGGGCAGCGCAGGACCGATCATTGTGGAGATCCTTGGGCCTTTGTCCACGTCCTTTGTGGACGTCTTTCGGCTGATATGATGATGATAAATAATTTACTTGTTTAAGTGTTTAGCAACCGACTTGCTCTTCATAATATTATTAGAAACTTCATCGCCTTTTTTATTTTTGTTACTATTTCTATTTTTTACTTTGAAAAAACCTTAATTACGAAATTGACGAAAAACAACGCGGGAGAAGGCCATAAATATAATAGCGTACAATCAACAGCAGGTCAAGCTGAACAAGCGCGTCGCGATTTTCTCCCTTATTCAGCGGACATAAACAACCTTATAGAGAGAGAAAGTCATGAATAGAAAAGTGTAACCACAAAGTTGAATTGCATTTGTACACAAATTGTTGATTGCAATTTGTATTTCCACAGCAAGAGCTGAATTATTCAAACCATATAATATAATGATTTTATGGCTTTCATAAATATCGATATTTTTTAACAGCTTCACTTACAAAGGCGACCATTTATCAAGGGAATTTGATACTTATTGGATTGTTCCAGTCATTGTTATGTTCGAATGATCTATAAAAGAAATATTGAATATTTATAAACAATTATTTCCTTCATTTCTTTCAGGATTGGAGCTTGAATTTCTTTTTCAGAGTTAGTAGTATTCTGTAGAATATTTATTTTAAGACAGTTCAAAACAGTTCTAACAGGGCAGAAGTATTCTGCGATTCTGTTCCATTTTTTTTTTATTGACCTATGCTTGTGTCGAAATAGTACGACCAATCAAGCTTCACCGGACTTACGGGGCAGCGGAAGAATCTACCCCAAAAAAAAGTCATGTACCAACGCGTCTAGGGGCGGCTCGAGGGAGCCTCAGACCTCGGCCTAGCGCGTTGATACTGAAAAACCTCTTGAAGGAGACGACGCCTAAGGGGCTCCGTCTCTGATTATCAAATTTAATTTTGGTTTTGGCTGCGCCCCCGCCAGCGGGTACGGGCACTGTTATCATCATCATCATTAACAGCCTGCGGCAGTCCACTGCTGGACATAGGCCTCTCCCAAGGCGCGCCATTTGGCCCGGTCTTCGGCCGCACGCATCCACCTGCTGCCAGCCACATTTCGCAGATCGTCACTCCATCTAGCCGGAGGGCGTCCTACACTTCGTTTACCTAGACGTGGTCTCCACTGCAGAACCCGCTTACTCCAGCGATTATCGGTTCTGCGACAAATGTGACCAGCCCACTGCCACTTCAGCTTGCTTATTCGAGTGGCTATGTCGGTTACATTGGTTCTCCGACGGATATCCTCGTTTCTGATTTTATCCATCAGAGAGACTCCGAGCATAGTCCTCTCCATAGCTCGCTGAGCAACTTTAAATTTGTGGACTAGTCCCACAGTCAGTGTCCACGTTTCGGCACCGTAGGTCATGACGGGCACTGTTACCTGAAGGGTAATTGTAATCTTAAGGGTAGATTCTGTTCCTATACATATAGATCGTTAGAAAAATAGAATAGAAAAGCTCTATTGCAGAAAAAAATATCAATAAATACATTTCACAACAAAAAATATGTGTACAAGTTTGTAGCCTCATTGCTTAATTTTCAATTACAGCCAAGTCAGCCAAGCAAACCAAATTTTTACGTTACGAAAAAAATACTTAAGATTTATGAGTTAATAGGTTTTAAGAAAAATCTATCAACTCAGAAATAAATAATTTACCTTCTAAAGAGCTTTGAGTATAGCAAAATTTACTACTCAGAATCACTATAAAAGGATATTATTATACGAAAAGGGAACAAACATGTTCTACGAAAAGAAAAGAGCTTCAATTGTAAATATCTAAATATATAGCAAGAATGATGATATTTTATAAATTCTGTTTAAAATAAATCATTTTGTATAGCATCTGTTTGTAGCTAAAGAGTGTTTGGCCTTTTAGATGCTTGCTTCCATTGTGGGTTTCAGACCCTGGTGTCGGAATTATAGAACCGCCTTAGGCTTCCGACATGGCTCCTATAACGACCATAGATAGTAGCCGGGACCAACGGCTTTACGTGCCATCCGAAGCACGCGGAATCATCTTTCTTTTCGGACCAATGTCCTAACCAGACTGAGGAAAGTCTTACTGTCATATTTGTTCGACGAGTCCCCACCGGATTCGAACCTGGAACCTCCGTAACGTCAGGCGAGCTTTTGACCACTTTACCACGGAAGCAGTTGGCCTATTATTTTTGAAAAATATATACACAGAGAGTTATATTTTAGACACACGGTCTTTTATAAGCATGTTTATCTAATTTAATGTTTCACAGAATCTCAGTAGGTTTTTAGCCACGCGCGAGTTTGCTTTTATTTAGCTCTGGCCACCCTAGCAAAAGGCAAAGGGCCCGAGGGTCATTGTTTGAAGAGGTCCTGCGATTTTTATAGTCTATGAACTTCAAAGGGTGTCGTACAGAAATTTGCGCCGACCATTATCCGCTCTGGTTCTTTTTGCGAGTTTTTTTTTCATGTTTTCTCGATGAAATTGATTTTTGTTTTTGTGTACCTACAGCTACTTAAGGGTATTAAATCAAATAGGTTGAAGGTGTCTGTGGTATAGCGGTTACATCTAGTCGATTGTTTCTTATGCAAATAAAGGTTGCCGCGGTGTACGGAAAAACTTTGTAATAGTTTATTTGACACCGCTTTCAACTTGTGAAATGTTACTTTTTTAATAAACAAAATAAAAAAAGGTTACAAACTGGCTGGTTATTTTTAATTAAACAAAATCCACCGAAGATTTTTTTAATAGTGAAGCGTATTTTAATAATTATTTAATCTAATTTGTTGGTTTGATTATAATAATAAACATGCTAATATTTATCACAAATATGCACAGTAGCCAGCACATGCGGCTGGACATGTTGACCTTGAGATCGCCTGTATTCCGTAGCGGCAGGGGTGAAATTCGTAGTGCGAATTTGCTGGCTTTTGTACTTGATAGATAACCAATAAACCAATAAAATTTCCCGTGAGGATTTTTACAATGTTTTTTTAGGTTTGCCTTATGTCTTAATTTTAAATGCATTAAATATATCCTATGACCTTACAGCATAAACTGCGGCTGCCTCAGTGACGTAGATGACTCTCTAATTAGGGCGGCACGTAATTAACCTGGCTTAATCAGTCACAGTCGGGCTACAGGCAGCAGTCTCCACTTGTTACTACTGATAAAAACGGGAATGTGGTTAGCACAGTTACACTATGACTTGCTTGCTTACCGTGTAGGTTTTGAAGTTAACCTACCTAAGGTCACCGCAGAGTTGGTTTAGATGATTTTGGTGAAACTTGGCACTCATTCCCACGGGAAAACCTGTTAACGCGGGCGTAGCCGCGGTGAGAAGCTAGTCATACTAATATTATAAAGAGGAAAGATTTTTATTTGTTTCTAATGAATAAACTGAAAACTACTGAATCGATTTCAAAAATTCTTTCACCATTAGAAAGCTACATTCACCCTGAGTAACATAGGCTATTTTACCGCGGGAAAATGCCTCATTCCCACGGGAAAAACTGTTAACGCGGTCGGAGCCGCGGCGGAAAGTTAGTCTTCAATAAAGGTGAATAGGCCTTAGTGAACCACGCTGGCCCAGTGAAGGTTGGTCGACCGACTTCCAACACAAACTTTGAAATTGTTCGCAGTTGTGTGCAGGTTTCCTCATAATATTTTCCTTTACCGTAAGGGCGATTATGCAGCACGTACGGATCCGTTCCGAATCTCAGAACGTAACAAACTGTATCGGACGGAAAAAATTTATGAACTTTCTCAGAATCGGACGATAGTGAGTAACCGCTTTAAGAGCGTCGAATAAACTTATATACAGCGTGTTTCATAAAGTACAGAAATAGTCAAATGTCTTTATTCAGATCTCATATTTTTGGTCAGTAGGCTCCTTTGTAAGCAACTCTTTTACCTCTTTGAGCTTTACGGGTAATATTGTAACACCCTGTATAAGCTTTCACTAGCATAGCATAGCTTCATTTATCTAGCGCGTAATTAAATCACAACCGAAACGTGAAAGATTAAAATGGCTTCAGAAGTTTTATCTCATTAGTAGAAGTAGCAGCTGCGGCTGCGACTGTGAACTTGTTATAAATGAAAAATAATTGTAGCTCAAAGCAAAGTTTATGGAAATTTAAAACTCGGAGATGAAAGCTACGCTAAGGTAAGAACTGTTTTTCAAAGGAGTTTCTACTATTTTACTTAGATTTTTCAAATTAAGATACAGTTTTTTTTTTATTTGCTGTCCGTTTCGTACTAAACTTTCACTACGATAGCCTGACGGTAACCCGTTGGTCCCGGATGCTATCTACGGATGTAACAAAAACAAAAAATGTAGGAGTAACTTTATATTATTCGCAGAAAGGATACATTCTTAAATTGCTTTTACTTAATGTTTGTCTGAAATGTACAATTTTTACCATTGATCATGTAACAAAGTGTTTAGTAGCATTGGTGTTATTTTCATAATCTGTAGGTCTTAGAGTATAAATAGGAGTACTACTAATCATGAACCATAAGCAGTAAGCACGGATATGAACAGTCCGAATATCTGCAGCGCGTTCGTTTAGTATTAAATGGTTATTGGAGCTGATTGCTTTTCTTGGTGAAAATAAGTAATTTAATAGGAGAACATTTTGAAATGTGCAGTGATAAGTTGCAAACATACTCGAAGAACAAATCGAAAAAGAAAAATTTTATAATTTCACCGCCCATCCTTACGCTTGGAGCGATGCGCGTGCTCTATGTATATTTAAGGTATTTGAAATTGTTCATAAGTGAAATTGCGAGCCATTTCCACCACAGGTCCCATCCTCTGGATTACTTTTTGGGAAATCTCTGCCTATGTGCAAATTACTCGAGTCACTATTATTATCTCTGCAGAGGCTCGTCGCAGCTTCAAAGGTTAGGCTGCTATTTTTAAGCTGCACTATCTAAGCGAGATGCTCTAGAAAATTTCTAGTCGAATGAACTTTGCCGGCCTGCGGTTGACACATTCTCTCGCTATGACCAACTTTTTTTCGCTGCCTTTTAAATTCTAATCGAATCGACAACATTTTACAAGTTGAAAGCTTCTGTAGAATATCGTTATATGTATGTACTTACAGTTCAAGTTATAGGTGCTGTCATATCACATATTTTTTCCTTATTTTAGTGTACAGAGAATACAATGTAAGGGACCCAATATTATACTTCAAATAATGATATCTCAAGATGCTTGTGATGAGACTGGATTTATATTCGGGTACAACCTTATAAGTTTCATTTAAATAAGAAAAAAAAACCGTTTTCGACATACCTATTTGTAAAAAATCATATTATCACAATTCAGTAATCCTTAGCCATTTACTAAATGTTGTGAAATGGATTCTGGCCAAAAGCCTATATTTTGGCAAAAAATTAAATATTTTATTTTTATTTATTTATTAACCTCTCGACTTTTAAACTCTGCACCTTATTCGACAGAAAATAAATTCCAAATTACCGGAACAAATCTTCCACGCAAAAATAAATTTGCTCATAAAAATATGATGTACAAAAGGTAAGTACGTCCTAATTTAACACAAAAGTCCAAAAAGGGCACTGCGGTTGAGAAGCCAAACAAATCAAAAAGTGCCTAATGGCCCGCGTGTTGTTTCCTATTTTTTGTTGTAAAGTCCTTCGTTTTCGGTCTGTGGTTTCAGTCAGTTAATTAATTAAAGACGAAGTACCGCATTTAATTTTGATTTGTTAATAAGTTTAACCATCTGTTAAATGTTTAGCAGGACAGAGAGAAAAGAAGTTAATTTCTGTAGTAAAACGACAATTTTGTTAAGTAATTGTTTATTCATCATTAAGAAAATAATACAAATTATACATTGAATTGTTAAATAAAAAATAAAACAAATGTCCGAAAACAGAAAATTCAGTCAAATAGGCCGCCCCGAACCGCTCCCTGACCAAACGTGCCCATAACACTTGCAGCGTTACCCCTCTGGATCGCGATGGATATCTGCTGCATCAAGAAAAACCCGGAACGGGGAAGTAATTGTTGTAAATAATGGCTTCGTTGCCTAGTTGGTAATACGAACCTATGTCATGCCATCAAAGCACAGGGTCGAGGGTTCAAATCCCGCCGAGGGTTTGCATTCGTGTGATGAGCACTTGTTTTTGCCTTGTGTGTGTGATTTTTATATATATTCGTATTATGTATTTATATTATCAGCTACATATACAATATATTTTACCGGCTCTACCTAGTTTGGGGTCAGATTGCCGTGTGTGAGACGCCCCCACATAAATACATACCACAGTATGAAAGTAGGTTAACCTGTAACGAGGAGCCTTGCATGCCACCTCATTCTCATCTCATTTACCATTTCTTTGTCGTCTGAATTCGAATATTGAATTTTAGAATAAATTCGTTATTCATTCGTCATTTCGTTTATTTTTCTATTCACTTTTTGTTTCGTTCTTGAACGTGTCGGCCGAACTCCAAAATTCTTGTTAAATTACCAGTATTATTATTATTATATAATAATCTTATCTAAAAGTGCCATTACCCTTGTATTAATATATATAATTAAGAGTGTTGTTCTGCATATTATTTTTCACCATCCTAATTAACAACTTTAATCAAGTACGCACACGCTGGCTCGCCCAGGACTCTCTTTAACCCTGATGTCCAAATTACTAAACCAAACTATATTACTAAGCTGCCTATTACTTCTAGCGTGGCTCATATAAAGACGATATCCGTAGTAGCCGAGATCCACGACAACGTTATGGAATCTCCTTCCTTTATACAACCGAGTGATTCAGCCTGCAATGTCCTAACCAAACTGGGGAAAGTCTGGCAAAGTGCCGTTTTTGGTTCGGTTAATCATCAATCATTAGTCAAGACTTTATCAGGCACTTGTCAGCTGACGCGTCTGGTTTCTAGCAACTGCTGAGAGTAAAGATCTCATTGGGTTAATTTGGGTTCAATTAAGCCCTGCCAACCAGCAAATGATTATATAAGATTTATATAGAGACTCGGTGGCGTAAATGGTAGTGCGTCTGAACGGCCCCTACAGCCAAGGAGATGCAGGTTCGAGTCCATTTTGTATTTGAATCAAATTATAAGTAGTAGTAAGACCTCCGTCCTACCTCCGTTTAATGTACAGAACATAATTACATGTTATTTGAAAATTAATTCATTCCTTAATTCAAAATATTATAATGATATTACACAAAATTAAAAAAATTAATACCCCCGACACAAAACGGTTACTTGATCCTTACAACAACTAGAAAAGAGCTTAAATTTTCAAATGGCTTAAGATATTTTCTTGGAGCATAGCTAAGAACACTCTCGATTGTGACACCTTGCAAACGAAAAAAACTAGATCAAAATCGGCGCATCCGTTTAGGAGCTACGATGCCACAGACAGACAGACACACACGTCAAACTTATATCACCCCTCTTTTTCGTCGGGGGTTAAAAATAGTCATCAGTTCAAAAAATAAACATACGTAACTCATCAATATTTTATCTCTAAATATATAATGTTGCGTTGGTGTTATATGTCTGATGGCAATTTATTGTTCCAATCAATCATGACATGATCAATGCTTTTGTCTCAAATTGCAGCAAATAATAACTTGAGACTGTTTATACGCACAAAAAGAAGAAATATATTTGAATATGGAAGCGAAAGATGGTAGGCTTAACGCCATTTACTAATGGCGACAGGATGTTCTATTTTCATAAAGATCTATGTCTAAGCTTGCCTTAGTGCCTCCAGGCACGTTCTCTAACCAAACTTATTAGGGTTAAGTATGTACTACGTATGTCCGCCTTACCCTAGTTGCAAATCTAGTGAAGCTTCGTTATCATACGTTGCTTCCCTATACTAGTGTGGTTTTGTCGTTAATATTTCAAATTATAATTAATATATTTATTTGCATTAAGCAAATAGTATTAAACAGACCTATATCGTAAAAAGGAGATATTAACTAATTTTCCCTTTTTTTAATTAGGTCTGTCAATATTAAGGGTGCGATTTGTTTTGTTAAGAAAGCAATTAGGGTTTCTAAATATGTTTAAGAAAAAAAATTTGCTATTTCAATGCCATCCAGTAAATGGAAATAGATATAAAGAGTTAAGTACTGTTTTGTAAGTAGTATTACAAGTTTTTTATGTAGAAAGAACAACGAGTAATGATAAAGATAAAATATGCGCAACTAACCTTTTAATCAACTCCGCCTTTTGAAAACAGCACCTCATTTTAATTATTTCCTGATTTTCTTCTTGTTGAATATAGAACTGGACTGATTTTGTGATGGTATAAAAAACGCTGGTAATTTTAGGAGACCATCAGTACCACAGGATTCGTCAACGTAGTCACAACTACCACTCAATTTACAAAATGGTTGCCAAGGTAATATTGTGCTTTATTTTTATTTAAAATTACTTCTAAGATGTGTAAAAGCAAATTTGGTACCTTAAAATCAGTTACAGCACTGACTTCGAAATTAGAATAATGTAAGTAGAAAGCTCTACAACAAAGCAAACAAAATGTGTTGTGTATTTTAATGTCAATAGCTCTAAATTACTTTTTACCCGACTACAGCGAAGCCAAAAAGGAAGGGTTATGAATTTAGCAGTCGCATGATCTATGATTTCTCGTAAACTACTGATCAGATTTTGGTGAAAGAGGTGTCAATCGATTCGTTATTGCAATCCAGGTGACAATATAGCTATTGTCACCTGGATGAATGTAGCTATTATAATATGAATAAAAATAATGTAGATGACGTAAAATAAAAAAATAGAGGGGATATAAATACTAAAGACTTTTTTATAGGTGAAACTTTCATAAATTTGGCGTACAATACCAAAATTCAAGGACTAGGTGGAAAATCACTCACTCACATCCCTCAATGCTTCCTTAACAAATACATATTTATCTAATTGCTTATCGTTATCTTCCAGTTCGTCGTTGTCCTCGCCTTCGTGGCCGTGGCTGCTGCCTCTGACATCTCCAGCTTTTCCTACGGCGTTGCCGACCCCTACACCGGGGACTTCAAGAGCCAGACTGAAAACCGCATTGGCAACACCGTCCGTGGCCAGTACTCCCTCCTGGAATCTGACGGCACGAAGCGTACTGTTGACTACGCCGCTGATTCTGCTAACGGCTTCAACGCTGTGGTTCGCAAAGACCCTGCTCTCATCGCTGCCCCCATCGCTGCCCCCATCGCTGCTGCCCCCATCGCCTACAACGCTCTCCCCTACAGTTACGGAGCCTTCCCCTACAACTACGGAGCTTACCCATACAAAGCGTTCCCCTATTCCTACGGAGCTTTCCCCTACGGCCGATTATACTAAACTGTTGGTATTTTGTAAATATGTACAGATGTAAATAAAATTCTATTTGGATTGAGATTTAAGTTTGTTGTTTCATTTTTGGTAAAATTAGACTAGCTAGTACTTACGCTTTATAATATTGATGTCGGCGACCCTCTTTAATGTCCTTACAAAAATATTTTTTCTGAACATACTTTATTGCATAGAAAAAAAAAACAAGAAAAAGAATTTACAACAATACAAGTGCTCAAAAGTCGCCTTTGTTCTTTTTAACTCACATTAATAATTTATCATAATCCATTTACCCTTTAGGCGTGAAAGAGTAAGATAGAGTAAAGTTGTTTGAATGACAAGTTTATAATATTATTCAGAATTCTCGTGTAGGTTAATTAAAAAAATATAAATTATAAGTAACTTGTAAAATTGCCATTAATTTATTTACAACACGACAAATAAAACAAAAAATAAACCAGACACCTTCACGAATGGTATTGTTTAATCAACTGTACGCTCAAGGCCCGTCAGTATAAGAACGTAAGTAATACGATTACTTTAAATATCAACAACTCTCATCAATCTTGTACAAACATGTCGTTTATTTAATTAAGCCTCTAAAATGTATTGACTGAATTATTCAATTAATTAAAACCTTATCAGATTAACTCCTGTGACTTCATCTTCTACAAGTATATCTATTATATTATAATAAAACTGAAGAATCGGCGTGTCTGATTGATTTGTTTTTAAAAAAACTGATTCTAAGTGATAAAGGGAGGATAGCTAAAAATAAAAATAAAAGTTTTAAAAAATATGTCCGTCTGTCGTCGGTCTGTTTGTACACGCTAATCTCTGGAACCGTTGGACCGATTTAAATGAAATTTTGTAGGGTGGTACTTTATACCCCAGTCAACATCTTAGATACGTTTTATTACGGGAAATTAAAAAAAATAAAGCGGACGTAGCCGAGGGCGGGCAGCTATATAATATCGTCAGTGGAAAGGATAAAATGCTAAACCGCCAAAATGCTACTTGTGGGAAATTGAGATCAAAGTTTTTTTATCGAAAAGAAATATTATTATTATTACTAAACTCCATTTAATATCAGATGGCCAATAATGTAACTAAAATATATGACAGCAGTTTTTATGACTTAAATCTTGTAATTAATTTAATATTCGTTAACAGCTCATAGGTATTATATTGTTCCCGCCGCCGAGGGGCTCGAGCCTACCCTGATATCAGGGTGAATAGGCCTTAGTCGACCACGCTGGTCCAAAGCGGGTTGTTCAACTTCTCACACAAATTTTGAATGACTTCGCAAGTAAGTGCAGATTTCCTCACGATATACCTTCACTTTATGAGCGTCGAATAAAAGTACATAATATTAATTCAAAAATCGATAACCTATTGGTACGCGACGAAGCTTTAACTGGCAAACTTTTGAATACTAACCAAACCAACAACGCAACCACGCTCGATTTTTTACATTTTAGTAAATTAAGGGCTAGTTTCAACTGTCTGTTTTCAAATCGTAGTCGGCTAAGGCCTATTCATCCTGATTCGGGGTAGGCTGGAGCCCTTTGGTGGGGACATAATATGAGCTTTTACGACGTTAAAATTTTAGTATCTTTAGTTTATTTATTATTCATTTCTCCCTTTGTATGCGGCTCAAAGATCCCTCCATAACTCTATTCACTTAACCGACTTTGATCTCTCTACTCTTTATCATTATAGTCCATTTTCAACCATTCCATCCACTTTCCCGGCCAAATTACCATCTCATAATGATGATACTACCGCCTCTGAATTATTCAGGACTGGCCTAAAACTTACTCTAGTGTCTTGTACTGACCACACAATAGTATGACATTGTAAATTTCTTCAACGATGACTCTTAATTTTTAGATATCGGAAAATGAATAGGTAGGTTTGAACTTAATTTATTATTTTTACAATTTTTTTTCTTTTACTATTTTTTACAATCATTTTTTACAAGGAAGTTTTCAGAAAACTGGCAGACACTTGGGATGGGAAGGGCATTGTCGTCGGCGAGCGAAAATTGACAAATCTTCGCTTCGCGGACGACATTGTCTTGTTTGCATCATCTACGTCAGAGATCCAACAGATGCTTCAGGATCTAAGCTCGGCAAGTAGAGAGTCTGGACTAATGATGAACATGTCTAAGACCAAACTAATGACGAACAGCACCCAACGACCTGTAACAGTGGACGACGGGAGAATGGAGTATGTCCATGAATATATATATCTGGGCCAAATAGTTTCCTTCCAGGCTCGGCAAGAACTAGAGATTGCAAGACGCACTGAAAACGCCTGGAGGAGCTATTGGTCCATGAAAAGTTTCATGAAAAGCGATCTACCACTTTCACTAAAGCGCAAAATTATGGACAGCTGCATTCTCCCGATCCTCACATATGGTGCACAAACATGGTCTTTGACAGAACATCAGAGGTCCCGACTTTCTGTATGCCAGAGAGCCATGGAGCGCAGTATGCTAGGTCTGAAATTGAGTGATCGAGTCAGAAATGGTATACTGCGGTCCAGGACTCAGATTGCTGACGCCACCCAGGTTGCTGCCAAACTTAAGTGGAACTGGGCCGGACACGTCTGCCGCATGCCTCAAGACCTATGGGCAAAAGAAACCACGGTTTGGAACCCACCGACCAATAGGCGTAGACGTGGACGGCCGCGTAGAAGATGGCGGGACGAGCTTGATAGCTACTTGAAAGACTGGCCAGAAGTAGCTCAGGACAGGGAGCAGTGGAAGAAAAAGGGGGAGGCCTTTGCCCAGCAGTGGGACAGCTTAGGCTAGATAAGATAAGATAAGATAAGATTTTTTACAATCATTCTACCTTTCATCCAAGATATATTTCTTTGGGTATATTTTACTTAGAAATCTGGCCACCAAAAACATAAAAGAGAATGAAATAAAATTAAATATTACACCACTGCTAGTGTTTTTTTTCTATACCCACATCGGGTTGAGAATCACAGTTATTAATTTATACAGATGAATAGTGTTGGACCAAATTCTTCGTTGGACATTTTGTATTTTGGTCACTAGTAGAGCAAAGGAATGCTGCCCATTCTTTAGAATATTATTATACGCCTTAAGCGTCTCATACAACTAACACAGGCAAAGTTTCCTATTCAAATTCGCGAACCACACGTGCAACGGATAACCACTAGCAATTTTAATGTAATATCACTTACAAGACCATCTTTATCGTGTACATCGTCAGCTGTTTTATCCAGCTCATCACCATAATCCTTGGGAGTCTCGTGACTTGAGACAATATCAACTGTGTCCTATTTCCAGCGCCGGATGGAATAGCGAACTGCCAAGTGAATTCTTTTGATCGTGTAATTCTCGCGGTATTATCCGACCAAATTGTTTCTGTAGTATTCTGAGAGAATAAGCTCTCAGTGAAACTTGTTTATGAATTATTGCTTTTTAAGTGCTTAAGTGCGTCGGTGGCCAAGTGGTTAGGGCCGTTGATGTCCATTCGGAAGTTAGGTTCGCAGGTTCGCGGGTTCGAAACTTCGAACCTCAGCACGTACCAACTTGCGAAGTAATTCATGGGTTTTATGTGAAGTTGACCAACCCGCTCTGGGCTTATTCGCCCTGATTTTTAGGTATGCTCAAGCCCCTAGTTGGGTATATATTATGAGCTGTTAATGAAGTACTTATGTAGCGCTTCTCTAATAGGCAACAGTCTCGATTGGGCCAAACATTCTTGAGGCCTAAACACCAGCAGATCAATATTCATTTTTTATTAATTACGCAGTACATAGCTACCAACACTTGCTCGTAGCATAGGCAAAAACTAAATCTTTATACCATTTTTTTGTCATTATTTTCATAAAATTTTAGAGGCGTTCTTTATTTGTTAAATAACCAAAAAATTCACTCATGAGTCTTTTGCACTACAATTTTTGAAATTACAAAACGATTCTTTGATAGATATTTGAACTTTTAATCCGTAAACTATAGGGCGATTGCGAACCGTTCATCGACACGGCCGTGTCGTTGTCAGGAGGAAATCCCTCTGAGGGACGAAGAGGAGCTGAAAGAGGGTCCAAAGAGGGTCATAGAAGAGCACCGAAGATAGCAATGAGAGTGAAAACACAGACAATCTCATTGACCTCGCTGTTTTTTCTTGCTCCATAGACGTAAACTTATTGTCAATCAACAAAAAATATAAAAATATCGTATTGAAGCAATAATTGATGGAATGATTCAAATATTCGACAAACCATACTGCTCTATCCCTTGAAAGTGTATTATAAAGTATATTTATAATGTATTGTTGTGTCCCAAGGAAGTGTTTCCCTATTCTCGAGTTCATCAAATGATTTTCCGCTGTTGTTTAATGCTACACATGCTAAAAAAGGAACCCTGCTACCCATACCTGGCATAGTATCAGTATTCCATAAGCATGGGGCAACTTTCAGAATATTTAAGTACACATAATGTACTTTCTTTTTAAATCACCCCTAACTTTTTAAAAATCAGATATTATATGCTTTTATTGTAAATTTTATGTGTATAGGTTAGGTAGGTACTAATTATGATTTATTTAAACAGAATCTGACCTCAACCGACCAAAGGAATAAACTATTTTTTTTATACATATATGTAAAATTTATAAATGACTGCACTATGTAGTTTCACTTTTTTTTTAATTAAGACAGTTTTTTTAATTTTGTGATAGTATTGAATTTTGAATAACATTACGTAGGTAATAAGGTACTAAATCAGATTAAGAAGAAAACAAGAACAGGTGTTATGTTAAATAGTATATAATATTATACCATTATAATTTTAACTAGTAAATAGATACAATAACAACTATTCTTCTCTTGGAGCTTTATGAGTATAAAATTTAATAGTATAATATTTTATTTTTCTTCCATTAGTTTAAGGCTATAATTACCACCACCAGACACCACATAAAACGTTGATTTATGCGATATACATGTCCTTTGAAAGTACTTCGATAAAAGTTTAACATTTTTTAATAAAATCTGAAAAAAAAAACGATTGTATCAGAATAGATTTATGAGCAATGACAAACTAAACATGTCCGTTTACCATTATCTCTGTACATACAAAATTTAAAAGCGAGGCACTTGTCCGTGGAGTAATCACCACCTCTCTCTGTCCATAGCCAGCTTCTTGACTTCCTGGTACTACATAACCTCAACTTTTTCCTTTACTTCATCTAAAAATGAACGTCTTAATCTTCTACGTCCTCTCCTGCCTGAAAAACATCTCTAAAGCTGCGACTAGCGCAGATTTTCTCAATTCAATACTATTTCTTCCTGGCGCTTTTTTATTATTGTTGAAATATTTAACAAAAAAATATTTATTGGTTATAAATAAATGTCATAAACCATGGACTTAGTAACATAGTTACTGTAACTATGGTAATTCGTCCAAGTCATAAACAACATTTGACAGACAAGAGGCTGAAAAGAGTTCCATTATTCCTCTTTTAATATGGGAGAACCTCCGCCACAGATGATTAAAATCAGGGATCCTTTCAACAATTAGTGAGAGCCAGATCATGATTACACTTGAAATCTTGTTTAGTTTATTAAACAACTAGCTTTTTTAATTGATGCAGATTAGGCACATACTTTGGTTCAAATAACAGCGAATGACAGTTTATAATTAATATAAAAGAAGAATTAAAAAAAATGGTTTGTCTAATTTTTTGTATGATATTGATACAATCTTCTTGTTGTCGTCGGGAGATACTTTGTTACGATATATTCCCAAATTAAACAGAACCATGTGTCTAAAACATAGATACGCAATTGACTCAAACTCTGAGTGTGTCTCTGCAGTCCTCTGAAATCTCCTGTCAGTGGCTGACAGGAGATTTGAGAGGGGGAGGACAAGGCCATGGACTAGTTTTTATATTTTTATATTTTTGAACCGGAAATCGACTGACAGAAGTTTGATGGAATTTATTCGATAATTCAGGCAAATTTTACAATAATACCTATACTGTTTTTAACTTATTTAAAACTTTGAACGGTACATTGACTTTTTTGTCTTTAATAAAATATTTATCGCAACATTTAAGTCCATAACAAGATGATTTAGAAATCAAACCTCCATATTGAAGATCTTAAATATAATTTCTGTGTCATAGATTATGATATAGCATCAACTGGCAGACAACGTCATACAATATTTATTTACTTTCTGATATAAAAACATAAATATTGAATTGATACTTTTAAGCCATAATTATAATTAAATTGCAATAATTGTTACACATAAGATTAATATAATCAAAAAGAATCACAATATGGGAAGTTCAAACTAAAAATAACAACAACAGCTGAAAAAAATAAAGCATTTCTAATGTCTTTGCTCAAAGCCTAAAGCGTTTGGAATTATATAAAATTATTTATTTATTTAACCATTATTGTACACAAAAAAGAAGAGGACACAACACGTACTGCTTATATCCAAGGAAATGTCTTACAGCAGACCAAGGAAGCAAGAGAAAAGTAATCACAGAAAAGCGAAACAGAGACGTGCACAATAAACTCGTCTACGGCTTAAAATAACTCTGATAGTTTCATACAAGGACGACGTTAAAATTGTAATTGATTTGATACGTATTGTTTGTTTTCCTGAAAGAAAGACTGTGTAAAACCTTACTTTAAATATATTTATATCACTAATTTAAAATTGTATATGTACCTATATTTGTTTCGTATAGCTTTGTTATTGTAATTAAAGTACGAGTATTAATAAATCAGTCTCGTTTGCTTTACTTCACAAAATCTACGAAGGGTATTTTCATACTGTATGTAAGGAAAAAAAATATTTTTAAGATAATTCTCTAGACAGTTTATAAAGTAGGTAAAAATAGGCTAGGCCTTTTTCTTATGGATACATCTTTAAGAAAAATCATACTATATATATATATTATTATAAAGTAGAAAGATTTGTATTTGTGTGTGTGTGTGTGTGCTTGCGTGTGTGTGTGCGTGTATGCTTGTAATGTATAAACTCAAAAACTACTGAACCGATTTCGAAAATTCTTTCACCATTAGAAAGCTACATTCACCCTAAGTAACATAAGCTACCTTTTACCCCGGGAAAATGCCTCATTTCCACGGAAAAGATGTAAACGCGGGCGGAGCCGCGGCGGAAAGCTAGTTCATTAATAATGATTAAGATCTTTAGGAGAAGTCACGTATATTCAGTATATATAGTATCAAGTAAAATATTGCACGAAACTTAAATATTTTATGAGATATTAACATTTATAATGTCGTTGGTGGCACGGATTATGGCAGTTTGTAAGACTAATTTTCCTGCGGTCACGCTGCACATAATACTGGATTTTTTTATACAATATTCATTTTATACGTTAAATATATCCTCTATTTTCAAAAACAGTCATCACTTTTAAGTATTATTCATTTTTAAATTAAGGAGACTTATCTCTCGACACGGCTTATAGTGACAGTTTCGAAATCAGCTAAAATTTGCTAGGCCTTTTTCTTACAGATATATCTTCAAAACTACTTCATGAATTAGATCAAAATTTTAAAGAGATGTCACGTATATTTTTAAGGTTTAGTATCAAGTACAATATTACTTCAGACTTGAATAATTTTAAAGATATTAACATTATATGTCGATGGTGACACGGATTACAGTAGTTTGGTAGACTCGTTTTCCTTCGATCACGGTGCCAAAATTACAAAACTTTTAGATACAATTTTTGTTTACCACGTAAAATATATCCCGTATTTTTAATATCAGTCATTAGTTTTAGTATTATTTTAGTTTTTCAATGAAGGAGATGAATCTCTCGACACAGCTTGTGAAGTCTGCAGAGACAGAGGTTGAAATTTTCGAGACCTTTTTTCTAACGGATATTATGAGAAGACGGCTTTATAAATAGATCTATTTTTTTGTAAACATGTGTCATATATCCTGTAGTTTTAGTATCAGTCATCAATTTAAGGTAATATTATATATTTGAAGAGAAATCGGTCCCGACGACAAAGCCACGGCACCAATTTTGGTGCCGTGGGTTTGTCGTCCATTTTTTTTAAATTTAACTTCAAAATCAATTTGTCGATCGTGACATGAGACTTCAGAGGGGCAAAATTTGGGCGCGAAACAGAAAGAAGACCACCGGAAACCTCCTGAAATGTCGTTAAATAAGGACAGAAAAATGTATGACGTCAATATATCTCTGAAAGGTATAGTTTTTAAAACATTAAATCTCCACAGATTATCGAATCAACTGCTTTACCTTTTACACAACCACCCATCAACATATGACTAGAAGCAATGTTTCAGTGTAATAGTGTTATTGTGTCATTTTATATTGTCATGTCTTTTAGTGCATATTCCTTAGCAATGTTCGCTTTGGTCAGAGGGTGCGTGTCAAAGTTTATTTCAGAAAATGACATTGACATGTTTACAAAAAAGAAACCTCAGTAAACCTCATAAGATCCTCAATGAGCCTCTTCTGGCCCTCAGTTACCTCACAACTGGACCTCGCCCTCCGACAAACCTCTTGACAACGACACGGCCGTGTCGATGAAAGGATCGCGCTAGCCCCCCTAATTAACATAAAAGTTAACACCGCATGCATCAGTAATTCAATTGAAAAAAGGGTCAATAAAAAACGACAGAATCAACAAAACCGGTTAAATATCCCGTTTAAAACCTTAATACCATATTATACAAAACAATACAAAATACTATAAAGTTATAAATAAAGAGTAAATTTACTGCTATCTTTCAAAACTAGCTATTTCCAAACTAAAACGAGATTTCTCCTCTTGAAATTTCAATATTGACACCCGTAGTACGGAATCTCTATCCAAGTCACAAGAATACTTCACCAGGTGTAGTCAATAAGGAAGGCGTATCGAGGAGGCTTTCTATCGAGTGGTCAGATATTGGATACTATTCTGTTCCCGTGTTACATTTCTACCCTTTCGGGTTTTATATATACGTTTTCTGAGAAGAGTATTTCGGTAACTCGAAAACAGCTTCTAGGAAAACCATGTTTGTGACAATGAAATCAGATCATAACAAAGGATTTTTAAGACTTTAAGTTGTTAATGGTGGTAGGCACGTTCTTTACCAAAAGGAGTTGTTCCTTTTACATAATACATTTATTGGATTGAACCAACAATTTTATTATGTACCCTATTGTTCTTTGTTGTGAGACTACACAATGTTCTTTTACAAAACATCAACAATTTATCTAAAGAAAAAAGTTCGATAAAAGAGTGATTGTGTGAAGACAAAAAAAAGAACTTAGAAAAAGTTCAATCTTCAGTCCAGTGCGTCCGAAATCAGTGAACAAGTCAGACATTCAATATGTTTCGGAAAAGGTAGAAAAGAGTCACGACTTCCTTTACAACTTAGTTCTTACAATTGTTCCCGGGAAAAGGTTTCCGTAGTCGAATTTTGGCAAATAGGTACAAAGTACGAGCGGCAATTCTGTCCCTATAGGTCGTAAACCAAGAAAGGGTTTCAAACGAGACGATTTGGTTAGGTAGTAGCAGACCTTTATTTATAGGATCGTGTATTTCTTGGGAATTGTTTTGTGCTACCGCAATAATTTGACGTTTTAGAACAGTGATTTTTCAAGACTACTAATTAGGTATTTAATACGCCATGTTCGTGTCAGTAGCTGTATTAAACTAAAGTAATTTGTTTCTATTAGGTCAAGCCCAGATTCTACACCAACGGGCATTCATGTGATGTGGATGAAGATTAAGGTTGTCTGGAAGAAATTGCTACTTAGCAATAAGGCCGCCTAAATGTACATTTTCTACACTTTTTTGTAAATTTTTACTGTACAGTTTTGTGTGCAATAAAGTATGTTGTATTGTATTGTATGAAGCGAAAGAAGTATGTCTGGATTAGCAAGTGGAAGAAAGTGGCCTGAAGAAAGAAGTGTGACTGTATTTTTAAAAGTAACAATCCAATAGCGTACCTATTTACACTTATTATTGTTCAAATATCACAGGACTTTTTTTTCGAAAAAAAAAAAGCAATACTACATATTAATACGAACATAAAGTTCTCCTATATTTTTGTGCACGAGTGAACAATTTCCAACAAACTCGTAATAAATATGAAGTTCCCAAGAGCTCCCGAAGCGAACTCTTTAGAATTGTACTATAATATTCTGCTGCAAGATACTCTTTGGCTGCAAAGACAAATAGGACTCTCCAAACTTTGAACAATATATGCTCAAGATGATTTTAGTTCCAAACTTACTAAATTAAACTTGGCTGTAATAATAATAACTAACTAGAATTTCGAATTACTGGGAAACAAAGATAGTATTATAGTACTTACTTAAAATCAAAACGATAAATTACTCAGAATACGCGTCAAAAAGCAAAGATTTCATATTTTTTTATTTACGCTATACTTATACATAAAAGCGAACAGAAACTACATAACATCGCTTATAATGACCGATGCCCAACAAAAGTTCGACTCCTTTTTTTATTTATAAAAATATTATGTACTGTACCTACTTAATTAATTGTTCAAATTATTAATAAATTAAAAAGACACAAGGTTTTGTAGGCGTCTGCCATTAGAGGTGTCTTATTTTCGGTCTATTTTGAGTAAAAATTAGTACACCGTAAACATTTTGTCCCAAAAATACTTGGTAACAAATTAACTAGTGCAAGTCAAAAATCCAAATACCTACTTGTATATTTTATTTATCATAGGTTTTTTTAAAAGCTATTAATAACGTCAAATCAGCAATTAAAGAAACTTTGCTCAAATCAATGCCAGGTGTTGCCTCAACAAAAAAAAAGGAATTATACAAAAATTAAAACTTCTTAACAAAAAATCTGCAACTCTTCCAAGATAGTAAAATCTAGGTTTTGCTAACTATAATTAGAACTTTCCTAAGGCAAACGGTATACTTTGAACTTCAAAATTCTTCATTACTGACTGACACGGGTTTCTATGGTAAATTTATACATAAGTATAATAATTAAACCGTACGCCTATCTCATATCATAATTATAATGTGGGTAATAATAATATTCCAAGTAACAAGGGTATCCAATTACCTGAGCTCCTTTGATGTTCCTATTAAAAAGATACTACAGCTGGTTTGGGAAAACTTAAATGACATTTTATTATTAAACACTAGCGACCCGCCCCGGCTCCGCACGGGAAAATGGTTATTGTGGGTTATCCTTCAGTATATTATGCATGTATTATACATATAAACCTTCCTCTTGAATCACTCTATCTATTAAAAAAAACCGCATCAAAATCCGTTGCGTAGTTTTAAAGATTTAAGCGTACAAAGGGAGGGACATAGGGACATAGGGACATAGGGACGGAGAAAGCGACTTTATTTTATACTATGTAGTGATTATGTAGGAAGTGATGTGATATTTATTTATTTTTCCTACATTTTCAGAGGTTTAAGTAACTACCCCAAAGAGAATTTTCCTTTACTAAAATGTGTATGTATATGTATGTAGGTATATATATTTTCCTCCTAACATACTGTCTAATAAAATAGACAATTTTGTATGCGAATGTGGATTCTGTTATTCATATTCCAAGAACTCCCTAGAAAGGTAGCTCAAATCCATTGATTGCGTATATATCATTTCTTTTGTCACCCTCAATAAGACTGATTTCAAAAATGATTTCTCGTCATTTTTTTATTGTTGGTAGATTACCGGAGTGTATATTTACTTATTAAGATTTGTTTACTTATTTATTTGTTGGATTAAATCCATAATAATATTGTTATAAATATATACTCATAAAATTGTTTCTCACTAAACATAATTTCTCTTAAACTGAATGCGATTTTCTGATTTTTATTTTTTATGTATGAATTCAAATTATTTGCAGTATGAATTCAATTTAATTAATACTGTAACTACAGACTTATTTCGTACTTTGAGAAGCTTTTTATTCTCAAACCTCCATAAACGCTACTTTAATTATTATTATTTTGTAGAACGGAGCAGTAACACTCAATATGCCTCAAAGAACGCCAAAGGACAGACGTGACTAGAATGTTCGATTTACTACTGGACTTTAGGTATAAAAAAGTAAGTAAAAAACGAATTTTCACTCGAAACGAAACGACTCGTGATTTAGTTCATTTTAAGTAAGTGTATGTAAGCTGGATTAAAGATTTGACATTTTGGTACCATCATGCAAAATTTCATTCAAATTGGTTCAATACTTTCGAAAATTAGCCCGTACAAACAGAAAAACAGAGATATTTTTTTTATTTAGTCTGGATATGTTCTATCTATGTCACTTCTTACATCCCCCTGACTCGGTTTCTAGCTTTTTTTTCTATGTATAGATTTTTGACCTCTACAGTTTTATTATTAGATAATATTACAAGATTATATTATATAGATAATTTACTAAGATATATACGGTATAAAATGAATTGACTAAAACTAAACAGCGAAATAAAACCAGTAGATTTAAATCTTAGAAGTCCCTGTTTACAAAGTAGAGTAAACGTAAATTGAAAAAACAAATAGGTCTAAAGGTTTACACTCCCGATATGAATCTATGAAAATAAGACCAAGTTTGTAGGCATAGTACAAGGTGTTTTTAACATTTTCCAAGTTGGTTTCAGCACATACATATTGCATAGAAAAGCCTCTATTTCAGGGCCACGGATTGTAATATCCGCCCGCAGTAAAAGAAGTATCCCATATGAATCTCGGCTGAACAGCGTTCGCGCCTTTGCCTTTCACCCACACGGAATGTAAATCCCTCATTGGCGAAATTCCAGAACATTCCAGAACCGGCCATCACTACACTAGGCTACAATTCGAAACACAATTCAATTTACATTGCTTAAGCGATAAAATCATTGATCACACTAATCTAATATTTTAAAAACACAAACTTTCCGCCCCACGCGCGTTAACAGTTTTTCCCGTGAGAATGATGAATATTCCCACGACAAAAGGTTGCCTTCTTCAGTGGATTCGGTGTCTATCCAATGCAAACTAATAAACAAACAAACAAATCAAAACAATGAATTCGAAAATTTACAGTAACACATAGGTTAATAGGGAAAAACGTGAAGTCGTTTTTATCACGCAAAATACCTCTTTACCGAGGGAATAAAATAGTGAAACTAGTAAAAAGGCAATATTATTTGAGTCTACGAGTAGGTATATACTAGGCAACGCAATGAACATCAAATTGAATTTGTAATTTGTAGGTTCGGGAAACGAAGCCAGGCCTTCAAAGATGATTGCTCACTTACGGTCTAAATTCAACCTTTCATACGACCGGTTTCAAAGGATATTGCTTCCGGCGGCGGAGAGTGTGATTTGATTTTTAATAGCTATGTTGCTTTTCGTTAACAGCTCCCAACCGAGGGGCTTGAACCTACCCTGATACCAGGGTGAATAGGAATTAGTCGACCACGCTGGCCCAGTGCGGGTTGGTCAACTTCACACACAACCTTTGAATTTCTTCGCAGGTGTGTGCAGGTTTCCTCGCGATGTTTTCCTTCACCGTTTTTTGCTACACTATAAATAAACGTAAAAAAAATGAAAAAGAAAACAAAAAAAGTTAATGAATATCAATTGAGAAAATAATCGAAAAAATTATCAATAATATTTGAAACGCTAAGCTATACAATACAAATACAAAAATACTTTATTGACAACGAGGAAAATCTAACAGAAAGAATACGTTTTAATCAATCAGTTGCAATCTCTACTAGCAACCTTATTGTTTGGCTTATTTTTTTTATATAAATTTGAGTTGGGGTGAACCTAATATGGAGAATCAATTGAATCCTCGGTTCGGTCTTTCGACGTCTATAATTCTACTGCCCAAATTAAAAATGCAGCTCGGCATTTATTTATTTTTATCTTATATTGTATAGCTTTGCGAAAAGATAAAACAGGAAGAAAGACTGTTATTGGTCTATCTGAAACAGATAAAGAAATAAGAATTTTGGTAGATCTGATTACGAAACTGTACAATCATTCATACTAATATTATAAAGAGGAAATATTTGTATTTTGTGTTAATCGATTTAAAACAATATTGCACCGTTCACTCTGATTAACACAGGCTACTTTTTTTGCGGGAAAATGCCTTATTCCCGCGGGAGAAACTTTAACGCGGGCGGAGCCGCGGCTTAAAGCTAGTATTAAATTAAAAATACCTATATTTAAAAAGCCGAATGCGTTTTTAATTTGGATAGCAGAATTTTGCTGACCCGTAAAACCATCCTTCCTGTCCGGTGGGTACTGAATTGCTGACTCCGAAATTCCTACTTGGCATTCACATTGCTATGCTCAGCACCTCGGCGGGGTACTAATTGATTCTTAATTGCTCAACCGACGACTTTTGGGCATTTTAGTTGTCTTAATCGACTCGAGAGCGTCGGTGGCCAAATAGCTAGGCCCGTCGACTTCCATTCCGAAGTTCGCGGGTTCAAACCTCGGCAAGTAGGTACCTATGTGTTTTCGATTTTCGAATTCATAGTACGTTTATTCGACGCTCTTACGGTGAAGGAAAACATCGTGAGGAAACCTGCACACACCTGCGAAGAAATTCATAGGTGGTGTGACCAACCCGCACTGGGCCAGCGTGGTCGACTAAGGCACAGAATACCAAAATAGTAGTCCCTACAGAAGCTGCACTAGGCGACATAATTCAAATAAATTGCAACCCTAGTAACGTTATAATAAAGTGCAATTCAGATCGCACGGCGCTAAGCGAATACAAGTACTTGCTGCATCTCTTTCTCTCGCGTATTGCGCCACTCTACTAAAACCTTTAGGGCTGTCGTCTTTGAGAAAATAAAACATCTGATTTATTAACCTATAAGGTACCTACCTGTTACTCGAACAAATGATGATTCAAATAAATAATAATAATAATAAATATGTGGGACATCTCACACGCGGCCATCTGACCCCAAACTAGGCAGAGCCTGTACTATGGGTGTCAGACAGCTGATATACATACATATATAAATATACAACATCCAGACACAAGGGAAACACAAGTGCTCATCACACGAATGTCTGCCCTGGGCGGGATTCGAACCCGCGACCTTGTGCTTCGTAGGCAGGCGTACTACCAACTAGGCTACGAGGCCGACAAATACACCAAATACACCAAATACTATAAACCAATGCTACTACTATTTACTAAAAAGCGGTTTAGACAGCGGCGGCGCAGGGGCTAGTCGAGCGGCAGCGTTCAAAACAAAAATATTAGTTTTTTGGTGTGGAAAACGAATACTGAAGATTTTAATAATGAAATAATGACTCGTCCACTTATTTAAATGGCAAAACTTCTTCAACATAAGTTTAATTAAAAGGTTGTGTGTGTGTGTGCTAATTTAGGAATGATCTGTTGTACCTCAAAAATCAAAGTGGACACTTCCGAGTATTTTAGTAATAAAATATTAAAATACTTATTAACTTGTAAGATCGCGCGGATATACTCGTAAATGGATTATTTATTGATGAATGTGAATGTGACCGCCCGGCCCGCTAGAATTATTTTGAACTTAAAATATGCTAATTTAATGATGTGATAACGAATTTTGCGGCAGAAATATGTGTAAATAAGTTTTGTGCTAATTTAAGAATGATAAGGCACCAGACGGCATCGTAGGTACGCGTACGAACGAATGGCGTTCCAAAAAATTGAACAACGTGCGCGCGCTTCGCTTGCCGCAGCCGCACTGAATTGGGGCCGCAGACGGCCTGAGACCGCTCGGCCGAGCGGTAGGTAATTATAGCGCGCAATTACATGGAGTGACGGAGGCCTGACTAAGGCCTATTCACTCTGGTATCAGGGTAGGCTCGAGCCCCTCGGTGGGGACATATATGAACTGTTAACAATCGACTCGAATGGTCAGTTATAGTTATATTCATTTGCACATTTTCAGCATTTCAATAGGAGGATTAGTACATAGTATTTGTGAACACACACCGATTAACTTATTCCTTTTATCAACAAAATTGTGTACCTACTAGACTCTAGTAATAATGAAGATTTTTAAGTCTAAAATTTCTTAGAATTGGTTAATTATAAAATAATCTGGCAGATAATATATATAAACATCATAGATATAATATTGCTGCTTGTATGGTACGGAATACTTAAAAGAAAACATCCTTGATACTTGCATAAAACATAAGTTAAAAAAAAACGACAAACAATGTATAACAAGGCAGATAAACTAACAAATTTTTTGACAATATTTACATTAGGCGAAACGACGTTTTTTACGAATAAAAAAACGATTTTATCTTGCTGTCTCTTCAAATATTCTATGAAGTTCCCATGCATTTCATAGCGAAAACGCCTGAATAAAAGTTGACATCAAAGTTCCATTTACCATTTTGCAGCACGTTTCCAGGCGCTTTATTCCAAAGTGATTCATTTTAGGAGCGAAGCTCTGTTTCAAACTAGATTTCCATCAAAATAATGTTATTTTCAGTACAAATTATTTAATCTCGACGTAGATGAGTAATTTTCGTAACGATTTCCTGTTATTTTACCACTTAGGTTAAAATAATAGAGAAATGTACTCATTTTAGCCATAGGAAACCAAACGGTTTTGTTTCGTGTCAATTTACATAATTTCCACCTTAAAATACATTGATTAGATAGATTGGACAAAAGCTAATAAACCTTCGACTTAGTTTATTTTAGCTAAACTGTAATGACTTTGCAATGCTACGCTGCGAACTGAGGTCATTGTACTGACTTATTTTTACCTAATGTTTTCTTTGTATGTGTTATCTGTCGGTGTTTTTTGGTGTCAATAAAGAATATTTGTATTTGTATTTTTAATGTTTAGATTTAAAGGTATGTTCATTGGGGTAAGTTATTCAATTTAATGGGTAGGTTCCTGCCTTAAAATTCATTCGTTCGTCTCAGCCGACAGACGTCCACTGCTGGACAAAGGCCTTGAAATATTGTGTGTTAATTTATTTACACTCTGTATACATAATTACATTTAGATAAAAGCTACAATATTTTTATTGACATATTGTGCTGCGCTAGACAAAATAGACGTACGAAGTTCCACCGAAATATTATAAGAAAAGATAAGTTACACGTTTATTTATGAGCACAGTACTTAGAAATGCTTAATATACTTAGGTCATGTTAACTTATTGATTATTAACAAGCAGCAAACACATTAGCACTTATACAAACAAACAAATATTATGTACAGCACCCATAGAAAAGGTCCTAAGATCAGCATTATGCTGTGAACCACCCGAAAATAGTACACAGGTTATTCTGCTAGTATCTTAAGTGTATATTATAACCAGAGGTCCAGAAAAAAAAACATTTCCATTACCCGCTGTAATGGGGATCCTTTTTAGCAGAATACCTGCGTCATCTGGAAGCCGAAACAATAACAAAGCCGAGGGTACATTATTTTGGCCGTGTAGAGCCTCGGGGGTCGCAGGTACGACCTGTGTCTTCATTATATTTGTTACTCGTATTTAGGTACTGACTCGCTTGTTAACAGCGTACTATCAACGCAATTTCGCTTATTAGTCTCGTCATCACAGACACACACACATTTTAAGCCATAGCTACAATTAGAACATTAATTTATTTATTTTTTGACATAGGTCTAAAAAGTACAACCAATCAAGCTTCATCGGACTTGCGGGGGAGTGGAAGACTCTACCCCAAAAAAAGTCATATACTAACGCGTCTAGGGGCGGCTTGAGGGAGCCTCGGACCACGGCCTAGCGCGTTGATACTGACGCGTTCAATTAGAACAGTGCGTTCTTTTACATGTAGCAAGGCGGCTCCCGCCTGTGCTATTTGCTAGTTTACTGTCCCTTGAAAGGTGTTTCCTAAATCCCCATCCTAAGAGGCGGATTGGAAATAATAGTTGTTGATCATTCTCATATTATAGAAGAAAGCTGCTACCTATTTTCTTTAGTCGCCTCATTGCTCCTTATTAAAACACTAGCTTTCCGCCGCGGCTCCGCCCGCAAAACAGTTTTTCCCGTGGAATCGAGGCATTTTCTCGCGGTAAAAGGTAGCCTATGTTACTTAGGTTGAATGTAGCTATCTAATGGTGAAAGAATTTTTGACATCGGTTCAGTAGTTTTTGAGTTTATTCATTACAAACACACACACACACACAAATACAAATCTTTCCTTCCTCTTTATAGTATTAGTATATATGAAGTATGATTTAGCTGGTCCATTTCTAAGCTAAAAACCATACGCAATGAAATCTAAGTTCTCCATTACATCGTGATGTAACATGTAACCCAATTATAATGTTCTTAGAAATATCATTTCGATTTCACCAAGGCTTTTGATCGAGTAGATAACGACATACTACTACAGAAGCTATCATCTCTTGGTTTCACGCCTTCTCTCCTTAAATTTATAGCTGACTATTTAGCACACCGTCAACAATATGTCCGTCATGGCTCGTTTATTTCAAAACCATACCAAACTAGATCAGGCGTAAGTCAGGGATCAATTCTTGGACCATTATTTTTTAACTTAATGATAAATGACTTAAATTCCGTAATTACACATTCTAGCTGTATTCTGTATGCCGATGACTTAAAACTTATACTTCCTGTAAAAACCATAGATGATTGCAATAGACTTCAGACTGACATTGATGATATATACAATTGGAGTATAAATAATAAACTACTTTTTAACACTTCTAAGTGCTCTATTCTCTCTTATACTAGATCTTTTCACCCACTGTCAAATAATTATCGTTTGGGGTCTGACATCATTACACGTGTAACATCAATCAAAGATCTTGGAGTTCAATTTGATTCGAGGCTCACATTCAACGCTCACATAGGAGCATTAGCCGTCGAAAGTTTCCGCAGACTTGGCTTTATAATCCGCAATGTGAAAGACTTTAGTGACCCAAAAGCAGCACAATTATTGTACTCTGCTTTTGTCAGAACCAAACTAGAATCAGCTTGTGTCGTCTGGTCACCTCATGAAACCACTTACATCTTGCTTTTAGAAAAAGTTCAGAAAGCTTTTCTACGATTTTTCTATAAGATAAACTATCGATACTACCCTTTCCTGTATCCAACAAAATTTCTTCAAGGAACTTTGGGCTTTAACTCGCTTGAAACTCGAAGAAATTACCAACTTATGATCACAACTATCCGTGTTCTAAGAGGTGAGTTCAACTCTCCAGAGCTTGTCTCACAAGTTCTGCGGTTCTTCGTGCCGGACAGATATCTGCGTGGTCGCTCGCACCGACTGTTGGCGCCGCAAGACTGTCGCACGGTAGCACACCGCGAATCACCAACTGTTCGTGGAGTGAGGCTCCTGGACCAACTAATGGATACAGCACCACACGTCGATTTATTTGCGGATGGATGGCAGACAATTAAAAAAGAATGTCTTAGATATTGTGAAAATGAAAATATAAGTTCCTAAATGGTGTTCCAATTTTGTTATAAACAAGTATTAGTAGCATAGTAATTATTATAATTTTAAAATACTTCGATGTACATGGAATTTGTTATTACTCATATTGTATTTTATATTTTGTTAATTTTTTCTATCTTTTATGCAATTGTTTTGGATTTTGTCTGTAAGATTGTATAAAATGTTTAATAAATAAATAAATAAATAAATAAATAAATCACGAAATATAACCATGATTGTTGTTTTCTAATGATGTATAAACAAGACTCATGTTTCTCTAAATATTTTCTTAGTACCTATAACAACATTTCTTTTCCAACAATATTGGACAGTTATATTTTATTTACACAGAATAATATAAATTGAAGACATGAAATATGAGACAGACGGTATTAATGTTTTATTTCTAGGGTCACTTTAATTTATTTAATTTAAAAGGCGCAGTAGCTCGCATTAATTAATTTTTGGTGTAGACTTTTGTTCGTGACTACAGCTCGTTCCAATGATATTTCGTTTACTAAATAGTACGTTCTAAAATTAGTTCGCAAACAAAGAAAACGAAACAACCTTGTTTAGTTATAAGTATTCAAAGGTACATTCAAGTACAAAAACCAAGTGCTAACGCTTGTCAGTGCCAGGACGCAACATAAAAGAGTTTTAAATATAACTTATAAACCCGCTTTCTAAAGCGAAGCGGCTCCCACCTCTCTGTTATAAACGTTGTAATTGCGTAGAACAACACTTGTGAAAATTATATAATAAAGGTGTCCCTAAAAATCTGAAATGATTACTTACCGTCGTCACCACCCTGCATTTACAAAATGCACAATGCACATGCGTGGATGACCTACTAAATAAATACTGGTTTATTTGAAGTAAATAAGGTCTCGACGTCGAAAAGTGATTTGTAAAATCTTACTTCGAATTCGAATAAAAACTTTTGACTTTTTTTTACTTTGATCATGGTCTAAGAAAACAAGGTCTAACCGTTAGACCACGTGACTGACACAAGCCTACGTCATTTTGCGCTGTTCATCCTTGTCTATTACACGCATTCGACAAGGATGAATGAATAGGCAAAATGACGTAGAAATGACGTGTATTCTCGTGTCAGTCACATGGTCTAATGGTTAGACCTCCCAGAAAAAATTCTATTTATACTCTAAAGGTTAGACCTTGTTTTCTTAGACCATGACTTTGATCATTTTGATTTAGTTTCTTATTTTACTGAATATTATATAGGACTCGTACCTGTTGAATCCTAATTTTTTACACCTATCGCACTGAATAAAACCGGCGGTATCATAATGTGTTTAGCACAGAACATTTAAAAGAGGTTAGAATGGCGATAATGCGCCGTCCGTATGAAATCCGGTGTCGCCGATTCCACCCCACCTTTCACCTCCACTACATCTGTACTTCAATAAAGATGAAGTTTACGCACATATTTGCAATTTCAAATCTAGCCAATCATAGCGCCGCTCAATCACGCGATTTCAAATGGAAACGAATCATACGCATGCACGCACACTGATGTAGATTTTTATAGCTATGTGTGAGTTAGACAGCGCGATCGTTTCTTTGCGTGAAGTATGAGCGTTTTGCTCATAGTTTTGGCGCGCCGGCCCCGCCCACATCGCCTTTCTAACCTGTGTTTAGTCTCGTCGGCGGCGGTGGCATATATTATTCAGCGGGGCAGGCTACCCAACCGCGACCCGCCGCTAGTTGGACCTTATGTGTACAGATATATTATTTAACGGGTGAAATATTCGCGTGTCTTTACATCCCTCTTTTGATGTACAGTAAGCAACACAGGTAGGGGCATGGTCCAAGAAAACAAGGTCTTACAATTAGAATACGTGACTGACACGAGCCTACGTCCTTTCTACGTCATTTTGCCTATTCTCCTTGTCGAATGCGTGTAATAGACAAGGATGAACAGCGCAAAATGACGTAGCTTGTGTCAGTCACGTGGTCTAATTGTAAGACCTTGTTTTCTTGGACCATAGGTAGGGGTGAACTTCGATGTGAGAGTGTCCAGCCGCGTGAACTGACTTCTGTACCTAAACAATTTTATTGTTGTACTAATTTGACGCCCCGCGTGTCCGTCCGCGTTTACCGTTTTTCCCGTGGGAATGTGGTATTTTCCCGCGGTAAAAAATAGCCTATGTTATTTTGATGTATAAGCTAGATAACTGTAAAGTTTCAATAAAATCCGTCCAGTAGTTCCAGAGATTAGCGTGTATAAACAGACATACAGACACGACTAAATGTGGCTGTGCCTTGATGAGCTTTGGCGTCATAGATGGTTTCGTAAAGTCTAAATTTATTGCAAAATCATATCTTTTGACTCAGCATGACGTTTCATCTTTTTTTAAACTTCAGTTTTTTTCGTAAAGATCTCCCTGTATTTCTCTATCTTACGAGTGCTTGCTTACTTGGGTTTTAAGGTTACTCTAGGGTTAGTTATCTTTCTTTTTATACAACTTTAGCCATGATAACTTAAACATTTTTATACTGACTTAATTCTGAAATAATTTTGATATTTTATTTAATCTCAAACTACACAATATTATTATTTTTACTGAATAAAATAGTCCTACCTACTCCACCATAGACATAATCCTCTAGCGATACTCGTACTATACCTGTCTACAGAATACTGTCTGGCTTTTCATACTGTAATGGCAATCCACAAAATCTAATTAGTTCCCTACTAAAGACGATAAATTGGATAGAATTATATTCCTAGGATTACATGTTGTCACGAATGACAACCAAAGAAATATTTTGAGTTCCAAACCCGAAGTATCTATTGTCTCTACGGGTAATCTGTACACTAATAGATTTGGTTGTTTGTACGTTTGTTTGTTTGCATTGAATAGGTTCTATTTTTTATTGCTTAAACTAGTACATTCGTTTGAGATGAGAGCCGGTCCTGGTTAAGCAAAGATTTTTAGGTTCTTAATTTAATGTTGCATTTTTGAATTAAGTTTGGGGTCAGATGGCCGTGTGTTATACATCCCTACAGATATTTATTTAACTGTGTAATATAAAAAGTGATATAAAATCCCTTCAAGATAACATAAACCAAAAGATATTAATGAAATATGTGCTAAACGAGATACAAAGTGTTTACGGCCCCTTAGCCTAGTTGGTAGTACATGAGCCTTCGAAACCCAGGGTCGCGGGTTTAGTCCCGCCCAGGGCTAACATTCGTGTGATGAGCACTTGTGTCTGGATGTTTTATATTTATATATATATCAGCTGACACCGATTAGTACAGGCTCTGCTTATTTCGGGGCCAGATGACCGTGTGTGAGATGTTCCAACTCCTAATAATGTTCTGGAAAGATTTTAGTAGGTCTGTACAATCCAGAGCTAATCTATCCTAACACTAAACCTTGCAAATTTCTTGAGGCATGTGCTCAGCTTGATCTGCTCCTGATCATACAAATGATTGCTATGTGCCTACACTAGTCAGTCTAATTAGCCAGAAGATAAATTTAAACATTTTTTTTCTTACGTCATACACTGTTTTATGAAGCCATAACGTTTACATCAAAGGGTTACCTCAACAGTTCTAAATATAATAACAGTAACAAGTTTGATAGCATTTCAATGTTTTTGTGTTTATGCCTTGCATGAACAGCAAGAAATCCGGCATCAGTATATATGCCCTACCTACCTACTTATAGAACCAACCACCCGTTTAAGGCACGTTTTTAGGCAATCTCATGTTTAGGTGTAGGTTACGTTGTGGTAAAATGAACCGGGTAAATTTTGAGACCCTGTATCTTTTTTATTTATGGTGTTTGTTTGCGGTATCGCGCCTACAGGCCATCCAGTATAGATGACCCCCGCCTGCCATAGTACCACCATGGCAGGCGGGGGGCAATGCTGCGAGCTGTGGCCTACCATCGCACCGCCGTTCGCGCCTCCGGTCTCTTCACAGTTCGCGCCGCTGCTGGTCTCGCGAAGCTATCGCCAGGCCCAGGCGTATGTCACAGAAGAAAATAATAGAACTAACCCGCGTATATAAAGACACTGGAAAGCTTTCTGCCAAGTAGGTTCGCAATAAAACACTGAACGCGTTCACCTGTAGGGTGTTAATGGTCGGTTTGATCCCGGTTTATATACGGTGGCTATTAGCTTGGAGAATGGCCGTAATAAACATGTTCCCCTAAGGTAATTACTGTTTGTTCTGAATTTACGCCCTTTTTGTCAGAGCAGTGCTGCTTTGGTGAGTAAGATGAGTGGAAGATGTTTTTCTAGTGCTAATAGTGAAGATTGGTAGTGAATCGAAAAATATGAGCAACTGATACGTTAAGTTAAAGTATTGTGACTTGCAGGAATCACCACTATATATATTATTTATTGCACAAATTAAAATAACAATTATTCTTAAAAGTAGTATACAACGCTGAGCTTATCTCTATAAGAGATCTCTTCCAGCCAACCTACAAGGTGGTGGGAAAAGATAATGCGGAGTAGGCATAATAGAAAGTGCGCTATATACATAAAATACGTGCACAAAAAATAAGTACATTCTATTGCATATACGTACATACATAAATAAGTATAATAGATATACATAATATACCTACACATACATAGATCTATAAATTATATTATACGACAATCATGTTTTAGTTAAGATAGAAAGTGCTCTTAATCAATCTTAATCATTATAGTCATTGGACTGAGATGACAATGGATCTTGAACCTTTACGTTTTCATAAAAAGGATATTTTTTACTCCCCGTAAACATGGTCTATGATTCATGGTCATAATATGTTTTGACAGTGTCATGGATACAATGAAACAGTATAAAAGTAGTAGAGTAGTACAGTATTAATCATAAAGTCCAGCTAAAAACTAAGAAAAAAACATAATTCGCTCACCCCATGGAATGTGACACATTATGCGAACTTAATAACTGTAGAGAGCTAGCGTGGCTGAAAACCTAATTGCAGCAAGTTGCGAATACCTACGTGCAGTTGGGAATTTAAACTGCTTAACGCCAATTTAGAGCAAGCTGTGCTTAATATGTGCAAAATGCGAATGCACATACGCTATAATACTTATTCGCTATTATAATACTATTGATTCTTGTTGTTACTGTTGATTCCTCGTTCGTGTACCTTCTTCTTATCTTATTTAGCCTAAACTGTCCCACTGCTGGGCAAAGGCCTCCCTCTTTTTCTTCCATTGCTCCCTGTCATGTGCTACTTCTGGCCAGTCTTGTTTATTTCAAAATGAATATCTGTTGAATTTAAGAAAAAAATGTGCCATTCTGTTTACGACCTTACAGCTCACATGTCATGCTCCATGGCCGAGTGGTTAAACTCCCGACTATGTTAAGTTACGGGTTCCGGGTTCAAGTCCTGATAGGGCACTCGACGAACAAAAATCACTTTGTGAGACTCGATCTCCCCAGTTTGGTAAAGACGTTACAGACTGAGTCACCTCATTGTCCGAATAGAAAAGTGTTTCCGTGTTACGGATATTTTTGTTTTAATATTGATATTGTACTAAATAAATACTGGTAACCTAGAAAACATGATTCCCATCATTTAAAAGTCTTTGTTCAAAATGTGAGATGATATAGGGGCTATGTCAGAAGCCTTAGGCTGTTCAATTATTCTGACACCAGAGTTAGTTAGGTAGGTCCCTCCCAGAAAATTTTCTATTTATACTCTAAGGTTTCAACATACATACGAGCTGTTCACAGAATGTCGACTCCCATTACGGCGACGCGTTTATTCAGGAAAGAAAAGCTTATCTACAAAACAAACCATTATTGTAGCTATACAGCCATTGGCTCACAAGGTTCTTAGCGTGCACTTACCAAGTATGTGCGTGCTCGCTCATCCATTCAAAGCTTACCGACGACATAAGGAGATAACGTACACTGAAACGCTTCTAGCTACGCCATGTACGTATCATAAGAACAATTACTTTCTCCTAATATTAATGTGGCTCTTTATTTTTGTACAAATATAATGGACGTAACATATAGCATGTTTGATGAAAATTATTATAAAATATCATCACTACATAGTATAAAACAAAGTCGCTTTTTCTGTCCCTATGTCCCTATGTATGCTTAAATCTCTAAAACTACGCAACGGATTTTGATGCGGTTTTTCTTAATAGATAGAGTGATTCAAGAGGAAGGTTTATATGTATAATACATGCGTAATATACTGAGGGATAACCCACAATAACCATATTCCTGTGCGAAGCCGGGGCGGGTCGCTAGTTATGAATATTAGTAATCATTATCGTGATAAGACGCGCATTTCGTCTTTTACTCTTGCGACCACAAAGGCAGACTTTTTTTGTCTTTGTCTTTATAAAAATTTAACTGTTTCTTTTTTTAAATTTTCATACCATAGTTACACATTACGCTACATAAACACGCATTTTTTCGGATCATAATAATAATATAATGAATCAATTCAATTTAATGGAATCACTTTCCCTCGAAAATAATCATAACACAAGTTTTGGTATCTGAATTGTGCTGGTGGGTAAATACTATGCTCAGACTGAAAACTATCTCAAATTTCAGTAAAATAGTTTAAGTATCTCAGTTTTGAGGACCGTCTTCGAGTTGTTTTAACTGCTCCTTATTTCTGGTTATTTCCTAGAACAATATTAAATTATTTATTCAGCATGCTAAAATCAGTTCTTTGTTTAACTGCTGGTTATGAAATGAAGTATTTTCTATTTATACTCTAAGGAAGTATTATAACAACGTTTTATTGATTTATTTTGTACAATAACAATTGCTAAATAAATTAGATGTTTTTATTTCAAAGATTAAGATAAGAATTATATTTCAGGTGTTTTTTTTTTCAGGACTTTTCTGGAAATTATTTTATTCAGGACATTTTTTTTTAACTGCGCATCTGATGCTCCTTTAACATATCAGTCTTAGCTAATAAATTTTGCGTTTTATTTTTTGTAAGTTTTGTTAAAACGAAAGTTCTGTATGAGAAAATAATAAATAAACTAACTTTGAATTCACCACTTCATCTATTACTCGAATAACTTGTACGAGTATACTATCAATTCAAATGTTGTAAATACAATTTCGTCGACAAACAGATAATGTAACTATGAGGTTCTCAATAATTCTAGTGACCCTTGGGCCGCTGGACCCTATCAATTGTCTAGTTTAAACATTAAGACAGTCATTTAGCACAACTCGGGGGTTCACCAAGTTTAATTACAATTTAAGGTCCAACTCCGAACAATATCACATTTCAATTAATTTCAATTCTATTGTTTTGTGGTTCCGTAGCCTAGTTGGTAGTACGCCTGTCTTTAAAGCTTTGTGTGTAAGTTTGTTTCTTCTGTTCTGTTTTTAGATAGATAGATAGATAGATAGATAAAAGTTAATTGCATATAGTTTATTTATTACTTTCATAATCTGAAACACTGCCTTTTTAGTGAATATAGAATGACGGTTCTTATCATGATAGAGTCGACTCAACAGCAAATGCTATGCAATTTACAGGGTAGTTAGTCAAAGATGCTAATAAACGCGAAATGGACTTTTGCGAGCTTGGCGTTTATATTTTGTGAGCGTTCGCCATCCGCTAGGAAAGTGTTCAGTGTTTGCGACTGTGAGAATCGCTATCGTTCATCTAGAAGTGGAAGGTATAACAAAGTACCTACTTTTATTATAACAATAAAGTTCATTAATAAAAATGTACTTCAGTATTATATAAAATTATATCATAAGTAAAAATGAAGAAGTAAACCGGATTAATACAGGATTCAAGATCAATCATCAGCCATTTAGAAATCTCTGACATTACTTTCATAGAATTTAATAATATGGAAATCTTAAAACAAAACATTTGTCAATACAGTTTTTTAATATACCTATTTAAAAATTACGGAGCTAAAGGTTGGTTGACAGACTCGTGAGCTATAATTTTATTATTTTCTAAGGTTATAAAACCCACGACATCGTTTAGTACATAGTCTATTAGAAAAAAACTAATCAATTTCGTTTGCGAACTGTTTCTTATCCCATATTATATTGCAACTTATATCTCTATCTCCAAACGCACATTGTTCATTTCGAGCGTTATTCGGCGCGACAGTGCGAGCCTCACAATCGCGCGCAATTTGCACTGACATTTGATTGAGCGCGTGATTGGCCGAGCGAGAGGGGAGAATTACTGCAAAATTGATTTCAAACTTCGTCACATAGATTTATATAGGGTTATCTTCTCCATACAGCCAGCTGCAAAGCCGAGTGATAAAACGCTTGCCTAACATTATAAAGTTTCAGCGACTATTCTACTGAACGCCAGCATCTAGCATAAGGTTTTACAAGTGCCATAGTTAGGGATTGCAGTTGTTGTTGCAATACCTCTCTTTCCAGTAAGTAAGTAAGTAAGTAAAAACCTTAGTACACAATTAACGCAATACTAGCAACATGAAGGAAAAAAAATCCACGCCCATAACATGGGCGCGTAAAATTTTTTCTTCCTTCATGACTAGCAAGATGAGAAATCTTTTTTACCTATGAATTGTTCTTCAGTTTTATTACCTCCTATTATAAGTACCAGGGCTTCATAGCCCGAAAGAGGAAATAAATCACTTCCATTGGTGGTTATCACTTAGTAATCTCCCTTGGGACCTCCGAGCTTACTTAATCTTCCCCAGCTGCCCCGGCCGGCCTCAATCTTTGTAGTAAGTGAAACCAACGTACGAGTATTAATAATTTGAAAGAAGAATTATGTACCTAAAATATCTAATGAAGTTTGAAATAAGAAGTGGAAATTTTATTGTTTTGCTTTGTATTTTATTTTCTATTCTTTTTCCAACTTTTACAATTTTCCAAAGTTAAATCAATATTTCAAAAAAAATAAGGATATTAAAATAAGCCAAGTTGAAAAATCTGTTACCAACAAATAGTTTCTTTTTTTAATTCGATTTTCAATTCACATATTTATTACATTTGCTTGTGTATTACGTCTGTACAGTAAACGATAACATTTCCTTTAAAATGTGATAGTATCGAACGGTCGCAACCATCTATAGTAGCAACTTGTCTAAATTGTTCGTTTATATGTATAAAAATATTATTTTTTCTTCTCTCAGTATTCGATTTGCAAGATTACTACTGAAATTGTGTATGTCTATACAAGTGAAACCTTTTGTTGTAATAAGAGTTTGTATAAAAGACTGGGTCTTTTTTCGTATTTTGATTTTTGCCGTAGAAAAAGTGATAATTATATTTTATTTTTACATCATAAATTTTGGCTTTGGTTTGCTGCTTTGTTGGCTGTGTTTTGCACTGTTGTAAAACTCTCGGGGCGGCACGTGTATATTTTTATGTTTCTAGCTACAATTTCTATTACAAAATTAGTTTCATTGAAATTCCCAAACAATGAAATCCACAATTATTTTTCTGGTTAGGTCAAAAACGTATAAATAGCACAATTCCTGAGAATCGACCCCCAGTTGGCTTGGGAATTATGGCGGCTAGCTCGCTTTTTCGGATTAGAATTTTCAACACAATTTTTGGGTTATAAATATTATTAATTAAAAAGAAGATGAGTTTTGTAGGATTCGTTCAAGTTCAATGTTAAATAAAAAATGCACCGTCGTGATGGTGTATTAAAACTATAAATGCCAATTTAACTTTAGTTAAAGTTTTTAGACAGTAACTGTGCGTGAGAGTCATTCACAATAGGTACCAACAATTTTTCAAAATATTATTACAATTTCATCATTATTTTATTGTATTACACACAATAATTTGAATATCAGTGCGTTTCATAACACACAATTTACTGTTCTTTTACATAAAATTACATAGCCAAACAGTTTGTCTATGAGTCTGTGTTTAAAATGGTGTACCGTTCCTTATATTTCCCTATAAAACATAGTAGTTTTGTATAAAATTATATTAAATCCATTGGCTAGAAGCTTAACGAGGCTACAACAACAAAAACATCCCCTACATATTTATTTCCTCACCTTTTAACGACAAATAAAATCAACATCAACAATCACCATTATTATCTTTACAATGTCGATGACTCTTACTTAATCTCAACGTAGAGATGAAAAAAAAAAACAACTATTTTAAGTACCTGGCAAAGTGACTTGACGTCTCATGGTTGAAGATCCGCCACAGCCGACTCAGGAAAGCAGAAGCATCAGCACCCGACGATACCTAGAACACAACACTCACCGCACAAGATAAAACACTATGAAACTTTAAAAAAATACTCTTGTTTAATAAAAGAGCGAGGATTCGGGATAGGGTAGGAGACTGGAACACTGACCTAGACTTAGAACATAAAACTTAGTTAAGGGATGGGAGTGGGGAAGTTTTAGCACGTGCGCGCGAATTTTCCGTTGGACTTAAAACGGACCGCCTCGGAGGGAGTCGAGTATGCTTCTGGGCGGGCGGACGGCCCGGGCGGCGGCGCGACGGTGCCGCCCTAGGCGCGCCTAGTACCAAAACAACAGAAATCACCAGGAGCTCTCTCCGTCGCTCCACACGTGCGTCGCGACGCACTGCGCATGCCCGGGAAAGCACAGAAAAGCCGCGCGAACGAGCGCGACGGCATGATGTCTAATTTTAGGGGTGCGAGCGGTTGGGAAGAAAGCTAAATTCGGAATTGGTGAGGGGAAGCGCCAAGCAGTCTGAAAGTTACGCGTGTATTGGTTCGGAGTTAGACGCACACATGCTTAGAAGTTTTTACAGGTATTCGATTTATTATTTCCATTCCCAGTCCCACGTATATAAAGTACATACATTTAGGAAAATATTAAGGAAATTGTGCTAAATAGGTGTGTGAGATGTAAAACCATCGACTAACATCAATATTGGCGTTGATAACTAGATAATTTGTAATGATTTGACAAGAATTCTTGTAGAGTGGAGTTTACGGCTGAGTCGCTGCTACCCATCGAGAGTCGCAGGTTTGAAGTTTTGGAAGCCATTTAGGTTTTTTTTTTTGATAGAATCTATTTGTAATATTAGTAGAACTTTAGTAAAAGTAAGTAGAACTTTAGTTGTAATATTAGTAGAACTTAAAAGTAAAAAAGTGAAAGTGAGTTTTAGTTTTACAATTTTCTTTTACTTATTTGTTTGTGAAATCATAACTGACCTCACAAGTCCTGGTAACAGATTTCATACCATGTTTCTTTAACTACTATTCTCATAAATTAAATAATATAAGATAATTTACGCCCTATCTTGCCTTGTCGTCCCCATCGAGGGGCTAGTAAAAAGTTAGGGTTAAAATCCTTAGTTTACAACGCAAACATGTCTATTTCAAGCGAAAGCTTTAAATTTCTTCGCCGTTTCGCAGTAAAGTACCAGATACGCACTTGGCCAATAGACGCATTGTACTTGATTTGTTCGCATCTTCGGTTGCGTTTTCCAAATAATACGGCTTTAGCCACTATACTAGACGGCTAGACGCTTTACTATTAAATACCATTTTTAGAAGCTTCAATGTTCTAAGCAATTCGGGAAGTCTTACAAGATAATTATATTTATTCAAAGTCATTTAAGAATCAAACCCAGAACCACTGAAAGGTAATTTTTCTTCGACTGCACAGTTTTATACTGAAAGCTAAGCGATTCAGGTAATATGTAATATGTACTCTAAAGTTAAAAAATTACAAGTAAAGACGTTTAATATTATCATCGTGTTGTCTACGCATACATTTACAATTTTCAGGAGCGCCGTTACCGGAAAATCCTGACAACTCATAATCTCCTGGTACTCCTAACCTTATTACTGAAATTTCAAGGAAATCCGTTGTCATGATAGCCCCTAAACGAATTTGATACGAAACCTGACGTGTTAATTTAATTTAATGTTTACAGAAAATTTACCGTCAAGAAAAATTCTGTATGAAAATATTTTCAGGTTTCTGATCGTAATGCTGTGAAACGGGAGTAAAAAATAAATGAATATTAAAATCCCAGGGCCAATTGACTCGCAAAACATTTTTAAAAGGTGGCCTATAAATAAAAAATTACCGCAATTAAACAAATGTAGCGTATTTACTAAACGAGAAAACCCCGTATTTTGCAACGCAACGAAATTCACAACGATGGATGAAAATGGTTTCAGGACTGATCCATCTCTGATATTACCCCCCTCCCTTTCCCTCGTTTCAGTGACAGCTGGGAATGACACTGACGGGCACCCGTCCGTTACGTCACGCCAGTCACTCTTCGTCCCCACTGTACTAGGCAAGCAGAAACTGAAAGAACAAGCCGAACTCAGGTGCAAAAATAGAACACCCCTTGCGGCGACGAAAATAGAGAGCTTTAACTTCGGAACTATTTGAAACAGCGCCATCTGTTAGAATTTGGTCGAACGAGTTGAATAGGCGGGGTCGTAACTTGGTTCTAATTTTAAAAGCTCTTCCACTCCGCAGCCGCCTCTACTGCATTAGAATGGTAAATGAATAGGCTCTTCACACCCCGCACAAATCCCTGTGTCCATTCTGTGTCAGTTTATTAAATGAACAAATAAAGATAGTTTATTTCAGGTACAGACTCAGATTAAAATTATAATACAACGTGAAACATGAAACTCGTAAAAGAGCACGTCATTAAAAAACCCTGCACATAACCTGAACTGAAATTTGCGACATATTTTTTGTACAAGTATAATATACTTTTTTATTGTATTCCTTGTGTTGTGTTCCTGTATTCTATTGCCCTTTTTTGCATCTAGGTATTCAATTTAGCGTTATTTGTTTTATTTTTAACCCCCGACGCAAAAAGAGGGGTGTTATAAGTTTGACGTGTGTGTCTGTCTGTCTGTCTGTGGCATAGTAGCTCCTAAACGGATGCACCGATTTTGATCTAGTTTTTTTTATTCTAGCTCCTGCAGTACAAACTATGTCGTATAATTAACATCCTTTTTAGCTCTTCAGTTTATATATGATCGAAGCTCCAGTTTAACCTTTTCCATCTACGTATAATCATTACTTTTAAAGTTCAGTACCTATATATGTCATGTGATATAAAATGGATCCCATAAGAAGCGCAAAAACCATGTATCTCAAGGAACTGCCCTTTCCCTCGAGGAAGTGTCCTTTCAAGGTCCCACTACTGCGTCTGCGCATTTAAAATGGTGCAAGCTCAGGGTTGCCAAAAAGATTAATGACACCGCGAGTATAAACGTAACATTTTTTTCGATTTCGGAGGAATTTTCAATTTGACGTGGAGGCGGGTTCGGACCTCTCAACTAAATATTAATTCATACGGGGTCGGTCGCACCCGAAGGTCCGGGGATGCTTCTAAGCCTGTTTTTGACAATAACGAGTTTATCAGACAGACCACCACATTTTTTTTTTAAACCGCTAGGTATTGTAGTCTAGAACATAAAGTCTTGCTACCAAAAGATAAAATATGTTAAAAACTTTGTCGAAAAATGATTGTATAAAAATGTCTTAAAATATTTTTTTAGATATGTGCTTTACTCGGGATTAACTTTTTTTACTAAGTTCGGTTTTTTTACTGTATGTGTAGTATTTCTTTCTTTTTATCTTGCGGGTTAATTTGTAATATTTGGCAGCCCTAGCATTGGTTCTTTGTCCACCTGGAGTGACAAATTGCGGCCTGTTGTGTTGCCAGCATAAATGGAATTATTTAAAAAGTAAGACGAGAAAAAAGTGCGAGTCTGAATCAAGCACCGAAAGTTCTTTTTTTTAATTAACGCTTGTGCCGTAAAATCGACGACGTGTCAAGCTTCACCGAACTTATTTGAAAGTTTGGTTTGATTTGTCTTTTTGACACAAAGATGTTTTTTTTAGAAAGATAAACATAAATTCTTGGAACAATAATGGAAATTTCAAGTCACACTCTAAACTTAAATTTAAGTCACAGTACTTTCCGTTTATTGTGGTAGTTTCCTCTTTTCTATTACCTTTTCCCCTATTGACGCCAGGAACCCTAAAAAAGGTGAACACTTACTGTAATTTCTTTGTAAACTTGGAATGCAATAAATAATTGACTATTGGATATTTTTTGCTCCAGCTATTTAGTTGATATCTTCCAAGATAGATAGAGGTGGGGAAAAGTTTAATTAATTATGAAGCAGTTAGTTTTTACTTTAGCTCTGAATTATTTTTATAAAAAAAATGTTTTCATTTAATTATTTGCACTAATCTTCGCATATTCGCATCCAGCTCTAGATGCGGGCAGCGCAGGACCGATCATTGTGGAGATCCTTGGGGGAGGCCTTTGTCCAGCAGTGGACGTCTACAGGCTGAGATGATGATGATGAGACGAACCTTCGCATTCTCACCCTAAAAAATTAAACCAAGTTAAAATGTTAAGTCGGCGAACATGAGCGAATAATCTATCTGTTAATAATGTTTGTTCGTTTTAAGCTAAGACGTCTGTTTAAGAGGAAATGTAATACTAAGATGTTCGTTTGATAATCCCAGTTTTATAATATCATGTAATATATTATAAACAGTGCGTCTAGAAATTAGTTGTTCTATTTAATATAATTTAGTGCCAAAATGCGATTTTTATAAAGGTAGGCAAGTTATTCGACAATATATTCAATCAATTAAGTTGACATCAAGTGTAGTGAATTTAATACCATGTCTTCATTAATAATTGGGTATCAGAAGAAAGAAAATAACATAGGTACATACATAAAGTCACGCTCATTTTCTTAACGGGGTGAGCAGAGTTCTAGTAGTAATAAAATAAGTTAGTACATAAAAATATAAGATAAAGTCTTTAAATTAGTTTTATGGGTTTCATATGGGACAAAATATTTGAGAGTTCACCATGTTGAAGTATAAATGGTATCACAATCAAATATGCATTGTCATCAAAAGCGGTCCAGAAACAAATTTTTAAATTTACTTGCTTAATGTTAAAAATACTAATTAATTAGTAATATTAGATTCATAATGGGCTCAATTCTGCATGGCCGCTAAAATATCTAAATTTAAGTTATTATGTCTCTTTAACGTTCTTAAGAACGAAAAGGGACAGGTGATTGCCAACCTACGTTTAGACCCGTTAAACTTCGATTTTACGCGTAATTTAGCAGGAATTTAAAAACATCCCGACTAAATTAAGCTGAACTTGACAGCTGCGCTGCTTATTTTGAATATCATATTCAAAATTAAAGTCATTCATCTACCCATCCTTTTCGATTCCCATAGAAATGAAAGAGACCAACAACTTAAATTTCGAAATTTTAGCGGCCACGGCAGAATTGAGCCCATTGTCTATATTAGGAAGCGCTATATACATATATATATAGTGACTACAACGATGTCATATTAAGATAGAAGGTACTTCTAAATGTAATACTGTACACATCACTACATAGTATAAAACAAAGTCGCTTTCTCTGTCCCTATGTCCATCCCTATGTCCCTCCCTATGTCCCTTTGTACGCTTAAATCTTTAAAACTACGCAACGGATTTTGATGCGGTTCTTTTTAATAGATAGAGGGATTCAAGAGGAAGGTTTATATCTATAATACATGCATAATATACTCAAGAATAACCCACAATAACCCTTTTCCCGTGCGGAGCCGGGGCGGGTCGCTAGTTATGTATAAAATGTGTATCGATCGATGTATTTGTAGGTGATATTAAATCAAACAAAGGCGGTGATCGGAGGCGGCGACCTTGCGGCGCGTACGCACGCTGCCCGGCTACCAACCGAAATGTACAGACAGCAACAGAAATTAAAACAGAAGAGATCGTGTAAATAAAGTTCGCTTTGTTTAAAAAAATAAACAAATAAAATTAATTTTATTTATCTATGTTATTCGGTATACCAACACCATGATATTAATATTTAAGTAACATGATTTCAGCAGAGCCAATTTTATGTATTCGCTTATAGATATATATAAATGATAACTAATATACTTTTTAAAACTTTCACGGTTGCTTTCATAACTATTACGATATAATAAACGACCACGGACCACGGTAAATATCCCGTTTTAAACCTTAATAGTAAATGAAAACTACTACATTATGTATATTTTTTAAACAGAAATTATAATGCCAATGTTTTTATGGTTCTCTTTTCCCTTATTATGATATTGATTCCAAAAAGATAAATATGTATATTACTGAATGGCAACGTTGCCCGAACTAGGGGCAGTTTATAATGGTAAACTTTATTAAGCTTTTTAAATTAAGATCTCAAATTACTTTTAAAATAAGCTTTTTTGAGGATAACTACCATGGTATTAAATGTTCAATAGAAGCTACAGAATCACTCTGCAAAGTTAATGCATATCCTTAGGAACACGGTGTATAAAGATACTTAGTTTTTATAATACCAGTATTTTTCAAAGTAGGGTAGCTTATTTCAGTTTAGTAACAATAAAGCAATATCGCTATTTGTTTTTTTTTTTGCCTCGTTACAAATGTGTCTGCGCACCGTACTTTTAATCGTCACCGCCAGCAGCCTACAATCCGCATTCCGCCGAAACCACTGAGGCTCTGACGCATGCGCCTGGCCAACCTAGCAAGTCGATTATTCATATAATTTTGTTCGCATTTTCCTTTTTATTTTGAAACTAGCTGCCCGCCTGTGGCCGCGTTGCTTTTTAACTTTTTCGTGCACAGGTTCCCGTAGGAATAAGATATTTTCCCGTGGTAAAAAGATGTTGACCGGGGGTATAAGGTACCACCATGCAAAATTTATTTCAAATCGGTCCAACAGTAATTAGATTAGCCCGTAGAAACAGACAAAAAGAGAAACAAATAAATTAAAAAAAAGAATTGGGTATGTTCTATATCACTTCTTAAATCCTTCTGATTCGGTTTCCATCATTTTTTTTCTATGTACAGATTTTCGACCATTACAATTTTATTATATAGATGATTGCTATAGTTGGGGCCTTAATTATTTATCTCGTTTGCAATATTATTATTTTTGTTTTAGTGGAGGGTTTTGATATTAGATACAATCAGGGAATGAAAAGCTTGCTCAGTTTTCAAATAGATTCGTTTGGCGGGCTGCGAACAATCCGCAGCATCAGTACCTTTTGGCAATTTGTAGCAGAAAATACTGTTTTCATTCCATGACTGTATGTTCACAAATTTCATTGTCTCTATCACAAAACTTTATATGTATTGGCTGAACGCTACGCTAGGTCAAAAAAAGTCAAATCTTAAGATTAATCAGGTTTAATATCGCTAACAGCTCATTTATATCCCCACCGAGGGGCCCAAAATAAAATATGTAGTAGATTAAATTTTAAATTCAAAAACTACAAAAATTCCTCACATAATTTTTCTTTAACGTCATAATGTAAGCTGAACCGTCTGCGTCGCGGCCTTGAAAACTTTTAGTAAAAAATAAGGGTACAGAATTTATAATTTCTATAAGCAGCTGATAGCAACTTAATTAAAATGTCCCTGGTATTTTCGGGTACTTTCGTGCTGTGGGATTCCCTTTCGAATTTCCTTAATCTTTGAACAATAATAATGCTTCACGAAAAGTAGAAGAAGAGGACAGTAGTTGGGTAGAATTTCGTCTCCAGTTAACATCTACTACAATGGCTTAAAATATGTTTTGTTCTTTTGTAAGCCGGGCATCTCATGGCTTAATAATTTCTTACACTTTAAAAAGTAAGACTAGAAATATGCTTTTGAACGCTTTCATGATTGTTTTCATTTTCCGTGAGTCGTCCCGTGATCATGGTGCATGCAGCTACCACAAATTAACATCTACTACAATGGCTTAAAATATGTTTTGTTCTTTTCTAATGGCTTTTCTAATCTCATGGCTTAATAATTTCTTACACTTTAAAAAGTAAGACTAGAAATATGCTTTTGAACGCTTTCATGGTTGTTTTCATTTCCCGTGGTATTTAGTTTGACACCATGAGTCGTCCCGTGATCATGGTGCATGCAGCTACACTGACATATCAGGCGATCACACAAAACAAAATAATACGGCAAAATCGTTATAGAAATAGGACTAGAAAGTCTCTAACAATTTGTATTGATTGATAATGCAGCTGATTACATTAGATTGCGTTCTTGACATTTAAAGTTTTTAGCTTGGCCATTTGGTCTGAGTTTGACCATGATCGATTAGATTAAATTCTAACGAGTACTTTTTAAAATATTTTCAGGCTCATTAATCAAGCTTTGTGTTTTTTATGTATCGCGGGTTCCATGAGCTCTTGTGTCTGCCTTGTATTTGGATGTCGTATTTAATATAGATATGTATTCATATTTGTATTTATAAAAACTGTGTGACAGGCGTGCAGGCTCTACCCAGTAGGCTTACTACGTAAGAAGCGACAGGCTCGAGAAGCTGTCAAACGCGACTTTTTTTTTTTTTTTTTTATTGTCCTATGCTTGTGTCGAAAGGGTACGACCAATCAAGCTTCACCGGACTTGTCAAACGCGACGTAGTGACAGAACTACTATGGCTTTAAAGTCAAATCGCCATGTGTGCGATGTCCCACATATTTATTTATTAACCGACTTCAAAAAAGGAGGAGGTTCTCAATTCGACGCGTATGTTTTTTTTATTGTATCTTACTTCTGAAAATCTATGTCAGATTTTCCGCATGACCATCTCCACTTAAACCTGACCTCCTTTCACCTCTAAGTCATGACTACGTCACAGCTCATCAAAACTGGTTTTGCCACTCACGATGTTCTTACGATGAGTCCATTCATGAGATGAGCCGGTGTCAATGACCCTGTCATCGTATGATGCAATAGTGCGGACTTGTTTTGTGTATAATGATGTGTAGAAGAATGAATGGAGATGTCGTGACTAGGTATTGTGAATGCAGTGCGAATCTTAATGGTGAAGTTTTGTTTTATTTTTTATTATGATGTGTGTGCCCCTAACTCCTTTAATATTTACTAACTTTCCACCGCGGCTCCGCCCGCGTTTACATCTTTTCCCGTGGGATTAAGACTTTTCTCGCGGTAAATGGTAGCCTATGAGTAACATGGGTAGCAGAGTACCCCAAGGTCTATTCTATCATTGTACTTAGTTCCATTAAGATCAGTTCAGTAACTTTAGAGTTTAGTTATTACAAACACACACACACACACACACAAAAATACAAATCTTTCCTCTTTATAATGTTAGTGCATTAATTAGATTACAATACAATTTAAGTATTTCACAAATATTCTAGATTACATTTAATGCTGATAACTCAAATTACTTGCAGAAAAATATTTATCAACAATTCGAAATGAAAGTAAGTAATTAAACACCAGTGCCAGAAATTCACAAAAAAATCCAACTAGAAGAAGAAGAAGACAAGAAGAAGAAGAAGTAGTAAAAGAAGTTGGCGATTGGCTGCTGGACCAAGTTATCTGGTGGAATAATCCCCACGCTTGACAGGTGGATTGGGGAACGCAGTTGTTGTTCATTAGTTTCATTACACAGGCGAATGCAACTACCCATTCCCTAGGTATATAAGGAATATACCGCGACCAAAGGAATATAACGTATATTCCTTTGGTCGCCTCCTATGCCACCCACAGGAAGAGATAGGATGATCCAATTCTAAAGCGGTACCTACACGGCACTGAAATGTATTTTTGTCGCATGCGAAAACAGTTTAACGTGCTTTTTCTAGCTTTTTTTACCGACTTTAGATAAAGGAGGTTATTTGTGATTCTAAGTACTTTTTATCTCAGAAGGTCAGGTAACACAGATCATGTTGAAAGTTCATTTAACTATAGTAAGTCGTTTAATTTTAGAATGTTTATATTTGTCTTGCCGCCACATTCAACTACTTTTTATCTCAATTTATTCTTACCTCAAGGTGCCTCAAGTTTGTACTCTATGAGGGGAATGTCGGAAAGTAGATCTAGTAACAGTTCATCTAGTATTTAAAATAAAACCGATTTTTTTTTCTAAGTAATCAAATGTTTGTTTTAGAAGGCGATCTCTGTTCAATTTCCGGCAAATTTTATTTGACATTTAAATCGCACTTCGAAGTTTAAGTACCTATACTTGGATTTTAATACCTATTTATTACGTAGTTACTTGCTTCAAATATATATTTTTCTAGCATACTTCCTGTATTTTATTGCAATCGATTATAGTCATAATTATATGTAACTAGTTTTCAATAAAATAGCTGTTTTGAACGGCGTTTTTTGGAAGAATGTTTTCACGAATTCCGTCTCCTAAATCAGAGGTCATTACAAACATTTTATTTTAAAGTAATTTAAGTTATCAATGGTTGTGAAAATTAGAAGAAGGAAAAAAGATATACGCAGTAGGTACTTTAATTTTTTTCAACATTAGATTAACGGGCTTTTACTTCTAATATTTTTAAAAGTAAGTAAAAATTAAAAAACATTTTAAATCTGTAAATAAAATAATATAGACGTGTCTTTTCGTGATGTAACATACACAGTATATTTGATACTTCTCCCTTCAAAATAATTCTGCCCTTTGACGTTCTAGAATAATCTCTGCAAAATAAACAAGAACACTTTGAACAAACGAATTACTCGTACGAGTTTAAGCTCAAAGCTAAAATTACGAATACCATTAAAACACTCATTATAGTTTCACGAAGCATCTGCGAACGGGTTATAATTAACTGCTTTATTATACCCGCTCTATTTCTCGTGGTACACGTCAAAAGCTTCTCACAAATTATAAAAAGTACATCTGAGCGAATAATTATAAACATTCAGAACACTCTAGTCATTTAATCCTTAAAAAATAACATGCCCAACACAATTTAAATAGCCATCAATCAATTTGTTTATATTACAAACAGTGCATGCACAGATTTATAACTATGTTAGAAACACGGGTGCATATCCTTGCCCAATACAAAAAATTTATATTTTGATACAAAAAGTGTAGCATTTCATTTTATGTAAATGGATTTTTTTATTTAAAAATAATCTATGGGTTTAACTCTCCAATGTAGTATTGAAAACTGCCTTCGATTTAGTTAATAACTTTTAAATTTTGCTTGAATTAGAACTTTACTAAATTTATGTATAAACTTGAGTCCATAATGTAATTGAACTGAATTTATAGGTTGTATAAAAATGAAAAATTACTCAATACGCTCTATGCTTATATCTTGCCCTGAACGTTACATAACATTTTCGGGTCAATTTTGGGTGTCAGTGCAATGGCATAAGGCTTTGACGGAGGTTCAGTGCCATGGTCGTTTAGCTGGCATCGAGTTAATGGGTCGTTACGTAATCGGTAATGTGCATTCAAGTGCATTGTTACGTGTTGCACCGCAAGATGCGTTTATGATCAGTACTCGTAATGGCGGCTTTTTAGTTTTTGTGCATGTCTTACGCAAAACGCACGTCAGTGTTAAAATGTAATTTATCTTTTGTTAGACTTATTATTACATAAATAAAAATTAGAGTAACTAGGTTAGGTTAGGTTAAGTAGGTTTTGTAACAAGCTACTATACGCAATACGCGTTGGCATGCTTGTATTTAATTAATTACCTATTATATTATTACTTAAGGTTAAGGTCGAAACCAATATAATTATATTTTTACGAACCACAGTCAGACAGTGTCTCATGATGAACTTTCAAAACTTTTGGCGGTAGGTTATTAGACATTGAGTGAACCTTTTATTGAAATATTTTCTATACATCCAAAACACATCAAGTGTTTTTACTTTACTCGCCTACATATTAAAACACTAGCTGTGTGCCCGCGGCTACACCCGCTTTGTTTTCCGACTTTTCCGTAGTAATTTTTAACTATCCCACGGTAACTCTTTAATTTTTCGCGATTAAAAATATCCAAGATGTTGACCAGGGATGTAAAGAACCACCATGCAAAATTTCATTCAAATCGGTCCAATAGTTTCGGAGATTAGCCCGTACAAACAGACAAACAGACAGAGAAACAAAAAAAAGAAAATTGTCTGGATATGTTCTATTTCACTTCCTACATCATCCTGACTTGGATTTCATCTTTTTTTTATATACAGACATTTGACCTCTACAGTTTTATTATATGTATACATTACAGTGATCCAGGTCCAGCAGTGAAATTCATGTACCAATTCACCCCAGAGCGACGCAGCTCTGTAGTACTAGGAACCCAGAATTGACTGAAACTATCTGAAACCGAGTCGGTAAAACAGTGCAATAGAGGTGGGGCGGTGGGTGTTCTTGCAATTCGCACTATAATGAGGATGGGGTTAAGAAGTTCAGAGATAGATTTAGAAATTTCTGCTCCCCTGGTAATTCAAAACCGTCTCAGTCCGTTCATCAATTCTACTGAAAAAAGGCGAATAAAATTTACCCGTCAAAATTTTTTCAAACGTCCAATCCCAAAAACCGCAATGAATAACTAATATGTCTTACCTATTTGTTTTCTTCAACAAGACGCTCTGTTTCACACAAAATCTGATACGTATTGCGAAGTGGATATCAATTTTCTTTACATCGCATATAAATGATCGAATATTCGTATCGGCAATCATATCTCACCAAACGATTGAGGAAGGAAACTGGTTCAAAGTGAAATCTACCATTATGGTTCAAAGGGTAAGTTTTTCGTACCTTATTGAAAATGTTTTATTGATTTATTGATAAAATGTAATAGAATACATTTTATTACACAAAAAAAATATACAAGGAAGATTTTCAAAGGAATTGAGCTGTGCAGGTTGTGCTATTGCTAAATTAGCAATAAGACAACCGAAAAGTTAAAAAACAAAGAATATTCTCATCTATGTACCGATCAGCGCTATCCGCATCATTCATATTAACTTTCCGTGTTCATCAGTCCAAAAGGGCCTGCATACACTGCACTGTCCAGTGCGTAGTCTCATCTTAACTAGCCCAAACTGTCCCAAAGTTATATGTTCATGAAATTGTTCACAGTTGACTATTCTGTCCGGACTCATCATCACGACATCTTGTTCGGTATTGCCGCTAATACCGATACAAATCCAATTAGTGCCAATACGGCCCCAGCCTCAGTCCCAAGAAGTGCATATTCCCAACTACAGTTTCTCCTACGACGTCAATGATGGCCACACTGGTGACGTAAAACATCAGCAGGAGACCAGACATGGAGGTAAAGCAATGTTAATAACACCTTACGAACTGCTACCTAATACGGCCTCTGCTGGACAAATATTATCTTATAATTATTTTTTCCGGGCCCGCTCATAGAAATGGCATTTGTTGTTATTTTTACAAATGAACCTGTCTGTTCCTTTTATTCTTAGTTTACGCTTTATTTCCTATCTGGGTCCAAGATGTTATTAGAGTACCATAGTGAAAATTTGTAGGATTCGAACTATTTCGGACTCGGTGTGTAAATCTCCAAGGATTTTCTACATTACTCAATCTCTTATGTAAAATAATACTACAACAGCAAGGTAGCAACCGAAAGCGGTTTAGAAGAAAAACGTAACAGCTCTTAGGCGACTGGTATGACATTCATAAAAAGAGAAGGGTTGGTCTTATCCTAAGCTCGAAAGCATGAGGTTGACAATTAAAATATTATTCGATATCAAAAATACTTTGTTCTATTTTGCCTATTTGAACATTTATGACTTTAGTCTCATCTTAATGACGTGTTACAGGTACAGTAACAGGCCAATACTCCCTCATTCAGCCCGATGGGATCAGAAGAACAGTTGACTACCAAGCTGATGACGCCAGAGGATTCACAGCAACAGTCAACAACGACCGAGACAGCCTCAATAGACAAGCAGATGATTCGAGACAAGCAGAGGAAGCCCAGCAATGGCGAATGCAAACACAGAATGTTCAAAATGTGACCCCCGCTCCTGTGGCGATTTCTAGGTCGTCGATTGTTCAACATATACAAAGCCAAAGCCGCCGAGTCACAGAACAACCCTGGCCTTAAAAACCACAGAACATAAATTTGATATGATTATTACAATAGTCTAACATTTTAGCCTCAAAACTATAATTTAGAAGGGTTTAGAAAAACTTTTCTACTTACTTAGATAGCACTTACATAGCACCTAATGAATATGTTTCTGAATCGTAATTTTGCCCTGTTTATAATAGGATACTTCGTAACATAATAGACACCTTATATTGTAAAATAGAGAACGCGACGGAAAACGGACACCGAATGGAATATAATCATTATTTGCATGTATATTTTTAGTTCAACGCTTCAAGTAGATCTAGGATTAGGTTGTATCTAGGTAATTGGTGACCGGTCGAGACTAGATGACCTTCTTAACGGAATGGTATCAAATTGTCTTAATTAAACTCTAGAAATATCTTTGCCGTTTCTATCTTATTATTAACCGTTCACCGTTTGTTACATAATATTTGATTTGTAATATTATTTATTTGACTACACTAACATCTTGACAAAGCCATTTTTACAGACTTGGTTAACAGTCACTCTAAATCAGCGTGAATAGGCTTTAGTCGATCACGCTGGCCCAATGCGGATTGGTCAACTTCACACACAATCTTTGACTTTCTTCGCAGGTGTGTAGGTTTCCTCACGATGTTTTCCTTCACCATAAGAGCTTCGATCGAATAAACGTACATATGAATTCGAAAATCTAAAAAACTTGCTGAATGAAAGACAACGACCTTAGCCAGTAAGCCACCGAAGCATACCGATTTAAGTAAATTATATTTTGCACTACCTTTTCGCCCTGCGTTAACAGGTTTTCCCGTGGGAAAGAAGTATTTTCCTGTGGTAAAAATAGCCTAACTATTTGTTATTTTGATGTTTAAGCTATATTATTGTAAAATTTCACTACCCACAAATCTAATTGCGACACAAGCATCTTAATCTTATCTTATCTTATCTAGCCTAAACTGTCCCACTGCTGGGCAAAGGCCTCCCTCTTTTTCTTCCACTGCTCCCTGTCCCGAGCTACTTCTGGCCAGTCTTTCAAGTAGCTATCAAGCTCGTCCCGCCATCTCCTACGTGGCCGTCCACGTCTACGCCTATTGGTTGGTGGGTTCCAAACCGTGGTTTCTTTTGCCCATAGGTCTTGAGGCATGCGGCAGACGTGTCCGGCCCAGTCCCACTTAAGTTTGGCAGCAACCTGGGTGGCGTCAGCAATCTGAGTCCTGGACCGCAGTATACCATTTCTGACTCGATCACTCAATTTCAAACCTAGCATACTGCGCTCCATGGCTCTCTGGCATACAGAAAGTCGGGACCTCTGATGTTCTGTCAAAGACCATGTTTGTGCGCCATATGTGAGGATCGGGAGAATGCAGCTGTCCATAATACAAGCATAGGTCATTTAAAAAAAAAGTTTCATTAAAATACGTTCACTAGTTTCAGGGACTAGCGTGTACAAAAAGACAGACAGTCATTATTTTCAAAACTTGTATTTTTGTGTTCAGCTATACTACTCCCTTTATCACATAATATAATCAGTTTTTTTAAAAACAAATCAATGTACGGACACGCCGATTCCTCAGTTTTATTACAGTAATATAATATATAGAATAGATTTTCTAAATCTCAATTCAACGTCATGATAATTCTGGTTAACAAAAGGGATAAAGTTAGACAAATAGCTTTTTGGATGAATAATATCCCAATCCGTCAATTTTAATGGTTTGATGAACCTGACATGCTCTCCAGAATCGATGTGCGTGCGTCCTTAAATCCAAACGCGAGTTTTGAGAGCTCTGAAATTCATCTCCTATAACCTTTTTTATTTATTTTTTCATTAGTATAAACATCATGAAACATTTCAAAATTTATTATAGGTCAATCAAAATTAAACTGAAATGTTTCATCAAAAATTGCCTAATTTACATATAAATTGGCTCTCCAAGGTTTCTTTCTGTAATTTAAACGCAGGCAATATATTAAGACCATTGCGTCCCAATTTATTTTGCTAAATATAGCAGAATATAATAGCTATTGTTATGTATATGAAGTGGCATGACTACAAACCTTTATGGCTAGGTGCATCGCCCCCTCGCACTTGACTTTTACAGCCATTTCCTGAATTTCTTCTCAAACGAGTTGCTCGACTTAAAACTGGATCAACTTTGGATAATATAAAAGGCCGACGAGGATCTGTGGATAGCATCAGATTCACAGGATCAATCGACGTAGTCACAACTACCCCAAATCCTTACAAAATGGTTGCGAAGGTAAATATTTCAAATATTTAGTCCAAATTGTGTTAAAGGAGGACAACAAAACATAAATTTGCTGTCGACTTTTAATTTTTAAGAAACAATCTCTTTATCGGCTACGCTAGGTTGGTCGACTTCACCCAGAATATTGGAATTTCTTCGTGGAAAAACGTTGAAACAATGGAAAAGCTTTATGCATTAGAGTCTAAAGAAGCTTAGATTAGACCATTGCGCATTGACGCTGCTTAACGTTAACGTATCATAAAAATGAACTGTTTAGTTAAAAATGTGCATTTTAGTCTAATTATTTTATTTTCTTTCCAGTTCGTCGTTGTCCTTGCCTTCGTGGCCGTGGCTGCTGCCTCCGACATCTCCAGCTTCTCCTACGGCGTTGCCGACCCCTACACCGGGGACTTCAAGAGCCAGACTGAAAACCGAGTAGGAGACAGCGTCCGTGGCCAGTACTCCCTCCTGGACTCAGATGGCACAAAACGTACTGTTGACTACGCCGCTGATGCCGCCAGCGGCTTCAACGCTGTTGTTCGCAAAGACCCTGCCGTCATCGCCGCTGCTCCTTTGGCTGCTCCCATCGCTGCTGCCCCTATCGCTGCTGCTCCTCTTGCCTACAACGCCCTCCCTTACAACTACGGAGCATTCCCCTACGCCTACGGAGCTTACCCCTACAACTATGGTGCCTTCCCCTACGCCCGCTACTTCTAAACGCTCATCATCATCTAATTGGTTAAAATGTTTGTAAATAATTGGTCTGTAAATAAAAGTTTAGGTACAGTTCTTTAAGTTTTCGTTTTTATTTACGTTTGTTTCTACACATTCAAAATAGGAAGAGTTTTTGCGATGTTTTTTCTCGTAGGCTAGACAACGATACTGTATAACAAGTTTTGTAATTGATAAAGATCTTAACGCCTACTTATACATAGTAGTAAGTATGTAATATTAGTATAATACTCAGTAGGTCTTACGTGGTTACTTACTAAGATTTCTACAATTTCAACAAGACTACTACAAATCATTATACGAAATCATTTGTCATAATGCAACGCACATTATGAACATTAAACTTAATTTAGATCGTCCAATTAACACAAAAATAGCCATTTGCATTTTAAATGTTATACTTATCAACATCGGCATCAAATTAAATCAAGGTTGATACAAATATTTTGTCAGAAACGGGAAATGACCTGATTGCGATGAAAACAATAAACATAATTGTTTCCTTTGAACCAAATACTATGAATACGTTATAAAATTAATTCACAAATAAAATATACATATGTTTGGCGTGGTCACTTGTCGAGAAGTCGACACAAGTTCCGCATTACACGTTCACTGACGAAATTGAACTTCTAAATGAAGAAAAAACCATCGGTGTGCGTGACCTAGAGCGCGCATATCTCTTACTTCCTATTATTAGCGGAGAATGATTGTGCAGGACCCATATAAAAGACACGACAAATCAGGAGCAATCATTCGCAGTTCACTGTGCAACATAACCAAACGTACCAAAATGGCAGCTAAGGTAATAGCACCCTTGCAGTTCAGTGTAATTTAGTGATAATAAAAGGTTTTAAAGTGCGAGATCAAGGATTTTTGCAGTGGTTCAAAGCAATTCGCTATTACTGTGATTACTGTTCGTGACTTGAACCCCTGAGCTTAAGTCTAGATCAAGTTACTTATGAAGATTTTCTGTGAACAAGGACTTGAACTTTTGACTTCAAAATACTTACCGCTAATTGTGACTTTGTCCCTTGTCTCTATATTTTAAATTAGAAGTCCTTATTTGCAATAAAATTAGGACAGTTGTTAGCGACAGGTGTAAATGAATTAAGGACATATTCAACCTGTAACATCAAAAAATAAGTACCTAAATTAACCTATAAAAATATCGTCAATACGTTCATTACCGGTCGATAATTAGGTCCACCGAGAGACTTGAGCATAAAAATACTTTGTTTAATAAAGTTGTTGTCCCTTTCAGTTCGTCGTTGTCGCTATGCTGGTGGCGTGCGCTCACGCCAGCGCTATCCACGGCGCCGACTACACCAGCTTCTCGTACGGCGTGTCCGACCCCCACACCGGCGACGTCAAGAGCCAGCACGAGACCCGCCACGGAGACACCGTCGTCGGCCAGTACTCCCTGCTCGACTCCGACGGCACAAAGAGGACTGTTGACTACGCCGCTGACGCCCACTCTGGATTCAACGCCATCGTGCGCAAAGACCCTGCTCTGGTGCACGCTCCCGTTGTAGCTCATGCCGCTCCCGTTGCCTATGCCGCCCATGTCGCTCCCGTCGCCTACGCCGCTCACGCCGCTCCTCTGGCTTACGCCGGTCATGCTGCTCCCGTAGCCGTGTCCCACAGCGCCGTCGCTCACTCCGCTCCTCTGGCCTACGCCGCCGCTCCCCTCGCTCACGGCGCTCACTTGGCCTACGGCGCTCATGCCGCTCCTCTCGCTTACGGCGCTCACGTCGCTCCCTTAGCCTATGGTGCCCATGGTCTGTCTCATGGTGCCATCGCCTACGGAGCCGGTCACGGTGTCGGCTACGGAGCCGGTCACGGTCTCGGCTACGGCGCTCACGGCCTCTGGTAAATAGATAAATATTAGCAAAGTAATTTATTTGACCCTGTGAGGTATGACCGAAATGCTGTGATTGAATGATTATGTACATAAATAAAGAAAACTTTTGTTAAAAATTTGGGCTGCTTTATTTTATTAACCACAAACCCTTGCCTTATACTGTAAAATAATTCTTATTGAGAAAAACTTATAAAGGAAAAAACATTATTCTCTTTTAATAAGGTACAACACATATTTTGTACTTTGAAGTTACCTAGATGAAATAGATACTCAATCTACACACTAATAGTTTGTAACATTCTCTCAATATTTTCTCGTGTTTAGTAAAACAGATCCTACGAGTATTATGAATATTTCGTTTGGGCTAGAACTTTCGTTTCACTAACTCCCAGTAAAAATCTGTTTCATTAATTTCGTAAGTAATAAAGTATTCTCATTGACGTAATAATCGTTATATTACTTAGATTTTAGTTGCCTTTTGTCCCTCTAATAGACCTAAGCATCATTTACCTACCACTAGTAAACAACTTACTATGCTCTATCTACTAGGTATATTAATTACAATGACAAAACGCCAAATGCCAAAAGTAAAAGTAAACTCCAACCTTGACTGAGATCAAGAACCCGGTAACTTCGAAGGACGTCTTAGATTATCTGGAGCCAAGTTCAGCAACGCATGACCAGCTCATTGATAAAGTTACCTAGTCATGTTAGTCAATCAATTTAGATCCGGTAGTCAGTCGTGGGAAAAAAGAAAAAACTCTATGTTGATCTACTAATCTATCGAATCCTATAAAAAATCTAAATCTTTGTCATAAGCTGTAAGATATTTCCGTGAAAATAAATAGAGCCGTTGTGTTATATACCATTTGTTTAGATTTAGATACCACATTAAATAAAAATATAAGCAACCATAATACCAAAACAACATAAAAGGTTAGTTAACTCTACTCTACTCTAAAAAATCAATTCCATGGAAATGTAGATAAGATGGATAGACACAATAAAAAGAATAATTAATTTTCAAGATATCGTTTATTTAGTTTCATTACATATAATTCTAGGAACATTGTTATAAATGCGATATGAAACAGCTGTTCACCATTCCGCGCCATAATTGCCAGCAGCAGTAGCCAATGGGGCACCATAAGCGGCACCATGCGCTAAAGGAGCGACTGATCCATGACCCAAAGGTGCCCCATGAGCCAAGGGTGCCCCATGAGCCAAAGGTGCGCCATAACCGGCGTATCCACCATACCCAGCCCCAAGTCCATATCCAGCACCGTATCCTGGGTATCCAGCTCCGTAACCAGCACCATAACCAGAATATCCGGCTACGTTTCCAGCGTATGCAGAACCATGTCCAGGGTAACGGTTGAAGTTGGAGTACGAGTATGCTCGTCCAGCAAGACCTAGAGGAGATGCTCCAGCTAATCCACTATACGCCAGAGGGTTGGAAAAACCTCCATGGGCTAAACCACCCTGAGCGAGAGGGGAGGCTAAGGCGCCATGGGCCAATGGGGCTACAACACCAGCATGGGCTAGGGGAGCAGCGACAGCAGCATTAGCCAATGGGGCGGCAAGACCGGCATGTGCTAACGGGGCAGCGATACCATGTGCCAATGGTGCAACAGGAGTCAAAGGAGCAGTATGGGCCAAAGGAGCAGCATGGGCCAAAGGAGCAGCATGAGCCAATGGAGCTACGGGCGCGGCTAGTCCACCATAAGCAGCCGCTCCATAGGCACCAGGTGACGGATGAGCTCCATAAGGTGGGTCCTTCTTCACAACAGCATTAAATCCGGTTTGAGGATGCGATTCATAGTCCACAGTTCTTTTGGTTCCATCAGATTCCAGAAGGGAGTATTGGCCGACGACTGAGTTTCCGACGCGTCTCTCGTGCTGACTCTTGACGTCACCGGTGTTGGGGTCGTTGACTCCATAGGAGAAGGAGTAGCCGCCACCGCTGGCCTGAGCAGCTGCTGCGAGGGCTGCGAGAATGATGAACTGGAAGGAAAGAAATGTTTTTTTAATATTGAGCTAGATTAAAAAGGTTGGCCACAGCTTCGCGCGTCGGCTGCGGCGGCGGCGGCGGCGGCGGCGACCAGCGGAATGTTGCCAGTGACACATAGTCAAAATTAACATGAGAGAACTAAAAAAAATTTTCATTTCTAAAACCCGCTAGAAAAATGTACCACCAAAATCAAGAAACTGTTTTAAAGGCGTGAAATTACCCAACTTTTACAAAAAACGTTCAAAATTCATGCAAAAAGTAACGTTTATCTTATTTTACTTAGAAAACGACTTTAACACTGTAATGTAGCACAAATAAGATTAAAAATACGTAAAAGTAACGTTTTAACTCATATGACGCAAAGTGCTCCAAAATATCGTAAAATGTTACAATACTAACGTTCTGGCAAGTTTTGCGCCGCAAGTCGCCGCCGCCGCCGCCGCCGCCGCCGCCGACGCGCGAAGCTGTGGCCAGGGGGTTAGTTTGCGACATCGATGATAGGCTTATGAACTTAATTTGTGGAATTATCCCAAAATCTAAAGAAGTTGTGAAAATGTGGGAAGGCCTTTGCCCAGCCGTGGGACATTATTGGCTCAATGTCATAATGTTTATTATCAAGGTGGCTTTAAGTTTTATTTCTTTAATCAAAACTATTAATCAAATCCTAATTCGTCCTATTTATAGCAAATATTTATCTTACCTTAGCTGCCATTTTTGCTTTCTTAGGAATAGTTGTTCCTTGAGTAGAGGAGGTGAGCTGTACACTGATTTCTTCTTAGCCATCTTGAGTATTTATATTCACAAAAGACCGCATTTTGCACTTTCGGGGGTCATAATGAGAAGATTAATATGCACTCATTGCTGTAACTAGCGTGGGTAATACAAGAAGTTAATTGCAAGTTTAGCACACATAAATTTGGTTAATTTTTGTATGAAACTTGTTCAAGATTATGAAAATTATCTTTTTAGGTGGAGGTGTGATAAAAAAAGATTTATATAATTATGTTGGTGACACTGTAATTTTTTTACTACTGAGTAGTAAAGTAGGTAACCCAAATTGTATTTTTTTTCTCGTGGGAATTTCATACAAACCTGACAATTGAAAATGTCCTGAAAATTACAAAACACGATAGTAAATAATTATTCGATTCTATGCATCCGATGCGCTGATTAATGAGTCATCTAGAATAAATGCATTTCTGGTATTTTTCGTCGAAAGGCATTAGTAAAGGTACGAGTACTGTCTACAAAAAGAAACTTTCGTTACCTAAAGAGAACTTGGTCTGAAATTATTTAAGGTCATTAGGTTTACTTGAGCTATTCCATTGCTACTAGCAATAATATCTCCACAACATCGAAAAGAACAAACTATACGTTAAAGAAGCTAGTTGCACTAAAGTGAACTGCTCGTCGATTTTGTAAACCGTCGGTGGCCCAGTGGCTAGGACCGTTGACTTCCATTCGGAAGTTCGCGGGTTCGAGCCTCGGCACGTACCAATGTGTATTTGATACTTTTACCGTGAAGGAAACATCGTGTAGAAACCCCTGCAAAGTTATTCAAAGGTTGTGTGTGACGTTGACCAACCAACCAGGCCAGGGTGGTCGACTAAGGGCTGTTCACCCTGACTTCAGGGTAGGCTCGAGCCCCTCGGTGGGGACATACGTGAGGTGTTAACGAACCACTCTTCATCGTAGAATTTTCAAATATTGTCGGCGTTTTCTATATTTTATAAATTAATTCTGCTTACATTTTCCGTACGATCACCAAGATTAATAACCACCGTTGAGGACAATGCATCAAAGCAATTATTCATTCAATTGTTTTCAGTTACAATTTATTAATGATCATGATTACCAAATTTAATATCGTAAATAAATGAACATGATTTTCTTTTTTGTAGACTTCTCCTATTGTCCATTAGACATTTGCATTTTAACAGTTGTCCAGCAGTGGAGATGCTAGAATAGGAAAGAAAATAATTTTCCGTATAATAAGAGTCCCTAGAAGCACAAATATGAATGACGTTTTAGAAATCTATACTATAATAAAACAAAATATTTAGCGTGTCTGCACATTGATTTAAAAAAAATCATTATTTTTTTCAAATGCCCGTCTTGCTGTCTACGCTAATCTCTGGAACCGTTGGACCAATTTAAGTGTAACTTTGCATGGTGGTACCTTATATCCCCGGTCAACATCTTAGATACTCGTACTTTTTAACACGGGAAATAAAAACATAAAAAATACAACTCGGGCGTAGCCGTGCGCGGACAGCTAGTGTATAAATATATATTATTGTGTATATTAATTATTTTAAAATCTAAAATAACACCTATTATGGTGACGATCAACCATAATATCACCTCCCGAACGACTCCATTAAAAATATCAATTATATTTAGTACTCCTAAATACATAACAAAAGTTTTGTATATGGTCTTCAGTTTTACCATACGCTTAATTTTAATCACAGGCGTATAGTTTACCAATAAACATTAGCATGGTTTCCCGTTTTATATTCTTCATAGGATTTTTTTAATAATAGTTACGTTCAGTAACATTTGCAGCCATTATACATTTAGGAGGAAGGCACAAGCCTCTCGATTGGTACAGTAACTTACACATAATATCTTATCTTTCAGTGTAGATAAGCTAATTTGACCGCTAAAAGTATAAACTTTTTGAATCATGGAGGAAAGTGTCTTCCTTTCATAGCTCGACCTTTACCTTCCTTTAAAATTATTGCGATAACTAAACGTTATAATTTAATCAACGTACCAAAGTATAAATAGGCCTGCAGACTACAATAATTCATCAGTTACATCGGTAACAGTTAAACTAGAACATCACTACAATGCTCTTCAAGGTAATAGGATTATTTTGTTCGTTCACTCGACTGATAAAAAAATCGCGAAGACGAATTCATTCGGTATAGAAGAGCGACTCCCTTTAAATATAAAGTTTTTGTGTTTGTGAAGTGATGTGTCCTCAATCTTTTTTCCAGAAGGATTGTTCGTTTGTTATACTTACTTAATAATTTAATATTACTTTTTATCCCACGCCTTTTCACACATATTTTTTCCGTTGAAGTAATGTTTCTTTCCACTGTAAAAATTTGCTTATACTATTCCATTTAAAATTTTCGTTTTTCCCTATTGTTATTGGATTTATTTCGGTATAGGCTTCATTTAGTGTGAATTTCAAAAAGTTGAAAGAAATAAAAGCTGAAATTATAACTTAAATAGGTATTACTGATAATATTATTTTAGAAGTAAAGCAGTAAACCTAGAAAGAAGTAAACCTATTTAAGCCCCCACTGAAAAGCTTTAGAAAAAGGCATTCAGGACAAAAATTTTTCTAGGCACCAATAGTCTAATTACGCAATAAAAAACATTGAATACCATCGCAAGCTAAACACTTACTTTTCACTACTTATTCTTAACCCATTATAAGTATAATAAAAACTGCACACTCCTCATCAAATAAACCAACAGAAATTACATTACCTAACATCTGCTATAACTCTTTTCAGGTAACATTACTTGCCCTTCTGGCCGCATCGGCCCACGCTAGCGGAGGCTACTCCTCATTCTCCTACGGCGTCTCCGACCCTCACACAGGCGATGTGAAAGACCAGCACGAGAAACGCGTCGGGGACTCCGTCGTTGGCCAGTACTCCCTTCTAGAATCCGATGGAACTAAAAGAATCGTAGACTACTCCGCCCACCCCCACACTGGCTTCAACGCTGTCGTTCGTAAGGACCCTGCTTATGGTGCCCATCCCGTGTCAGCTGCGTATGGATACGGCGCTGGTTATGGAGCAGGATATGGTCACGCAGCTGTAGCTCCTCTGGCCTACGGTCATGCTTCCCCAGCAATCCATGCTGCCCCGATAGCCGCACCTTTAGTCCACTCTGCCCCCACCGTTTCTGCGTATTCCACTTCTGTCCACCATGGCGGATATTCTTCGCCGTTGGCTTATGGTGGTCTTTCTCATTATGCTCCTCAGTCGTATGCTGGTTACGGGGGTCTGTACGGAGGCTATGGAGGTGGATATGGGGCTGCTCTTCATGGAGGTTATGGTGGTCTTGGCTATGGACACGCCGGATACGGTCATGCTGGCTACGGCGCCTGGTAATAAGATACAAACCTAACCAAAGATGTATAAATTAACGAATAACTCTGTCATTCATGCTATCCCTTTCCTGTGTCATCATTTTGCAACCTCTTTCTCTTTTCCCTCCCATCCTAATTGATTTCCTTTTAACCCACCTTTTCCTATAGATCTCTTTCATTATTATTTTATTTTTTGTTAACTAAGTTTTTGTAACATGTTTAAAAATGTATAGTCATCATTCTTTTAGCTTTGTATGATTGCAATAAAATCCAACGATTTGTTGGGAAAATGTAACATTTCACCTTTCTTTTTATTTCATTTATGACTTAAGCAATATGACTTAAACAATCTTAATAATCATTTACATTGTTAAGTGTAATAAATGTCAGTTGTTAATGTGACGGAATTAGTCATAAAACACCTACAGTGCTAATGTCAGATATTTTAATAACTAATCATAACTATGATTTCCTTGTCTCGTGAACCATAGTGAAACAAAGACTATTAAAGTCCTACATTCCGTGATTGTGAAATATCAAAGTTCAATATATTGTATTAAAAAAACAGAAAATCAATTACAGAACGTCCTTGGTTCGATTTATTAGATCATTTGCCCAAAATCTACAAATAGTAAAGTGAGTTAGGTATGTATAAATAACGGGTATGAAAGAGAGAATAGTTCTGGTAATATTTTTCTATCTCATACTCTTCATACTTACATGAAAATAAATAGGTATGTATCGAAATTATTTAATAATAGTTTGTTTTACAAATAATTTACTAAGAAAGAGATAACACTCCTTCTAGTGGGGTTCGTTTTCGACCAAAAGGGCTCTAGAACTTCAGTTTTATATGTCACTCCTGTAAATAACATCATCATCTCAGCCGAAACACGTCCACTGCTGGACAAAGGCCACCCCCAAGGATCTCTATAATGATCGGTCCTGCGCTGCCCGCATCCAGCGGCTTCCCGCGACCCTCATCAGATTGTCGGTCCACCTCGTGGGGGGCCTGCCCACACGAGGACGTAAATAACATAATCTAATGAAATAACATATAATTAATATTTTAAAAAGGTACAATACAATACTAATATTCTTTATTGACAAAATCTATACAGTAGTTTTTGCAAGAAAGAGTAACAAACATACATCCATACTCACAAACTTTCACGATTATTGAAAGATAGGATTTTTGTATTAATTTAAAAAAGTGGACACATTTAACATCCTTTATAGGTAAAACTATCAAATAAACTTCACTTCCTGGTCGACTGGTTTAGTTCGTGCAAAGTTTGGTTTTATTAGTCGCAAATAAAAATGTACTCTATAAAGGCAAGTAACTACATTATTCAAAGTACAAACTTTATGTGACATGGATTAAGTGGTTTGCGCTTAAATGATAAAATTAATTGCTATTTTAATGCGAGAATTTTCTAGTTTAAGAAACTTGTAAAATTAGTTCGTCATGTTGACGGCTATATCAAAAAGATACTTATTGTAACTTGTAACTAATAAAAATTAATGTATGTTCTAGTTTTAATAACGTATTTGTAAGATTATTGTTATGGAAGAGTGGAGCCTCCTGTCACAGGTATATTTTATTTACTAGGATAGTCCAACCTTTGTTATTTATGTGTAAAACCTTTGAAGCAATAAATATTTATTATTACTATTATTATTATTACTTATGCGGCAATTTAAAAAATATAAATTGGTTAAGTGGATGTATTAAAATTAAACAACATTAAAAATCTTCCTTTTTATATTGACCGACGATCAAAAAAAGCACAATAAAATTGTAGATTTTCCGTTTCAACTTGAGCTAAAATGCTTTTGCAACTATTCATCTGTCTGTTTTCCTCTACAGATCGCATTTCTTAACCAATCCTCGTTTATAAATAGGTTCAATAATACACATAGATACATATGGCACACACACACATACATAGGATACATACATAAGAATTTATTTTACCTTTTTTGGTTTATGGGGCTCTTTCTTGCTCTTGCAGAAACTAAACTGCTGACGTTTTCTCATACATGTCGCAATGCTCAAAAGATTGTCATGTAACTTAATTAACATTACACAAAATATTGATAAATGTTACTAAAAAGAACATATTATTTTAGGAATAAGGTTTACTTACACCTAAACGCCTAAACTTCAAAATGCTGCGAATTAATGCAGTTAGGTAACAAGTTATTCATACTCTGATGCTCTGTGAAGATTGCCTTGACCAAAGTGAAGCAAATGTTAACGCGGTGATAGTGATCGCATTGTTAGCATAAACGGCGCTACTTTATATATTATATTTTTATATTTATAGATTAAATTCAGGGTGGGCTTGAGCCCCTCGGTGGGGACATCATATGAGCTGCCAATAATGGTGATGATGACGATGACAGATTAATAAGTTGAAACAGTCTTAGCTATGATTATAAAATATAAAAATATATTAATTTGAATAGGCCTTAGTCGACCATACTGGCCCAGTGCAGGTTAGTCAACTTCACACACATCTTTTAAATTATATTGCATGTGTGTGTGCAGGCCCTCACGATGTTTTCCTTCACCATAAGAGGGTCGAATAAACGTAATATGAATTCGAAAATCTAAGGTTTGAACCCGCGAACTTGCGAATGGAAGTAAAGCTAGCCAGTTGGCCACCTACGGTCTACTAAGTAACAGTAAATAATATTGTACAGTCTCCTACAAAGAAAATGGACCCCCCCTGTCATAAGCGGTGGGTAGTCGCCGCTTACTACTTTCTTTGTAAGTGACCGTACCTCATGAAATGTTTGCATGCCAAAATCTGGCGAACCGTAATATGAAACTATTTAAAATATAAGAACTCTTGATCCATGCAAATAAAACTGCAATGCGATGCGATCAGATCGGAAGTTCTTGCGATGTATCGTGCGAGCTCGCAGAAAGTTGCGATGCGATGAGATTCAGATCGGAAGTTATTGCGATGTATCGTGCGAGGTCGCAGAAAGTTACGATGCGAATTTGCAGTTATGTTTGGGAGCCCTAAAGTGCTAAAGCTGCTCTATTCTAAGCATCATCAAATAGTTACCTTGCATTATATGCCCACGTGGAGTGTTCGTACATGAATTAACAATCGATATTCTTTCCACGTAGGTGCGAATTAACATCCGGTAATATTGACAATGTTGTAGCCACATGTCTGGCTTTTATTGACCATGAGATGAGTGTGATTTGCTTTATTGTATAATAATGTAGAATTCTGTTATATAATAGAATAGAATAAAATTTATTTGCAATACACAATACAAAAAAAAGCGGCCAAGTGCGAGTCGGAATCGCCCATGAAGGGTTCCGTAGCAGCCAGTAACATAATATAATAGTTTTTGTAGTTCGTTGTGACTTTGATCGATGTTTTAATAATAGTGTAAGGTAAATTGCGGTTTACGATTTATGACGTATTAAAAAAAACTACTTACTAGATCTCGTTCAAACCAATTTTCGTTGGTAGTTTTCATAGTAATGCACATCATATATTTTTTTTAGTTTTATCATTCTCTTATTTTAGAAGTTAGAGGGGGGGGGACACACATTTTTCCACTTTGGAAGCGTCTCTCGCGCAAACTATTCAGTTTAGAAAAAAATGTTATTAGGAACCTAAATATCATTTTTAAAGACCTATCCATAGATACCCCACACGTATGAGTTTGATGAAAAAAATTTTTTTTAGTTTCAGTTCTATGTATGGGGACCCCCTAAATTTATTGTTTTTTTTCTATTTTTGTAAAAAAATCTTAATGCGGTTCACAGAATACATCTACTTACCAAGTTTCAACAGTATAGGTATTATAGTTTCGGAATAAAGTGGCTGTGACATACGGACGGACGGACGGACGGACAGACAGACAGACAGACATGACGAATCTATAAGGGTTCCGTTTTTTGCCATTTGGCTACGGAACCCTAAAAACGATAAATAGAAATAGCTAGAATAGAAATACGGTCTAAAGTGTCAGGCCCCCTAAATACCGAATTTAATACGAGTATCATAATCCTGTAGTACGTAAGTACATATTTTGTTGAACTAATTTTGTTGTCAAGTGAGTAAAGTTACAATAAAAATCTTCAAAGGAAATCTTTTCCAATTCCATAGAGAAAAAAAGTGATTTTTAATATGAGAATTCGTTCATTAACTCAAGATACTGGCCGCACAAAAGACAAAAGATCATTACTTATTTATTGCTCAAGCAGAACAAATTACTAGGGCTTCCTGCATCGGACGGCTTTTGAGCGATCGCTGGCCACAATAGTAATTTCTCCGTGACTTTCCAGATCGACGCAAGCGCATCTCGCGGCCTTGCGTTTCCGGACGCAAGCTTGTACTCTTGTAATAAGATGTAGGCTAAGATTTAATTGTAAAATATCTGCTCTCATTTGTTTTCTTGTCTAAATGATTTTTTGTTATTCGGCTATCCTGCTTAACTTATACTTACTTAATGAAATTATATAATAAGTAAGATGAAGAAAATAAGGTAACGAAATTTTTACGTTAAAACTACATGAACGATTCTGAGGTGTTGATTGAAAGATAAATCAATGTCGATCGAATTGAATGATCAAATAGATTAATAATTCTGTAAAATATTAATACCTCAGAAATTAGATCTGCCTGACTATTTGTTATAGAACAAAATCTTCCAGTCAGATAAGTGTGAGAGCTCTTAAAAATGTTAAAATATACTTAGAAGCTGAATAACACGTTCTATCCCAACATAATCGATATCAACGAATACGTAAATCGCGCAGTCGGCTCCCAGCCTACAACAACTTATAATCATCACTATTGCCAGTACACTTTACTTAAAGATCAACCGGTGCCACGCCCGCGCAGGCTGATCATATAAAAACCTCACATGGATCTCCCGAACTCATTCTTGTGGACCTCCTCTAGTCTAACGCAATGGCTTACAAGGTGATCTATATTTTGTATTCTGATCATGTGTTTTGTATTCGGTTCTTGTGCAGTGATAAGTTTAGCATTTTTACTCTTGCTGTGATTGAGGGCATCTAGGTTTGCGAATTGCGTGGTTATTGTAGTGATTTTATGTATCGGGAATATTTGAGGATATCCTGATTTCTTTTAGGGAAAAAAAAAAGATTTACAATTTTTTTATTGTTTAGTTGTGGACAGGTAATGGTCGGAGTTGTGATTCGTATCAGGAAATACTTAGACAAAAGTTGAAAGTTTTTGTAAGCCTCTCAGACAGTTTCTTCAGGATCTACAAGTCATTTAGAGCAGTACGCTTTTAAAAAATATATCTTAGTTAGAAAGCGTATTCTAGTTTCTTCAAAAAGGAAGATTATGCTCAAGTTCAATTTAATTGCGTGTTGTGTTGAGTGATATTTTTTTCTTATCAATTTATAATATTACAGAGATTTTTTATTAAGAGTATTTCTGATAATCTTAATCCATTTACCTACCACAGTATTTTGATCAACATTGAAGAAATACATTTTTATAAAAAATAAGTACTTTAAAGACGTGATCTAATAATAAAGAGGAAAGATTTAACTGTTTGTTTGTTTGCTTTCAATGGGCTCTGAAACGACTGAACCGATTTTATTTAAACTTAGTATGAAAACAGAATAGACCTTGGGGAGTAAGATAGGCTCCCTATACCGCGGAAAAATTACTCACTTCCACGGGAAAATCTGTTAACGCGCGGAGCCGTGAGGCGGAAAGCTAATACCTAATAAATTTACCTAGAGTAGAGCACATTATGAGCACCTGAATTTATATTTTCATATTTTTTTGTTGCAGTTCGTCGTAGTACTCGCCTTCGTGGCCGCAGCCCAGTGCTCAGTGGTGCCAGTGGCGCCGGTGGTGCGAGCAGACGCGGACTACTCCAGCTTCGCCTACGACGTAGCCGACCCCAACACCGGGGACTACAAAAGCCAGGTCGAAACCCGCGTCGGGGGCGCCGTCTCCGGACAATACTCTCTCCTCGACTCCGACGGCACAAAGAGAACAGTCGACTACACTGCCGATGACCTGAATGGATTCAACGCGGTAGTGCGTAAGGACCCTGTTTTTGCTGCTGCCCCAGTCGCTGTAGCTCCTGCCCCAGTAGCCGTCGCCGCTGCGCCCGCCGCCGTCGTGGAAGCGCGCACTTACGCCGCCGCCCCAGTTGTTGCTAACACTTACGCCGCCGCCCCGGTTGTTGCCAGCACTTACGCCGCTACCCCAGTTGTTGCCCGCACTTACGCCGCCGCTCCTTCTGTGTACGCCGCGAGCGCCCCAGTTTACGCCGCCCGTGCCTACGCCGCCGCTCCCTCTGTGTACTCCTACGGCTCACCAGTCGTAGCCCGTACTGTAGCGTCCCCCTACTACGCTGGTTATGCCAACCCAGCCGTCTCTTACTGGTAAATTCAAAATTACCGGCTAGCTGAAATGGCTGGCGGTAAACCATGATGTGTTCAGTTTATCGATCTGTATATAAATTGTTACGAATATTGTATATAACTCGCCGTATGAAATAAAGTGAAACTACCTGACTTTTGTTTTTACTTCCTTTTACTTAATTGATGCCTAAATGTCAGAAAAATACTTGACTGAATACTGCAAAGGAAACGAATAACAATTTAAAGAAATTTATTTATCTGGAAGTAGTCAGTGAAATAACTGTGTGAAACTTAAAATTTAATCTTTTTAACGCCATTGACGTTTACTGATGTTTTAATTCACACTCGTAAAATTTTGCAAACACCTTTATTTGCTTTAATACCTATCTAATGAATAGTTCACATCACACACAGAATGTCATTAATCTAGCGGAAATAATCAAAGTAATTTAAATAAATGTTAATAAAAAAGAAACTTGTTCATACCCATTTAGGAGATGCAAATATCTACGGAGACCTTGATTACGAGCAAAAATGTCAAAAGCTCTATGTTACCACGTGTAACATGTATTTTAGTTATTATTTTTCAATCAGGTCGGGTTCAAAAGAGTCGTGCGTTTATACTAAAAGCACGTATTAATATTATTTTTTGTATTACTTACGCAGTGTATCCATAATATGATGTAAGCAAACTGCCAGCTTTCTGCAACTGAGTGTAAACCTGAATACTCGTAATTTGAAAAATGTTATTTGAAAGTAGGTACCTAATAGGTACAATGCACGGCATTGCTTCCACTTTTGTGTGACCTTATATTTTTACCAAAATTTTTAATACTATGAATATTATTATTAACATTTAAAAAAACATTTAAAAGGTAGGTACACACAAACGAAGAGAAAATAACGAATATACTGTGCATTACAAAAAAGAAACACATATAAAACCAAATAAAACCAGATACAGGTAGATACGTCCACTTTTTATCTATGTTTTATCTATTTACATGACACTTATGAGTTTCATATCTTTACATCATTATCTTAAAAAAAATTAAACGATGGTCAAGATACATTAAAGCTTATTTATTATCAAATCTTGATAAGAAATTCACCAGTAGGCAATAGGGGTGGCATGAGCAGCGTAAGTCAAAGGAGCAGAATGAGCCACTAGTGGGGTAGCGTAATTACGAGTGACTACAGCTGGTGCTGCAGCGGCGTATATTCCTGGGCTAGTAGAAACGGTGTGTGTCGTTACGGTGTGCGCAGCAACGGCTGGGGCGGCAACTATTGGGGCATGTGCAACAACCGGAGCTGGGGCAGCGGCAACTATTGGGGCATGGGCAACAACGGGAGCTGGGGCGGCTACAATTCGCGTCGGAGCTACGACTGGCGTATGCGCTACTACTGCAGGGGCGGCAACTACAGGATCTTTACGCACGACAGCATTAAACCCATTATAATCATCAGCAGCGTAATCCACAGTCCGTTTAGTGCCATCAGGGTCGAGTAGTGAGTACTGGCCGACTACGTTGCCGCCTACGCGGGTTTCTGCTTGGCTTTTGAAGTCGCCGGTGTAAGGGTCAGCGACTCCGTATGAGAAGCTGGTGTAGTCGGTGTCTGCTGGCAAAACAGAGCAGTGGGCTGCTGCCACGAGGGCTAGCACTACAACCAACTGAAAAAAAAAAACAGATGACATCATTTTTTAAATTATAGATTTATAATAAGTCCAGAAGCCAACACATGCAGCTTGACTTTGCTGTTACAAGATAATCATGGCGTCACCAAGGACAAAGTCATACTGTACGTGCTGGCCATTGTATATTTGAGTATAAGTAAGTACCTACGTATACAATTAATTATTAACTTTAATAAAGTTTGAGATGATCTAAATCGCTATGCTTTTAGGTTCAAAAACAAAATCATATAAAGCAAAACCTTAGAAGAACATTCTAAAAATAAAAATAAAAACTATTTTGTAGGCTTTTGTTCTTCTAATCTACGTAACTAAATAAAGCTTTTTATGAAATAGAAATGTGGAAAGCTCTAAGCAAGAAGTCTCATAAAGTAAAATTTGTAAGTTGTTAGAGTAAAAAAACATTGACCTACGTAGGTACCTATATAAATCGACTATGGAGACTTTTAAGTGAAATTTAATATTATTTACACCTTAATTATAGTAATCTACAGATTTAAGTAAAAAAATAATAACACAGCTTAAAATTCCCGCGCATAAACTAAAATAGACTAATCAAAGTTTTACGCAAAGCACTTTAGTACTCGTATTTCTCGCACAGTTTGCACTAAAATTATTAAAAAACAAAAACCTACCTTAGTCACCATGGTTCTGCAGGTAATCCACAAGTAAATAAACAACTAAACTGTATCACACTAAGCTTTTATACTTAGTTCTGATAAATACTCTATACCTAGAAATAGTAATAACTTCATCTTAAGTCTGTACTGGTCGATCTTGAAGCCAACGGTAGGAATTATTAACATAATAATTAGATAGTAGGCTGTGAGTAATACAGGTAAGAATTCTTCCTGAATTTCTTAGTAAATGGGTATTGGAATGTACGTAAGCTTTGTATGTAAACACTTTATTGCAAAGCAAGTATAGCAGCTTTGCTTTTTTAGCGTCATAGCGTCATAAGTGGCGTAGTGTTAAGACTATTATTTTACATACTTAGTATGTAATTTAACAAAATATTATTCAACGTTCTTAGGGTGAAGGAAAACATCATTGTAAAAATTCCTACTGCTACCTAAGAGTTCAAAGAGTACAAAAAATAAATTATTTACTTTATATAAAATTTACATCTTTTTTTCTGGCGTGTTCAAAAATTAGGCTGTCTTCTGTGGAGAAGAAATCGCCGTAAGGAACTCAACAGGCGTTGCATTTTTAAATATATATTTTTAAATTTTATCTACTTACCACTACAGCCTATCAGACCACTACAGCTGTGATCAAATATCTTACCAAAAATCATATACACCAGCCTTCGAGAAATCCGAAATAAAGCTTACTTCGCTTTAAGCTTTCGTTCTACGCTCTACCTCTTAGCTAATAGAGGAATTTCCAAGGAATTAATAGGTACTTACTTACTTACTCGATTGTAGTGTCAACAGCTTTTCTAAGTAGTCAAAATGTCATTCACTGAACGTCAACCACAAGATTACAATAGTACCTATTCAAGAAAGACTCATTTAGATCGCTCATGATCAGTGGCGGCTGGTGCCTCACAGACCCGGTGGTGCAAAATATGTTTATGCGTAGGTATCTTAGGGAATAATTACGAAATAAAAGTTGACTCCTGTTTCCGTCCAAATAGCTTCTCCACCAAAAATAACACAGGGTAAGCAAAAAAAACAAACCAATTCACATTCACATAACCACTTCTTTTTATCATACATTTCACTTTTGAAAGTTCCAATGAACGATTTATTTTTAGTTTTACACTCTTGTTTTAGATTAAGAAAAACCAAGGCGGTCCCGCTGATTTAATATCCAGTTTATTTTGATAAGTCCTATTGTTTTTAATAAAGTCAATATAATTACTTTAAACACTCATTTTTTTGCACATAATTCGTACCAATTTTTCGTAAACAAGTAATGAATAACGCTTTACCAAAACAAATTAATGCACACGCGCGAGATTACTGGCAAACAGTGACAAGTGTACGGTCAAGTCAAGCAAAGGGGGTCAAGGCCTTGGGTCATACGAGCGCGAACTTCCGTATTCTCTCGGTAATTTTCGGAAGCGGTCGCGCGTGCGGCGCACGAACTATCCAAAAATTCCAATACATTTTGTTCCAAGCATCTTCCGTCTCACGCGCCGGGCAGTTTGCATCGCGTTTCATACAAGTTGTAGGAGCTGTCTGCGTGCGCTTTACCGAGCGCACGGAGACATTTTTGTTTAAGCAATAATGAGATCTAATTTCTTTACAGTAGCAACTAGAACTACTTGACTCGCATATGATCGTAAAACAGATGTTACGTACGATAACAATGCGATGTTTTATGATTTTTTTGTAGAATGCCGGTATGAATGGATACCTAATTGTTGTGAAAGTTTATAGTAATCTAGGTATTTTAAATAATTTTGAAAATGGTGGTGCAGCGCACGAGCGCACTTAAGGTACAACCGCCACTGCTCATGATACGAGTAGCAAAAGTGAATTATGACAAGTACTTCTGATCTAATTCGTTAATCGCCTTTTTAAAATCCCCCAGCAAAGGTCATTTCTTTTAATTTGACACTGACATTTAAGATGTCCTTAAGTCCTAAGTTGTGGTTCTCAGTAGCCATCCAAGTCCGACCCACTTATCTCGTTCTGTGACCGACTTACATCATTGTTATCTTATTTTGCACGTGATTTGAACAAAAGTAAACTTTTAAGACTATTTGATTTATCGTGGACTCAAGAATACGAAATGTTTTAATCCTCTAGATGGAATGTGAAAAAACATTGTAAAAAACGCCCGTAGTAATGTACATAGAATTCAAACCAAAATATTGTTGCTCTTTTTTTCTATCAGGCGCTTTTTAGAAAGAACATGTAGGGAAAGGGTTGAGACGGCACAAAAATAACCAACAACAATCATATTTTTTTCAACATTTTTTTATTAAGATTTCCACAATGGAACAAATGTTTCTTCCATTTAAATATTCTATTTCCTAATTGGATTGTAGTACGTGTTGTGGGTTTTTCACTATTTTCATGTTATAATATAGTGCACATGGACATAGTACCTGTATTATGATATATATAAAACAATTATTACACAGCTTGTTGTTTGGAAAACGTGGTGGATAGTTTTTGAATAAATTGAATCACCTTTACAAATTAATTGTCTCCATACCATACATTTTGGTGGTTTATTATTATTAGACTGAGAAATCAAAGTAGTTTTTTTTTTACTTACATACTTCAGTGTTGGCGAGAGAACCTTTTTTGAATGTTTTTAATTTTTAGCTTTTTATGTTTCTTTTATATTTTTGATATTATTCAGTTTTATCTGATTTGTCAATTTTCTTGAAAATGGTGAAAGATTAAATTCTTTAAAACTTAAAAACTATTATTATTCTTTTAAGATAAAAGTAAAAGCACCATCGGTGCTGAACAATCAGCATAATTAAGAGAAAATTATAAATGCTCGAGAATTAAGAAAACACTGTACCTAGCAGTTTTTTTAGTTGCAGCAATATAAAAATATCTAAATTCACCTATCTATAGATTAGCTAACACAAATTAAGTTTTTAAGAACTGCCTTCCTTTGTTGTCGAAGTTACTTAGTTTTAAGCGTACTGCAATGTTCGCAACTGTGGTTTCCGTCGACGTTCCTATAGATCCTTAAAATCAAAAAGTTTTTATTCGAAGTAAGATTTTACAAATCACTTTTTGACGTCAAGGCGAGTTCACAATTTGACTGTCTACTGTGAAGAAGAACTCGCCGGAAGAAATTTATTTTGTTTATAAATAATAACAAACAACAAATGCATACAAAATTAAGAGCCGTTTTTAAGTGATGATGTAGTATGCAGCAATCGATTTTATTTATTTAGAAATACTTATTATGAAACTTTAAATAGTGTAGTGCGTGACACAGAAATGAATTTTATTTAGAAATACTAAATAGAATGCGATGGCAATGGTTAATATTAAGCAGTATGTTAGTCTTAGTTTAGCTCCTGCACTTTTTGTGTCAAAAACTTAATCATATATTATTTATTCAAATTTATTATTGAATTTAAATTATAAAATTAAAATATTAATATAGGCAAGAATATATTAGAAAAATTGCGCGGTAATATTGAGGTAGGTGCTTATGTATTTGTTTTATATCCACTACGTTTTCCTTTGCGAATAATAGGTACTTAAAATAAGACATTTATGGTAACACTGGACTAATCCGGGAAATTTGAACTTACAGGCTTTTAACTATAACACGGACATTCACTTATTAAATTAATTTACCTATCTATTAACTAAGCTATATTTAATAATCTGTATTTAGATCCATTTAGTAAATAATATCTATGAATATATTATTACCTATGTCACCATTTAATTAATATTTAAATAACCGAGTATATATTTTATTCTGTAGTCCAGTGTCACAAATAATCTTATTGCCTAAGCAAACATAACAGTTACTACTTTTACCACATAACTAACAAAATCGCCAAATGTTACCACACTAAAAATTCGCTACAACGAGGTATATATCCTCACATAACCCAAAATTAATTTTCTAAGAAGAGATTCACGCGTATTCGTCTAGAAGATTTATAATTCGTAATCAGCCTAAAGGCTTCTGAAATACGCGAACCTCGAAACTCATAAGCAAGCATGTGGTCAAACCATTTGCCAGACATGACATGACGCCATTTTATAATACACATGATTTTTTAATGTACATCCAACCCGCTTCACTCACTACACATGCTACTTTACTCTATCGTATAGTACAAAAAATGAAGTCAACTAATAAACATCTATAATGTAAAATCACAAGTAGTGCTATTCTTACTGTTAAGGAATAATTTTCTTCCATATATATAAAAAAGTCGCTTAAAAAAATCACAGACAATCACTTTCCCCTTTACAGACATAGACCATCGACGACCGAATTTGTTTCCTTACTATAAGCATTATTTTCCTACGTACAAAACCCTACTTAGTTTTACAACCATGCTGGTTTACATTACAATCTTATATGCAATCTAAGTCACCTTCTACTCGCAGTCTCCACACACGCAACTATCTCTGCACGCCCGTCGAAAATAAAAATACATAGAAATAAATTAAAAGTGTCAGGCTTATAGCATGTCAACAATTCTATGTAATGAATTAATTGGCATGCCATGTAAGGGCGGGTATAGTGCTAAGAACTCTGGCTAGGGTTTCTGACTGAAGCTGAACTTTCGTACTGTAGGTATGTTTGTATTATAGACGAAATAATATATGCCAATCATTCTAGCATCCTATGCTGGTTTACAAAAAATTCAAGAGGGTGATTCAACTGATATTTTTTCTCAAAATATCTGAAAATCAAAATTAAACTCGTCATAAAAATATAATAGCAAGCAACTACTTTGTACATAAAGGCAATTTTCAGTAAAAGGATAATGAACTATTGTCCCTTCAAACTTCTTTATTTTCATGGTCTGTTTCATTTTCATGGTTTTTGTATATTTTTTCATTAATCTTAGTTCTGATGTCCTTAGAAACCTATATCTGCCCTAATCAGCCATCCACCTTACCAAGTGTCCTGCTTTCGTTTCCCATTCGTACCACACGCGGGCTGTTGTACCTATTAATTTGTACCATTTTGTACTCCATGATAACCTATGCTAAATAATTTAGTGATGCCCCAAAAAATACAATTTTGGCAACGTTTACGTAAAATCCGATACCATAGTTATTTTTATTACTTTAATTTGTACTGGCAGTAGCATTTTAGACTTCCAATTTGTACTATAGGTCTAGTTAGATAGTGCTCGTTGTCTTTCCTTTTTTATTTTTTACATACAGAGTCCAACACCAAGAACATATTATATAATAATACACCAAGACTTACCCCTGCAGAACTTATCGAAGGAATTACTTTAATAACACGAATGACATTAAACTTGATCAGTTTTCGCTGAACAAAGCTTGATTTTGATACATCAAAGGTTTCATTAGTAAATTCCACCCACATAAAGTGCTTTTTGACGTCATAATTATACGAGAGTGCAGTGTTGTTTTTCACACTGTATTTTAAGGTGTTAAGGTGCATTTATGAACCTGTGGAGAAACCGTAATGCAAAGTAATTATCCTGCGTCTCAGATGATAAATTAGATTCTTTGTAGATTCGCGATTGTAGAAACAGCGAAAACTAATTACGTTTCACACAATTTTAAATGAATCATGTCATATTTACAGTCATGGAAATGACCAATAAGATGGAGGATGATTAACGCATCTTCGTTAATATTTAGACATCGATAAAAATACGTTCTGTCAGTTGCACTCGTCAATAATGTTAAAAACTCGTCACAAGATCCGAGATCTTCACCCATCCAAATAATGTATTTACTCTAGTGATTCAGGAAATGAGCATATAACATTAGGTACCATTAAACTTACGTAACATTAAATGCAAGAGAACATTTATATTTTTCATTATCAAATTCGTAAATGTGGCCACAAGTTGAAGTGGCCACGACGCTAGTGCACCCTTATTATAAAAACATCCATTAGTTATTACTTAAATATTTCCTGTCCAGTAAAGTGCAATTATACCATGAATTACTTAAATGTCAAACCCTTAAACAATATTTATACTTAAATTTTATAGTCATACATAATAAAGTTTAAAATACGATGGACGGGTGGAACTTGTCAATTAAAATAAACGAAATGAAAAGGAAAGGAAAATAAAAATAACAAAACAAAAATAAATAATCTTGTTACAATTTTTTAATTCGCAGAACAAACAATAATTTTCAATTTTTCTCATCTTCTTAAAAACATAGTAACATCTATGTAACACAAAAAGTAACTGGGGAAAAAGTAATAATAATATAATTACGAATAATAAAAAAAATGTTTATACTCCTGGGAGTGAAGGAAGGTACAATTAGATTACACTGTGACGTATGGCCGACCCCCGACGCAATGCTTACAAAAATGAGGTAGATGTAAAATCAATGAGATTATTAAAACTAGCCTAATTAACGCTTATGGGCTAAAGAATAAAGACTGGTTTAGCCAGCCTTGAGCAACGCCGGGCTACATCACTACCATGGTCTAAGAAAACAAGGTCTAACCATTAGACCATGTGACTGGCACGAGCTCACGTCATTTCTACGTCATTTTGCCTTTCATCTTTGTCGAAAGCGTGTAATAGACGAGGATGAACAGCGCAAAATGACGTAGGCTTGTGTCAGTCACGTGGTCTAACGGTTAGACCTTGTTTTCTTAGACCATGATCACTACCTTGCAGAGATTCAAACGCGAACAACGCTGCCCCCGGACTGAACGCCCATTATTTACATTTTTCATCGATTCATTACATAAAATTGTTCCACGAAACGTCCAGTCCCTGCATTAAGTTTATTCATCTCGCAACGAGTAGACTATACGTATCTGTTACATCAAACACATTTATAGTTATACATCTGTAGTTACACTTAGAACACCGTGTGACTAAATTGAATCCTGAGGTAGCATATTTGTACTTTTATTTTTTTTTATTTTTCGCATCACGCTTACTTGCTAGTTTTATAGTTTTCTTCATATAAAAATCTATTTAGAAGCTTACTTACGATCTAAGTTATATTCCTCGAGGTAGATTATCTTAAGACTAAGTGGACTGCGTATGTGGCACGTTCGACCGAGAAGGGTTCCCTAGGCCTGTGTAATGTGGCCTGTGGGTCGAATGTATGGAACCACGCAGCCCAGTGACGGCAGAGGGTCACCATACCCGTAACAATCTTTGGCTTTACCATCACGACATATCGCGATAAAAAAAACTTAACTAACCTAAACAATAACCTTAAAAGTTAACCCAGAATGGAGCCTGACTTATAGAACGCATGAAAAAGGTTTTGATCCAGCAAAACATAAAAGGCTCCATAGCAAAGATACTTAATAATAAAATGTCCTTATTGCAATGTTTGGCCTGAGGAAATGATTCGACGGGTTTGACTACACAGATGCGCTTTACACTTGCTTAAAGTATTTTTGACAACTTCTAGCACGCGGTTGCTCTTTTAGATTTTGATCACAAGGTTTTCGCCAATTTATGAAGTCGTCAACATAAAAATCAACTTAGATGTATCTGCCGCAAGTGCATTGGGCAAGGGGACTTCTCGCTTTTAAAAGATCATGAGGTTGTTTTCAGTTATAAAACTGGTTAACTTACAAGTTGATAATTTGTGTTATAGCTATATTATAAACGTATTTAATATCAAATGCTTTTGACGACTTTGAGCATACGGAGGCTATTATAAGATTTTGAACAGTCACAGGTTAATGCCAATTTTTAAAGTCGTCAATGTATAAGTATAAGCTATTTGAGTGTCAAAGTTTAAAGTGCATCTGTGTAATAAAAAGCCAAGTGATTTTGACGACTTAGAGCACGTGTAGATTTTGAATTATCACGAGGTTAAGGCCAATTATAAAGTCATCATATATGTCTCACATTTCCTGTGATATCGCTACGCCAAAACGAATATTGTACGAAATTAGTACGAGATTAAATCGAAAGCGTGTCATTCCCCAAAGTTCTTGAGAAACGTTGGAAAATTACATGCGTGTACACACCAAACAATTGCGTCTTGCCAGAATTACGGGGTTACAGCCGCAAAATCGGGGGAAATCGGCCAATTTTTTACGCGGGGTGGGGGATGCATACACCGACTAAATGTGAAATACTATCACATCAAATACAACATTACAACTATCACGGACCACTTAACCGTCCGTTTTAGCTTTAACAATGCGACAACTTAATTTAGACGTGTCATCCAATATCCCAACATTAGTATACTGAATTTTTGTACAATCATTCCTTACATTCAAGAAACGGAAACACATTATATAAATTGACACTTGGTAATCTAAAATTTGTACCTTAGTTAGAAAGAAGCAAATCAAATTGATTTCGACAATCCCTAGTGTTACCTTTATATGCAACCGATCCTCAACAATCCTCTTAACCCTCGTCTTACTTAAAGAAATTATCCCATTAATAAGCTAAAAAAACGTGACGCATTAATGCAATTCAATTCTCTTTTACGTATCACAAAAAACATTAAATGTCAAAAAGAAATCACAACTTTGAATTTTGAATTCAACGAAAAGACAACTATAGAAAAAAGCATTCATTTTCTCTACACCAATAATAATTATAAACATAATTATAACAATTTAGATTTGAAGCGGTAAACGAATTTTGCCTTAACAATAATAGAACTACGGGAAATACCAATAGAAAATGATAATGAATGTATTTTACAATAGATTTAAAATTTGGAAAAATTAAACAATATGTAAGAAACTAGTTGCTCTGATGAAGATGGTGTGTTGTTATAGCTAGACCCAACAAAAAGAGACAACGTAACGTAATCTGCCACAAATTCAGAGCTTTCAAAGAATATCAAGTTAACAAATGTTTTAACTACAAAATTCATCAATGATTATTGCTAGGCAGAAGCCAATCTAAATTTATTTGACAAATAAATTGATGTTTAATAAAGGTATTGCAACTATTAAAACAATTTGTTTGCGATACGATTGCAATATTGTTGCTACTGATCGCTCATGTAAATGTGACAGACTAAATTCCCAGTAGGGTTAATCATAAAACAGAAATATTTTGGGTGCCAGGATTAACAAACATTTGATGTTTGAATATAACCTAAAAATACGTAACGTAGGTATAGACAAGAAAACTTAACCTATCCCAAAATTACAATTTAAAAACCAGTTCACACGGTTTGATGACATTTCGTCTTCTGTGGTAACTCTATACTAAAACATACACATCCACATCGTATCCGAGCGTGAAAATTTTAAAACAATTATTGAAAAAGAATTAAATGTAATGCCAGAAGATAGGACAGTTTCTTTCACACAACTATAATATACCCTTACCAAAATCCATTTTTAACCACCCAGTGAAATCAATACAGATTTACTCTTAATGTCTCCGAAAACAATTTATAGCATTTATTTATAATAGAGATTGTAGTAAAATATCATTTCATTTGTGTTATCGAGTATAGGTAAAAAATAGCCTGTATTTTAATTCGAACTATTTAAAATCTGCAATAGTAAATAGCTTCTGTTGGACTGAGGACATAATATTTTAAATAGAAATAATTATTATAACTGTCATTGCATGAAGTTTAGTTAAATAATAGAGACGAGGTATAACCGCAACGAATAAAAGATAACTAAAACGTTGTCTTTCAAACGGCAAACAAAAACTACTATTACAAATCACTGAGCCTTCATAAAGCGTGAATCTTCATAAAAATAAACACTGTACCCTAAATATAATAATAAATATGAATGCAACCTATTCCTAAATATCAGGAATAACACACAGTCGCTACATTCACACTTATAGAAAATAAAAATAAATAAGATGTAAACTTAAATATTGAGGATATTTGGCACTGTCCCATCTGTAAACTTATACCAGTATATATATTGCAGGTATCTATACTCATTCTCAAATAGAAATCGGAAGGAGACGATGAATTGAAATTTTGCTAAACACCTTTTAGCAAATATTTCATTCTTCCTTATAAGTAATTAATGAAAAAAAAAAGTTTCTAATTAATTCGATAGATGGCCTTAGAGTCGGGTTGATGTAGTGTGTTGCTATAAGTGAAAATAACAATAAATATGTACCTACCTATTTTTCACATTTTGTTTTGCTGTACGTATAGCACTGATTTTTAATGATATCGTTGACAAAAGGATGTTACTTGATATTATTACGCTTTTATTATAAATTCTGTTATTTTTGACAAATATTTTACTGTCCCGTCCTGCACTAATGCCATCTATCGCATTACTTTTAAAGATCAGATATTAGAAACTTTTCAAAGTTCTATTTGAGAAAGACTACAGCGTCTAATATACAAATTCAACTACATTATAATTCTGCACCAAGTCAAGTTTGTATATTATTGTTAAAATGCAATTATAACATGAACGCCGCCAAGTCAACACCAATAATTATAATACAAGGACAAGGCGACGCCCCTATATCAACATTAAATTAACTCTTTAAATCTCAACTGGTTGCACTTGAAATGACTAGGAATATAGAAGTAGTAAGTGATCTTCATCTAAATGCACTAAAACGAAAACAAATAGTCACAACGGAATGTTAAAATCGACACCATCGTCAAACATATAATAATTTGGTCTCAATAGTAACACCCGTGGGAGTCGGAACGGTTCAAATGGATTGTAAACTCATTCATGCATCGAATCTTACATACAAAAATTTAACACGATTTTTTTTACCTAACTACTTATGTATCTAGGGCAAATTGTACTTTGTACAAAACCAAAACCATCAAATCCTGTTCGGTGTAAACTTGAAAGTTTTATGTTTTCCGCGCAAAGCTTTTCTATAAACAGCAATGTGGCAAATGTTTTAAGTATAGTGCCTGTTCTATTGTATCACAGATGTATTCGAAAAGAAACTTAATCCTGTATGTAAAATAAATCTATTGAATACGATGAGCATAAAAATAAAGATATGAAGAGCTATTTTGCCACAGAGGTTTATCAAATGCGTGTCTCAACCTAGGCCAAGGCGATATACAACATTCTCCTATTATTTACATACACTTAGCCTATGACCATCAGTCTCAACATCATTTCTAAGATTCCCTAGCTCATGTAAGCTAGTCAGTATAAGCTATGTCGTACTCGAGAGCTCAAAATAAATGGTCTACAAAGGTAACTTCGCTTACAGTCAATGGACATATCTTACTAGGTTTGGATGAGGTACGATGCAAGAGGGTGCGACAGGGAGGTACATAGTTCAAAACTGTACCGATCAAGACGAACACTGAGCAACCATTCCACGTCACACAAGAATTAAATTAAGTAACAATTATCGCACAATTTTGTTTTCAAAAAACCTTAAAAAATCTTAAGATCAAATTTTTGAGGTAGATTACAGATTACAATAATATGCATCGAAGAGGTAATATATTGTACGTTTGTTACAAAAAGGATATCTGGCGCGGCTCAGGTGTCCATAAAACTATTGCGACTAAGTATATTATTTACTATTATATTTACTTATATAAAATTACAGTATTACTTTCAGTTGTCAAGATTGGGTTTCGTTACAAATTGAATAATGTGTTAAAAAAAGCTAGTGTGATATTTTCATAACGCAACTATATGAAAGAAAAGATGGTACTACACCACTGTTCTTTCATACATTTGTATCAATAGTAGATTTCATCAACGGAAACAGAAACGGAATCACCCGAGCCGCGGGAGGTAGACACGTTGCCAGAGAGAGATAGCGATAGCTTACTGCGTGTGGTTGGAGAGAGGCGGCTGCGCGTGCAGCGGCGCGTGGGCAGCGTGGGCGGTGTGGGCATGCGGCGTGTGGGGCGTCACTTGGTGGCGATGCTCGCGCGCAATGTGCCGGCGCACAGTATTGTTGCGCGTGAACGTACGGCTGCAATGTGGGCACGGCACGCGAATGCCCTGATGCCGTTGCCTGATGTGGGCGCGCAAATTTGTCTCGTATCCGTATAATCTCTCGCAGTATGGACACTTTAGCTTTTTGCCTGGAAAAGGTAGGATGGTTCTACGATTGGTTCAAGTTTCAAATGCTGTTGCTTACTATTACTAAACTGAATTCCTTTAATTTAGGACATAAAAGGCAATAATGAAGGCTTTGCAAGGACATGGAGTTTTAAAATTAGGAAAGATTTAGCAATGTCTCCTAGATATGTATTTTCAGAACTTAAGTGGCAATTTCAATGGTGCACATTGCTTGCAGAACTGACAGCCATTGAAGCAGAAGGCGGAAAGAAATCTCAAACCCAAATCCTAATCCCTATTCATAAACATTATTGATACTGTTTTTTTTTATTCCACCTTTAAAGCCAAAACGAATAGCTATCAAAATCTGAAAAAGTACCAGGAGAATAAAAACTCAAAGAAATAATATACTCGTAAGTACTTTTACTTTCTTTCTTACCATCAGCTGTAGCGATGCCGCCTGATTTGCTGGTGATGATCTTAGTAGGCCAGTTGTCCAGAGGTTTGGGAGGCACCGGCGACGTCGCCAGTGGCTTCTCGTGGTAATTGGTTGTGGGGATCGCTGTCGGTGGTGGGGAGTTGTTGTACCCACTTTGGTGGTAATCGTTTTCACTTTTCACCCGTAAATCTGAAAAACGAAATCAATAACGAATGGGTTTTAGATTTCAAGTGTATTGGAGATTCATAAAAAAATATAATAAGGTAGACGTGAAATAGAAAGAAGCAAGTGGTTTGGTAAGACAAAAATTTGCACTGGTAAAAGGGAAAAAATATTAACTAAATATTAAGTATTGCTGAGTATTGCTGCAATCCACATAATTTTAGGACACATTCGTAAGACTCAGTTCTCTGACATGTGCATTGTACTAACTATTGAAAAAAAATCATCTACAAAACTGGGATGCTGTTTGGCGGAGCATAAGTACATATTAGTGTCTTCTCTATCTCCTAGTTCATTAACTGAAATTAAACGATTTATATATTAAGAAATTATCCCATTATTCACCTTCAGCTCCCTGGTCGTTAGGCAAACGCTCGGTTATGTCATCTGTGGCTGATCCGCTGCGCTCGTATCCATTGTTCTTGACTGGGTTTCCAAGGGTGGACGTGCAGTCAGGATTGGCGTCTTCGAAGCGCTGACCAGCTCCGGGTGACGAGCGAGTGTCCGGCTCATCAGCTACACTGCCGCAGTGCGACGATGATGAGCTTTGTCTGGAATGAGAAATGTAAAGGTGCTGTGGAATTTGATGGTTTATGAACTCCATGTTTATGTAAGGCTGATAAAATTCAGCTTAAGTTCGTAAACACATTAATTACTATTACTACTAAAACAGTCATTTCGTTTGTACAATTGCTAGTCTTCCAATTTTAAAGAAGCTGTTTGCATAAACCCACTTTAATATTGGGGATCAATTGCAAACCAAAACGCCGATGATTTCTCTGGGTTATGTTTGTCATACATGTACATCATACCAAGGATGAGTTGGGTTAATTCAATTCCAAGTCGCCAAACACACGGTACTACTAGGCGTGCTCAGTCACACATCAACGTGAGATGAAATAGTTATGTGCTAAATGTACTTTTTGGTTGTAGTGCAGGAGAAATCTACTGGCTTCTACATACTAATATGATGATGTAAATTGTAAACAAGGATCATCATCAGGTCATTCAGTCTCCACCGAGGAGCACGACCCTCTCTTATTTACCAAAGGCAAATAGAGGGTTTGGCCTACACTCCCCACGCCAGCCAGACGAGTTGGGGAGGCGGAGAGACGTTTACCGGTAATTCCTAGGATGCGGACTCTGCGACGGCGAAGGTTTGGGTTGTGCAGGCCGGCGGTGCGGCGCGGGGTGTAGAGGCACGTGCGCAGGCGGCGCATATCTCCCCATCGACCCGCTGCCGTGTATCCCGTGGATCCCGTACGACGGTATTATAGGCGCGAACGTCGCAGTATGAGAAGTTGCTTCTTGAGCCTCGCAGTTGCCGGAGCCGGAGACTGGACTAGTTTTTATACGGGTTTGGTGGCGGTCGCTACTCTGTTGAGTCTGTTGTTTCACCCAAGCGTCTTGAGACATTTCCATCGATAGGCCTTTGACCTGGAATTTCAGAAAAGGTGGTTTTGAGGAGGGTGTCAATCTTAGTGACTAGAACTGTGGAACCGTGGTCAATCGCATCTGACCCCAGTTAATCTTTAAATAAGTAGAGAAAGTAAAGTAGAGAATACCTATTAATGCCTTTGCTAAACGTAGACATCTAAATCTTTTAAAACAGGTCACATGTGATATATTTTTTTAATAAGCTTAGCATGACTCCATAATTTTGCATTTGGCGCAAAACCAGCCATCTGCATATATTTATATTTTTGTACATTGAACATCTGATTTTATAATTTTATCCTTGACACCTCTACATAGGCACTTGTGCAAACTGGTTTTCTACGCGCTAATGAATTTACAATGCATACTGACGTAAATGGAGTTTTGCTAAGAATGATCGAGTATGAATATTCAGAAGTTGGTTATTCGTACATATAATAAATCTAAGTTATATAAAAAGCATTCATCGGTTTGACCGTATCGTTTGGTGTAAGCATCTCCTTGGTAAGAATTATATTTCTTTGAAAGCTACTGTTCCCATCATAACTAACTACTGTTCTTTTCTCCTAACGGAATAGTATTAAAGCGCAATATGTATCACAGATAGATCCCAATAAAAACAAACGAAGTATGGTAACAAACAAACAAAGTGGTTTATAAAATGTACCTGCAAGTTCTCCCCGCTTTTAAGAAAGCTGGAGAGTGCATCCTGGCTAACGTGGACCTCCCCTTTATACATGAACTCTAGCAGCGCTTGCATATTGTCTGCCGAAGTGGCTTCCAGGATGACGTAGCACGCCCCGGCATGGCTCGGGGGTGCTGTGTCGAACAACTCCTGGAAGTGCTTGCTGCATGCCGCTAGGATCACCTTGTGTGCTTTGAATGTACGACCTGGAACAAGGGAGATTGTCTGTTAAATGCTGTTCATTTATTTCATCAAAATTTGTTGTAAGGTATTTACGAGTTGAATTTACTATGTGTCTAGTTGCAGTAGTTTAGTTAGATTGCTGATGATTTTTATCTAGTTCGTTTTTGATTACATTTGTATGCTTTTTAACATTGTTAGGGATATTTCTAGAATCATTAGCAATATTTTACAGAACAGAGCTTGATTGTAAATCAGATCAGCATCTTTTATCGTTTAAATATCTAAAGTACCTACCTACCTAACTCCATATTTAGAAAATTCAAATTTACAAATTGCTAAATACTCTTAAACTGATTAAAGTCAAAAATTTGTTTTTAAACTATCCTTTACTTAATAATCAGTGTAAAGTTACTCAATCTAAATGCACTCAATTGCACCCTATATCAGGACTTGAATCCTATCCGAACATGAATCCCAGTGACTGCAGTAGGTAAACAAAACACTCAAGACGAGTATCACGGTGGTCCCACCAGTTCCGAGTAACACTTACTCAATGGAGCTGACGATATGATGGACGTAATGCAATAAGGGGCGCTAGGTTTTGATGTGTCGTTTGTCCATGATGAGACGATGAGATAAGCGCTGCGTTTAGACGTAGTGGATCAAATAGGGAAGCTATACATATAAGCATGGGTTGTGAGCATTGTGAGGTTGTTTGACATGATTTGTTTTTCAGTGCTAAGTTTGCTATAAATAAATCTTTCGAGGGCCTTTGTCCAGTGGATCTTTCGGCTAAAATGATTATGATTATTATTTTAGTTTACCTACCTACGTCTCGATGAAATTTGTTAGTCAGACTTTTTAGTTTATACAGAAGTAGTGAGGTTTAAAAAAATATATGCATTTTGAAATGGTAAGCTCACTTATGTTTAGCTGTACAATTTTATGCAGTCATAGAAACATATATAACTAGCGACCCGCCCCGGCTCCGCACGGGAAAATGGTTATTGTGGGTTATCCTTCAGTATATTATGCATGTATTATACATATAAACCTTCCTCTTGAATCACTCTATCTATTAAAAAAAACCGCATCAAAATCCGTTGCGTAGTTTTAAAGATTTAAGCGTACAAAGGGAGGGACATAGGGACATAGGGACATAGGGACGGAGAAAGCGACTTTATTTTATACTATGTAGTGATAATACTTTTTTCAATGGCGTACATTTTAGCTTAATCATAATAAGTTCTCGACGTATTATTAAGCATGTGACCTTTTTGCGAAAAAACTACCTACTAACTATTATTTACAAAATAGATGCAAATAATACCTACGCGAATAATTTGAACAAGTGGCCATGAAAATGTACCTAGCTTAATACTCGTATGCTATCGGAAAATATGTTTAAATGACGACGGCACCTCGACATTGAATAAATATTTTATGCATAATATTTGAAAATGCTCTCTGGCCAAGGCTGTTGGCGCACGAGTAGATAATAATCTATTTCCCTCCCTCGCGATAAAAAATTCAGAAAAAGTGTATTTGTTATTCGTTTTCATATTGACCAGCTATGATTTTTGATTATGGGAGATATTGAAAATATTCTGTTACTATCTACTAATACATTGTCATGTTTCTAAGAGTCGAAGTTAAAAACCGTCAACCTTGCCTGGAATAATCCAGTTGATGATTAAAAAAAAATTCTATTCGATTTCATGGTTCCCTTTGTATTTTATACAATAATTAAGTACTTCTTTAAAATTATAATGATTTCTTGTTTCTACGCTGCTAACTCCCGAATTGAGAGTAGGGGTTGGCCCTATTGATTTCTATAATGGCAATGGAAATAAGTGAATGTTTTCCTTGAGATAATCAAGTTCATATAAACTACTGAACTAATCATCCAAAAATAATCCTTACGTTTTGACTAAGACTCGAAACGCACAGGGCGGAAACCAAAACGACATGGGAATTAATATGCAACTTATAAATATAACACAGGTTGCGAACGCTTTATTATGTAAAAAGTTGCATAGAAAACTCCCAGATTGCGGCTGTAGCTGTCTGTGACCATCTAACTTTAAATCTAACATTTCCAAGTATACTATTTTACAATTTTATATCAAGTTGTTACGAGATGCTCTGCAACCTAATTTCCAGCTCATTTTCTATTTATTTTTCGTCTAAATTCAAACATTCAATTTTAGAATTCTTTTATCATTCATTTGTCCATACGTCATCCTCGTCTATTGTTCTTTAGCCTTTCCTTAACCACAGATGCCTTAACTTCCGACCTTGACGGCCGAATTTATTTAAATAAGTATAATTTTTAATATAATTTGAAACGCCGTGTTTATACCAGTTTCGTTCTATGTAAATAAATGTTAAAATTCAGTGTCAGTTTAGCGTTTTTATTTCACCACTAGTAGGCCGGGAGATGATGACAGAAATTTTTAGGTGATTTGTTACAGTATGGCGGTTTTACAGGGGTCTTAGTACGCAATGACAAAAAGAAAAATGATGGTCATAGCGCTGGTACTGGCGGCCCAATCGCGAAAAATAAAATTGCAGATTTTCGGCAGTATGGCGACCATTTGGAGCCGTCCGAAAAGTGATTTTCGTAAATGGCTGCACGAAGATGATCAAACTGTGCAAAAATTACCCTGGTACAAATGGTTGAATTTTTATTTTTCGCGTCGGTATGGCGGGCTGTAAGTCACACCGGAGAAGTATGGCATGACACTGTAGTCTAGTTATTTTTTACGGGCTATCGGAAAATACTAAAATTTTTGTGGTAGGTACAAATCGTTTGACTTTCGTAATTTATCCGACTAGTTCACTAACGCCCACGCGATTGGGCCGCCAGTACCAGCGCTATGACTATCATTTTTCTTTTTGTCATTGCGTACTAAGACCCCTGTAAAACCGCCATACTGTAACAAATGACCTAAAAATTTCTGTCATCATCTCCCGGCCTATAGAGCGTGTGCTACAGACGCTCTACGGCCGCTCCTGAGTCCAAGGACAGGCGAGCCACAGACGCGACAAGGTGATTATGTAGTAGATCTTGGCTAACATACCCGTCAGTCAGCCTAATATAATTTTGTATAATCTGAAGGGCGGGGTAATATAACACCGTGATACCTCGCCCCATTAGCAGCCACGTTGCTATTAGTGTAACCCTATAGAGGAAACAACACAATGGACTTGTTTTCTTCACCTACACAAGCATTATTAATATCCATAATCTAATAAATATGTTCCAATAGAAATTTGGTAGAGGAGTTTTGGTAAATAAGTCGATGAGGTTGGGTTAGGAACAATGTGTGTGGTTGTCCGTTCTCATTAAGGGACTTAAGCTTTACCGTATATAAAGTTAAATAAACCTTGATTGACCGTGCTAGCCTAGTGCTAGATTGCCAACTTTACACTTTACCTTTATTTATATTTTAAGCCGTGTACATTGTACAGTAGCCAGCGAGTGTCCAACCGCATGTGCTGGCTTCTGTACATAGTGTGCAAGTTTCCTAATGATATTATTCTTCTTTACTGTCAAAGAGTAAAATATAGGTAAGTACGGTAAGTACACATTAATTTATTAGAAAATTGAAATATTGTGTTACGTGAAAGTTGCTGTAAATTATTTTTTCAATAGAATATTCGTATTTTATCTTTATTTAAAATGCCAATCCGTTTCCACTAAAGAACAAAATTATTAATAGTTTTATCCACAACCACTACTGCTGAAAATGTACTTAAGTTGCATTTAAGCAAGTAAAATCTAGATAATGTACCTAAAAATATTTTTAGAAACATATTTATCGGCGTATTGGCACGTATTGGCCCCTAAAACAAAACAAGCCTAAACGTATACCTATCTCAATATCTACTACCGTATCTGGAGTAGTACTACAGAGTAGATAAGCGCAGTACATACTACATGGATGGTTACGTCAGAGCGAATCGCGCGGAACAAAATACGGCTAGCCTTGGACGGCGTATGCGTCGGCGAAGGTTGTCGGCACGCGGGCGTTTATGCGACTAATCATACGCACTATTTAGAGATTTTCTTGTCGCAGACGATGTTCTGTTGTTTACAATGTCATGTCATGTTTCGATGTTAAGTTGCACCATGGCCCAAGAAAACAAGGTCTTGCAAATAGATCACGTGACTGCCACAAGGCTACCCCATTTCTACGTCATTTTGCCTATTTATCCTTGTCGAATGCGTGTAATAGACAAGGATGAACAGCGCAAAATGACGTAGGCTTGTGGCAGTCACGTGGTCTATTTGCAAGACCTTGTTTTCTTGGACCATGAGTTGCACCGAGTGAAGTGCGTAAGATGTATGTCAATAAACCATAGAGTAAAAAAGTTTTCAGAAAATTTTCTATCTATACTCTAAGATGTAAACATTTAATTTGAGTGGAATGTTGAATTTGAAGTGTGCATTTTTGGTTTCAGTTTTAGTTGCATTCAAAATATACACCTTAAAATTTTACTGGTTGGTTATCCGCATTCCGCGACATGTGGTTAGCACTCATGGACCTAAACAACTTTCCCTAACCTAACCTATGTTCGTTCAGGTTGAAATCTGAAACCAAAATTCATCTTTGCATATAAATTTCAGTATTTGTATGACAAGTTGAATTCAACTTAAGTTCCTTAGGGAAAGTTGTTCAGTTTCATGAAACAACCAGTTAAATTTCACGGTGTATAGAATGAAAAAATAATAAACACAAAATCAGAATAAAAAAAATTAACACGCAAAATCGCAACTATGCAGGCAGCTTAAAACAATGAACGCATAGGCCGTTTCGCTCCTACTAACTCCGCCCACTTAATATTCGTTCTCTACTTCCTTGTTCGATTACTGTTCTACCTATTTGTGTACTGTTCATAACGTGCATTTTACTATGAATATTTATTATAATATAGGATCATCATCAACATCATTTCAGCCGAAAAACGTCCACTGCTGGACAAAGACTGAAGATGTCACCAACGGTTGTCGCGTCGTCGGTCCGGTTTCTATGAGATATTTAGCTGAAAATACTGGGTAAGGCAGTATATTTAAAATATGGCCACGAAGACGTACTTACGTAAATACTACCTACTATATATAACAGTCTATTAAGTTCTGTATTATTAGTTCCAGGAATTCCGGGCACTTAACGTGATTTAAGAAAAAAAAGTGCAATATTTAACCCTGATCCTCGCGCGAGGACCTAACTTTGCTACTACCGCTAATTCTGCAAGGATTAATGGCCGCCTTTCTTTTTTGCAATTTTTTTTGCAAGGTTTTACAAGAACCAAGATTACTCAGCAAAATTATAGGTTATCTTGATGAAATATGAGAATATTGCAGATAATTGATTGAATTATTTGTTTTTTGTTTGCTTTTTAGGTAAATTACGGTATTTATCCGTTATTTTCATACTGAAAATCGAACAATGGAAAAAACTTACCATGATTCCGAAGTAAATTTTCGTAATTTTTTTCTAATTGGAAAACACATAATTCTTATTAGAATACCTTTTGGCACATCACTTATTCACTATAAAACACTTATTAGTCGAGTTTAGACCTCATTTGTGGTAAATTCTTATTGTAAATTGTAAAATAAACAAACACTTCCACAACGCTCATACAAACTGTCACTTTCGGATTTTTTTTTTTTATTTTTTTTGTACTGGCACTAGTGAAGTAAAAGTGCCATTATATTGTTTCATAAACGCCCTACCACTTGTCAAAACACCGTACAAGCGATTCTTTCATGGTTTAGCCGTAAAAAGCAGATTTTAAAGTCGAGAATCTGAACCACACATGTGTGGTCTCATCAGTTTACGGAGTGCGCTTATGAATTGCCAGTTCTGTTCAAACTAATATCGCATCCTAACCTAAAACTAAAATCGCCAAACTTAAGTGGCAATGGGCTGGGCACATAGCGCGTAGAACCAACGGCCGTTGGGCCAGAAAGGTTCTTGAATGGCGGCCACGCGCCGAAAGTGTGGACAGACCCCCCACGAGGTTGACCGACGATCTGGTGAGGGTCGCGGGAAGCCGCTGGATGCGGGCAGCGCAGGATCGATCATTGTAGAGATCCTTGGGGGAGGCCTTTGTCCAGCAGTGGACGTCTTTCGGCTGAGATGATGATTATGATGAATATCGCATCGCCTCTTTAAATATTTTAAGAGTTTGTTCTTCATTAGTGTGAGACGAGAGTCAGTCTTGGTTTGAGCAAAACTTAGTAACTTGTTGTAAGTAACTATTGAAACGTTTATTTGATTCAGCATTCAGCAACACAAAGTGATTATAGATATTTGCACAGGTGGTTACAGGTAGTTTGTACTTTCGACACTTACTTCTGTGCTTGTATTTTTAATTTTCATTAATGTATAAGTAGAGAAATAGGTGCATATACTTACTAAAGTTGTTACAACGTGTTAATTAAATTAGCATTAGCATTTTTTGGTTCCTAGTGGGCTTTAAAATTGGTTCATAATTCCATTCTGTTCAAACGCAAGAAAGCATAAAGTACCTACATTTACCAAACCGCGAAAATTTATTTATGTTTCTACCCAGAGAACCATGGCTTGCATAACTTTTTTTAATCGTAATTTACACTAATTTCAAAACTTTAAAAAGCGAATTAGAAAAAGCGTATCCGTTGAAGAGTGTTCAATTTCCTGCAAACTTTTTGCTTACTGCACTTGACTGGGTATCACCTTGAACTTAGTTGCTTAATGGTGTGGTAGCTGTGGCCATGATTGTATTAAGGCCAATTAGAACAATAAAACTGCTGAAACTCATTGCGAATGTCATATTATTAAGTCAGGTGATATTGCGGAATCCCAAGTTTAAGAATGGTTTTCCACTAGGCTCACTATCATGCATCTGACTTAATAAAATTAATTAACAACTGCGCTCTTCACTACATAGTTTAAAACAAAGTCGCTTTCTCTGTACTATGTCCCTATGTCACTATATCCCTATATCCCTATGCATGCTTAAATCTTTAAAAGTACGCAACGGATTTTCATGCGGTTTTTTTTAATAGATAGAGTGATTCAAGAGGAAGGTTTATATGTATGTATAATACATGCATAATATACTCAAGGATAACCCACAATAACCATTTTCCCGTGCGGAGCCGGGGCGGGTCGCTAGTATTTAAATAATCTTCTATTTACAGATAAAACTGTAGAGGTCAAATGTATGTAAATTGAAAAAACAAATTGAAAATCACAGCTACTGCAGCAAGAATCTCATATTATTTTCGACGTTTTAAATCATATTTAGGCATTGGGAAATGCTTTCGCTAGCATCGTAAGCTCGCAGCATAGTTTTTCGTCTTACTCGATCCACACACAACATTGTTTTAATAAATGTTATCCGTATACTCGCCTATACTTGCCAAAATAGATTTAGTAAAGAATCTAAGCGATCATGCAATTATAACTTATCTACAGTAGGTAATAGTTTATCGCGGTTTTATCGCCCTAATCTTCTATCGAATACCTGTTACTGGTTTACCTTCGAGGCCCTTTTTCAGTATCTACTGATAAATCACAATCGTAAAATACTTACCACCAACAATATTGTTCTCATAATAATATGAGAAGCCACAATATTTATATAACAACTAGGAAATACAGTACTAATACTTTATTATCTGTACGAGTATTAGATATATCTGAATGTGTTTTCAAGCCTGCATGGCTTAACATAATACGATAAAATAGACGGACAGATATGGCATCCCGAAAAGAAAATCCTGATATTCAAAGAGAAAATTAACATCTCGAGCAGTTAGTGGAAATAATCTCAATATGCATAATCTTAAATTGGGTCAGTACTTCAGTACTATGATTACATTAAATTATAACATAATATTTTAAACGATCGTACGTCATGAACAGATGATGATTATTTCTACCCGACTATGGCAAAATAAAAAAGGGTCTTTTTTGACTGACTTTAGTAGTCACTTAATTCTTAAATAAATACATATTCTTTAAATAGGAATATATACATGCCACTCACAGAATAAGATCATGTTGAATCAGCGCCATTTCGTCGACACCAACAGTATTTACGTAACAATAAAAAAAAGTAATTTATTTGAATTGATTCAACCTTGAAATTCATGTACCTATAATAACACAATCACAGAACAACACAAGGTCTAGTTTGGCGCATCAAATGGTCGAATGCAAGCCCGTTGCCGGAATAACAATTTGAAACTAAAAATATTTTCTATAATCAGAGAGGTGTACCTCGTGGTTCTTGTGGAAACTAGTGGAAAGTGACAATAAGGGTGAAAGTAGAAATGCTTTTCCAAAAAAGTAGGTACTATAAAAATTTTACCTAGAGTAGCAAAACATTATGTTAGCTTCCTCTTCCTACCCTAGAAAATATATATTTTTTAATTGTGTTACTTTTTTAAAATAATTATTATTCACAGGATAATATACCACACATAAACATATCATAGGAACCTAATAACTGTTCTATGGTCCCTATAAAACTAGCTAGTTACGAGTACGTATACATATAACACAAAATATCACTCATACACACACACACACACACACACTTCATCTAAATTGTTTTTCTTTTATCTTTATTTTATTTGATGATGAATAAACATTTTTTTATTTTATGGTATCAAATAATAAATGCAACATTTCTCTTCCGCATATTTCCTAATATAAAATTAAATTTATTTTTCCTACCATTGTCTTGCCAGAGACAGAAAATACCCAATGAACAAGAGAAAAGCCACAGAATGATCTTGAAAATTGAATTAGTTTTTATAAAAATTCGACACAAATTTTAAATTTTCCGTCGAATTTTATTTGTATCTATGGGAAACTACTAACAGGTAATGCATATTTTTTACATCTTGGTGTAGGTATTTGAAAAATCACCATATAAGTAAGTAATGTATTATAATATGTACTCTACATTATAGGTCTGTAAAAGATCTGCGTTCATGTTACGTGGCTTTAATGCCTCATTGTTTACTTTACTGTCTAGTCATCAATGTTGCACATAAATAGATATTAATGTAAAATAGAACACGTTATTCATAAAATAACCACAAAAAATAACCGTTAATAGTCATAAAAATGTATAAGCCATGCGTCTACTCACGTACGTATAACTAACCGTGTTATTATAGTTTTTTTATTTGTTGTACTTACTATCTAAATAGTTGAGCCGGGGTTGGTAAGGTAAGTTAGATTTAAAACCCACACCGTAAGCAAGCATTGAGTCAAAAACAACAGAAGATCTATCTTCTAGTTTGGCTATTGAAAATAGACATTTTTCATTGTCTAATCTCGTTGTTTGCTCGTTTCATTGTCTGTCTCGCGGCAAATTTGAAAAAAAAATCATCATGGCAACCCCGATTCTATGGATTTACCTAATTTGATACTTTTTTCTATGTAACTTTGTTGCCAGCACAAAGTTTTCCAATTGCATCGATTGTCTGCTTTCAATAGTTAAACTCTAAACACAATTCAGTAATCGTTAAGGGCCCATAATGTAGGAAAAAACATATCTAGGGCAACGCAACGCACGACGACGACGCTACTGCGCCCGCGCCGCCGCAGCCATATTGAGGAAATGAGCGAGCGACATTGGTCGGCGCTCGCCGCGGCTGTTGCAACACAGCACTGACATTGGCCGACTTGGGAGACCTACTAACGCTTAGATAACGCGGCTGTCAGTGATTCGGGAACGTTTGGAGAAGCGTAGGTACACCAAGATTATTATTCTAACTGGCTTGGTACAACTAGGTAAAACACATGAAGGGAAAAAAAATTACGCGCCCATATGGGGTTTCCTTCACGGTAAAACACGCTTATATGTTTATGGCAACAATTTTAAAATAAGCTCCATGGAAATTCCCCTACATGACGAGGTTTTCTTTATTTTTCTAGTTGGGCTTTACTTGGTACAAAATACCGATTTCCGCAACTCGACGTCAAACGCGCCTATCTTACTTACATACCTTAATAATTAAATATATATGTTTCTATGGTAATATGGAATTTTCCAGCAGCATAAAAATCCTAAGTATAAATCCAGTGCACAAACTATGCTCATTCCAAATTGAATCCAAATTCCTTCAGTTATTTAGCCCTAAAAGGGGAACAAATATTTTAATGCTAACTAATAAAACAGCGGGCGTTTTACGTTTTGCATTACAATAATGTAAAATATAACGAAAGAAAATAATAATGACAAGAATGACTCTACATAATTATATACATTACATAAAACTTACAACGAGACTCAATTACAATAAAGACCCTATAATATAGATCTAATGCAATTAGTCCTAAAGAAACATCTAAAACAAATTAAATAAATATAATAAAAAAGTAAAAGAGAAATAAAAGTGTGGGTTTTAAAAACAATAAAGTAATTATTATTATTATTATTAATTAAATTAACTTAATACAACTGAACCAAAAGTTATCTCAAATTTCGGTTCACCGCTGTAACATTTCTAATTTGCACAGCTGTACCATTCGCTACGAGTGCCACATTTATACCAAACATTATACCACACACATTATAATACTTTAATTAAAGCATGTTTCATAAAGGTCTCATATTTGGTTAGTACCTAGACTTTACAAGCAACCCTTTTACTTTTACTTCTTTTAAGCTTTACGGGTAATATTGTAACACCCTGTTGTACTGTACATACTTACGAATATACTTATTTGACTGGTTGAATAGTTTATGGGAAATGATACTACTCAAGAATAACTTTAATTGTAAGATCAACTATAAGACAGGCATAACCATAGACATTATTTATTTGACAAAACTCAATACAACACAACAAACAATAAGACAAATAAAATAAAAACATAAAAACAAACTCAGCACATAGATAGAAATAAAGACAATATAAAAAAAAGCAATAAAACAAGATCAGAGACAATATATAAGATCTCAGTTGTTTCATACTAAACCAAAATGTATGAAAAAGCAGTTTTTCCGCAAGCCCCCTGTTATTAATAATAAGTTTTTAAATACTCTTTTAATGTGTTACTGACTTACAGATATTAAATTCAACTGATCTACTTATCCAACCGGTAACCTATGAATATTTATAAAGGATGCAGGACATTTCCAAAATGTCATTGTCTATCAATTGCAATTGCTCATGTTTAATGCATAAATTGAAAGCAATTAGGCATAGATTGCCGAAAACAATAGGCAGATATCATTGAAACTATCCTTGCGTCATTACTGTCAGTCAGTCAACTGACTGAAATGATATTGGTATCTGTTTAGTTGGCAATGCGATTTTTTATGACTTACTTTTTTTTTCTTTTTTTTTGTATTGACCTATGCTTGTGTCGAAAAGGTACGACCAATCAAGCTTCACTGGACTCGCGGGGGAGCGGAAGACTCTACCCCAAAAAAAGTCATGTACCAACGCGTCTAGGGGCGGCTCAAGGGAGCCTCGGGCCTCGGCCTAGCGCGTTGATACTGAAAAACGTCGTGAAGGAGACGACGCCTGAGGGGCTCCGTCTCTGATCATCAATTTTGATTTTGGTTTTGCCAGCACCCCCGCCGGCGGGTACGGGCACTGTTACCTGGAGGGTAATTGTAACCTAAAGGGTATTCGCTACCAGAAGGGCATTCTGTTAGGTGTAATCTAAATTCTTTGGCTGCTTTAACTGCATCAGTGATTTCGTCGTCAGGTTCGGAAAGGATTGACGTTACTCAAGCTTCACCGGAGTAGCGGGGGAGCGGCGAGGGCTCTACCCTTCCTTAAGTAGACATGGCAATGGGTGTGTTTAGTCCTATAAGGGTTCATACGTTTACGGAAATCACGAAATTACATTTTATTCATTCTGTTGTGACGGAATACATACTAAAATGTATGGATAAATCTCATCATCAAACTAAGCAAAGCCTACAATAAGTATCTTACAGCTGATAAACAAACATGAGGTACAGTAGGCAGCACATGCGGCTGGACATATTAACCTTAAGAGCGTTATTCCGTGGCAGTAGAAGCGAGTTTCTAGCCGCATGTTCGGCTTACTGTACAGAAAGGTAACATCGAAGTCAGTGTGCATTTTTGTGTACGCAGTCAGTATTGTGTGATACTCATAAATACAAATACCACAGTTGAAACTAAACGAAATCACATGTTACATCAAAAATAACAGTTATCGAAGTAACACTTGACCCATATTTTGAAACGAATACAAAAACTAGTACGCGTACAATAGTGGGTCGCGCTGCATTCGCATAGCGGTCAAAAAATAGGTCAAAACATTCCGGCTTAGATTACAAGAGTGAATACAACTAGTTTAAGAATGATATCATGTAACGGTCGATTTTCTATTACATTGACAGTTTCTTATGGGAAAAGTTGAAAGGAGCTATTGAGTGAGTTAACTTCAATAATAGGGAGATATTTTTCTCATATTTGGCGAAAGTACGCTAAACTTGCTTCATAAAAATCTATGTATACTATTATGTATAAATGTATACTATAGATATCAGTCGAGAACCTAAGCACGTATTTTTTTCGTATTTGTTGGTGTCCATAAAGAATATTAGTTTTATTTTTCTTTTCATACAGAATTACTGAAATCAAACTGGTCAAACTCCCCACACATTCTCAAAGAGGCAACTAGTCACCACGGTAATAGTAATCCTATGCGGACTTTTTTAAGAATGCATTGGGGTGATGCTGAAAAGCTCGTAATTTGAACCTAAACGATTTTTATATACAATTAGCTTTCCGCCGCGGCTCCGTCCGCGTCAACAGTTTTTCCCGTGAGAATGAAGCATTTTCCCGAGGTAAAAGGTAGCCTATGTTATTTAGGGTGAATGTAGCTTTCTAATGGTTGAAGACATTTTGAAATCGGTTCAGTAGTTTTTGATTTTATTTATTACAAACATACACACACACAAAAATACAAATCTTTCCTCTTCAGAATATTAGTATGACTAGTACGATAGTATGATGATATTACGCCTCAAGTTTTTTTTTGCTGTAACTAGATTTAGGCCATGTCTTATTTAGTATATCTTCAAATCACCTATTTACATTCGTTAAACTTGTTTTATGCATTTGTAAATTGAAAACCTTTCATTTTAAAAAACATTTCATAAGCTATATATACTCAAGTATACATAGACCTAGGACAATAAGAAAGGAAAATGGAGTGAAGCGTTTTAAATTAAAAACAGTTTCGTGCCTACGCGTGAGCAAGGCAAAGCAACAGTGTTGTCCTTCACGCATAATAATTATTTACTGAAAAACGTAAGGTTCGTATTGTAATGCTAATTCACATGTTTTTATGTCTCTAGGACTTAATAAACTATTTCTAAAAGTACTTTTAATAATAAAGAAGGTAACAGATTAAGATAAGCATCTACAGATTGTAGAAGAATATTTATTTCTGAAGGTATATTCTAACTAGTCTTCTTTGCAAAATAGAAAAAGGTCATAAATATTAGTAATTTTTTTGTTCCATTGAGTTAATTTTGAAGGCTTTGCTAATAAATACTTCGTGCTCGGTTAAAAAATTGTATAAGTTATTTGTAAAATGTTATTTTAAAATACTAGATTTAAATGTAAAATCATATAATTTAAAAGACAATAGCAAGAAATCCACTGCATTGTAGCTAATATTAAAATATGCGACGTCATCTACCATAAAGGTAAGAATATAGGTCATAATAATAATAAAGTTACTCAATGTATTTTATCTAGATATCTATAAAATATAATAATAGATCTGCCAACAGCTTGAGTACCATCGAAAAGGCATGAAATATTGAAAAAACATCTCTGCAAATACTCGCATCTCCCCTTGCCATCCGATCGCAGCGAAAATTCGTTGCGAATCCGAAATCAAATTGAAAATCGAGTTGGGAGGCATACAAACATACGTATATGGCGTAGACGCGCGGCCGGATGCAAGTGAAAGCGACAGGGGGAGAGCACGACTAACCCCGTTTCCAGGCGCACCCACACATGTAAACAAATATAGATGACAACGCATCCCTGGCCAGACGTCTGTGTGCGCCCGCCCCATTTCAAGGTCGGCGGAGCGGGTGGGCGCGCGAGGCTAGAGAAGGACACCAATACGCACCCCTAACGAAAGTGCAAGCGAAATGCGTGAGAGAAAATCAATCTTGCACGGAGTGGGGGGTACTGAAAAACTAGGTGAACCGTTTCGGACGTTCGGCTTGGTGCGGCCTACGTGCGGAGCCTGGTAATGCCCAGCTCTATTGCGCGGCTGCAATGTAATTTTGACTATTAAGAGACCGCCTATATCTGTATCGCAATCGATACTACATTTACAAAATCATCGCACGCTACCAGAATATCGTCTAGAAAAACCTCTAAACCCGGTGACGGGAGTACGGTGGGCGGCTTAAAAATGCAATTAAAAACAGGCGGTGGACGTGACAGGGCATGAAAGGAAAGAATTACGCGGCTACGGCGCAAATTAAACAAGCTTACAGAATTTTTCGTTCATTAAGACGCTTTTTACAAGAATTTCAATTTGCCTTAGAAACAAGCTGTAGGAAACTACTGTGACAATTTTCCTTACAGCCAGTGCTATCCTTCATCAAGTCATGACAAAATGGAAACACGGCTTCGTATTAAAACTGTTTAAACGCCAATTTTACGCCTCCCAAGAAGTGCTCAATCATGATGACGTTGGCAGTAAAGCCGAACCGTTTATAGCGAGCATTTATAGGCAATCCTTTTCACCTCCCCATGCGCACCCAATCAATAGGGACATCCGTGCACATTCCCCCAAAAGGGGTAGAAATTAAGCCTACATGCACAACTACAGAGCAAATATCTGGGCCTCGCGGGGTGTTGTTTTACGTATAATGCACTCGAGTATAGACGGGGGGTTAGGGGAGTCGCTGCGGTATCCCCCCTCTCCCCCCCATGATGGCTGGCCGCAACACCTTGATTTTTTGACGTTAACTAAAAACGACGCATGTGATAAAATGCCGGGCTGTGCGAGAAAATTACAGTAATCAGCGGTGTTTAAGAGATATTTATGGCTGTGTATTAGGTTAAGAGTTCGTTTGCGGTAACAAATTCCCCTCGTATCGTGAACCCTGTATGAGTAATCGACTAACTCGGACAATATACTTACAATTTCAATTTACTTTTTATGTATTCTATATTTTTCAGCCGTATAGGCATTTTAATACTATTTCTTTATAGCTGATGTAAATTTAAGACTAGGTTGTGCAAAGATTTTAGAATTAAAGCTTATTTCTAGACGTTTAATGCTTCATTACGAAGTGAAATAATCTCGTATTGAATAGAGCTATAAATACCACATAAAACAAGTTTATTACACGTAAAACTGAATATTTAGTGTCGCTATCAAGTATTCAAGATACGATAGCTGCTCCACGCACTGTCGTTAGGGCTTTCGTGGTCTTAAAAAGTTTTGCTAAAGGATTCATACAAATAAAAATTCTTTTCAGATACAAAAAGTGATCTGAATAGTCAATTACTATTGTAAATACACTAATCTGCAAATATTATGATCGAAAAAAATCACGCCATAATATTTTTATATTGTTTTTATTTCTTTAAATTTATGTTTTTATCTTTTGTAAGTAATTCGTTTAGTTTATTTGTTTTTTTTTGTCATTTGTCATAACAATTGCAAGAAATAGGAAAAGAATAAGGCTCTCAAACGATTCATTTAAGTTTATTGGCTTTAATAAAGTTAACTGCTTACTGGCGTCGCATAAACGCTGCGAGTATAAAATAAAACATCTAATATACTTGACATAAAACAGCGCACCCCCTAATTTGAATAACTGCACGAAATTCACACCACGAGAGGGGCGCAATTCAGAAAGCTACAACTTTTTTCCCATTTCACGCATAGCGCGATATTACCAAATAAGATATGATAAAGATTACCAACCACAGAGTGCAGTACCTTCAATAAAAAAAAATTACTGCACGCAAATAAGAATCCACTAGTTAGTCTCTTATTAAAAAAAGACGGCCTTATTGCATAGGCATAGCAATTTCTTCTAGAAAACACTGAAGTCAAAGCAAACCTAGATTGTCTTGATACAAAATTATAAAATGTACTACAGATACGAGTAATTCATAATGAAACGAGTTCCATAAAACGAAAACATAAGAATGACCAGAAAATTATTGTGCCAATACGCAGGCAATTTTCATTTTCCCGGAAAGTCTACGAAAAACATGAGGCCTTTCTCGAAGCCGCCCTGTTGGTGTAACCCAAATCAAGGTTGAACATTTCGTTGCCTAGATATGGCTAAAAATAGCTGCAGCCCCGTGAAACTCACAGCTTTGCTGCCTTAGAAACCTTATAACATTACAATGTTCTCATTACACTTGACACCTTATTCCTTAATCTTCTTTCATTATTATGTTTTTGAAAGTGTTCCCCCTTAGTATCACAATTTTTAATTTTGTTAATTCAAAATCGTAATTTCTAAGAAACGATTGAAGATTCTAAGCTATCACAGTCTGTTCTGAAGCAGGAGATTCTACCTCATTCAAGCAAACACTCTAGATACATATTTATACTCAAACGTACTGAACGTTATATAATTCATAGAAAATTCAGGAGTCCCAAATTCGAGAGTTACTGCGTTCACTAGTGTTCTGTGTCGCCTATTGGAAAACGGCTTCAGGGGGGGAGGGGTTCCGTTGCCGCGCGACACATATAGAGGCTCGGTCGATAAGGAAAGCGGGCCGCGCCGATGCGTTCCCTCTGAAGCCCGAAAACGCAGCCCACGCTAGTTGAGCACCGTAATTGCTATAACAGGTGAGATACGCGTTTAATACCGCAGATAGGGAGGCACGCCTTCTTGATGATATGATGAGACGAAGTTAGATGACGCGGAAAGATGAAAGTTCAGATATTTTGGAAATGAAAGTCAATTTGACACAAAAGAGGAATTTGATGATAATGACACAAAAGAGGGATTAGGTAATAATAGTTTTTTTTTAAATAGGAAAGCCGATACCTTACTTCTAAAGATTGAAAAAGAAAGATGACAATTGAGTAACAAACTGGGAATTGGACTTACGGAGACCAAGTAGACGAACGGGGAAAATGGACGAAGAGTGCCGAATTGTTGAAGATATACCTATATCTCAAAATAGTTTTAGAGATGAATGTCTAAATAATTAATCGAAATTCTTTGCAAACCGACATTCTGTAACCCAACAGATGATGGTGGAAACAGAAGTACCTTTAATAGTGTGGGAGTAACTGCTACTCCTTAATCTTTTGAGAATTGGCTCTGATTCAACTGTGCTGTGAGTCAACTTCCGGAACATCTATGTAATACTAAAGAATAATATCAGAAAATGCGAATTCGGAATATCAAAATTATATGAAGGAGCAAACCTTTTTAGCTTTTTCTACTTGTACTTGTTTGAGCTCTTTATTGTTCTTGTTTAAAACATAATATCATTGAATCTGCTTGAGTTATAATTATTAAACCCAGCTCTCGAATTTTCGGGTTATTCTACTCTTATTGAAGGAAAAAAATATTTCACGCCCATTTCGTTGGGCGCGTAAAATTTTTTTTTCTTTTATGCTTATTTAGGATTTACTTATGTCGATTCGATGATATATTTGTAGGGTATACATATCTTGTATATTTAAAAAGTAATACATGTGGATCGATGTCAATGACTTTGGAAGCGTTAGGCGGTTTAACGAGGTCTTGAGTCGACCAAGCAGAAAACAAGATACGTCAGAAAGTTCCAGGGGTGAGATGGTGAGAATAAGTGGCAAAATGTTTTGAAGGTCTTCTCGCTTCGTCAAATATGGCAATATTTGACGACTCAAATAATATTGTACGTATACTTTAAGCTTTGATAATAAAATTGAATTTTGGAAGTACACTTTATTCAGTAGAGTCTAAAATTTCTATCGTAATTTACATCGTCTAAGCACCTCCCGTGAGACATAATAAATTGAAAAGTCTTAAGTTGTTCTAGAAAATATATAGTTCAGGTTGATAATGATCAAAGGGTTACTAGGCACGTAAAAAGAGGCATGTTTGTGAATGCTGTCGGAAAATAGTAGAACGGTTAAATACCAAATGCGAGTAATAAACAATTAAGACGGCCTTAAATTTCCACGAGCGGCCTCTGCGAGTGCAAACTTCCTAGACCCCCGTTCTCACGCACCGGGAGGCAGTTCCCCCACCAAAGGGGGCAGTGGGGTTTCAACCTCCCCACTTCTTACCACCCCCACCCGTTGCGTCTAGCACACTTGCGCCGGGCGACCTCGAAAATTTAGAACTTGGTGCCTTCAACGGAACTGAAGCCTTAAAAAACTTGCTTTCCATTGAAACTGTTAACAAATGAGGTGCAATTAGCGACTATTGTTAAACTTAAGGTCGCTGGAGAATTTTCAAAGACTTCCAGAAAAATTATGAGGTTTTCTTGAAAAGATAGTTAAATGAGATTCATTGAATATGCAGACTTGTAATTTAAGGTCTTGATAATAAATCGAGTCTACATAGTGATGATAAAAGGTCAAATCGTAGGCAGTAATTTTATATATACCTAAATTAGGAATTACCGTTTAATTTATCTTTACTGTCTGATAACACGAGCTGTGCAAAAAAAATAGTTGTTTATCTGAACCTTATATTCGATTTTTTTTTGTATTTTTCATAGCATCAAATATAGAATATGGTCCAGATGGTCGTAAATTTATTGTGTTTTACATGTATCAAAATAAAATGGTGGGTATTAATTATAGAAACGTTTTTAGACATCACGGTATGGGCAACTCAAAAAATATATTTTGACTTAACAAAATGGTGGTTTGACTAAACATTTTTAAAAATTCGCATCGGATTAAATTATCGTTGAAAGCGATAGCAACGACACAACGTGCTTCTTGAATGTTATTGAAAATTACTAAATGGCCAAAGTTCGCAGTTTCAGCGGCGAATGCGTTACACTATACCAAAGGCGACGTGACGTGAGTTAATTAACGCTCGAATTTGAATAGATCTGCCTACCCCTTTATAACCACAACTATGTTCATGTAGTTATGTTCGAAATTCGCATACCTAAAGAGATATTGCATACCTGTGTGAGATACGCGTGATGTGGGAAGATTTCCATATTTGAGTTAAAAGTAACACACATTCAAGGTAACAAGTATTTTAATAATTACTAAATGATTACTTATTATCAGACTAGAATAATCTCGATAACGTCGGTCAAAATTATAGTTAATTTTATAAATAAATACGGATAGATTCTGTTTTAGTTTTAAGCAATATTTTATTTTTGATAAGGACAAAATAACATGAATTTATTATAATAAAAAACAAAATGGAGTAGATTACTTAACGATGGAATTTGGATTGACCAATTCCAATTTTTAAATCAATTTTACAAACAGGAATATTATCTGTCATACTAATATTATATAGAGGAAAGATTTGTATTTTTGTGTATGTGTGTGTATGTTAGTAATGAATAAACTTAAAAACTACTGAAATGATTTCAAAAATTCTTTACCATTAGAAAGCTTCATTCACCCAGAGTAACATAGGAAACATTTTACCGCGGGAAAACTGTTAAACTGTTAACTCGGGCGGAGCCGCGACTGAAAGCTAGTCTTTTTATAAAAGCAAATATGGTGCTCTTTAATTACATGAGTATGACGGCCAAAAGATAAAATGTATATACCTACTACAATAAAGTGGGAAATACGTAGCTACGTATAACAAAATTGAACGCATTTTATTGATAAAACAATGTAATAATCGAAAGAATGCGTTTTATCTAAATCCGCATACGATTTATGTAAAGGAAAAAAACAAGGAACTAAAAATGCATTATCGAAAAAATCTCACCAAAACGCACGATAGCCAGATAACAATTCTGCATTCGTCATATGATTTTGGTAAATTTTACAAACGTGATTAGATAAATGAATTACTATGAATGTTGCATATGAATGTATACTGGTTTAATGGTTATATCTTTCACAACAGGAGATGTGCAATGATGATGGTGTGGGTTTTAGTTTCTAGCCTTCGATAAATCCCACACGCGGTAAATCTAGAACCTTTTATAAATCAATGTTCCCATAATATAGCAGATGGACGGAAAATGAAGAGCACAACGACTTTTTTTCACTAATTTAGATAAATAGGTAACAATTTTATTGCAAAAACTAACACAAATACGAATATGCAATGAAAATAACAAAAACATTACCAACAGACCGAACAAACATATAATGAAAGAGTCTGACGAAAACAAACCGTACACTAAAAATTACATATTTTCAAAAATTATCTGTTCATAATATAGAACTATATTATCATATCGCTGATGATATGAGAAGAACAGCAAAGTCGCATAAAACGCACTTCAGCCTAATCTTATGCACCGCTCCATCCGAACGGAATATTTTCCTATCTGTTTTGGGTATTTCGCAATTTTGCAAAACGTGTAAATAGCGATGGTTTATCGCTCGGTGTCAACGTCCTATTTATCGTACCTGCCTGATTCGCGGACATGCATACACGAGCGAGATTTTCAAGGTTTCCGATGATAATCTTACGAAATAAAGGCGAAATATTCGATAAGACTGTAAAGAGTATTTGTGCAATTTTATAGAGAACTAGCTTTCCGCCCGCGTTAAGTTTTTCCCATGGGAATGAGGCATTTTCCCGCGGTGAAAGGTAGCGTCTATTACTCAGGGTGAATGTAGCTATCTAATGGTGCAAGAATTTTTGAAATCGGTTCAGTAGTTTTTGAATTTATTCATTATAAACATACACACACACAAAAATACAAATCTTTCCTCTTTATAATATTAGTATGATAACAGTAACTACCCTTTAAATAAACTACCAGTATAGCAAAGTTTACAAGTTCTTTATTATACACTATAAACACATTAATCGCTCTAAGATCAACGTAATAGAAAATAACAAATCTGCTACGAAATTGCTACGAAATTGCTACGATCGCTACGGCGTAGCAAACGGCTACGTCTAACAGACATTTATCGATAAAGGATATTTTTAGGACAAATACAATACCAAATGATCTTCTTGGAATCAAAATAATATCTCAAGTGATTATTTTGTACGTTACTATACTAAGGAATCATACCTAACAAGAAACATTTCACACTTGACTGGCTGACGCGTGATAATCGGTGATAATGTACTCGTAATTTATATACTTCGATGCTTAACCATTCAGGCGCCACCAGATTTAGGTAGATTGTTATGTGTATTTAGTTATTTTGGGGAGAAGGATATACTATTTACTTGGCAACTAGCAAATACAGAGCAAAGAAAAGACTTATCTATCGTATAAACGTGATGTAAAAGTCCAAAAGTTAAAATTTGTTTTTTAATTTGATTTGACCGCGCTATTACAATATAGCTCTGTTTACAAGAGTGTTCTGGTAATGAAGGTTTTGGACTAGGTACTTACTTAGGGATTTTTATTTTTAAAGCTTTGGAATTAGACTTTTGGAGCAGACTTAAAATTACAAATTATTCCCTGCAGCTTCCTATTTTTATTTTTCGAAATAAATGGAAGAAAACTTACTACACTTTACTTTATGTTGACAACCAACCTGCTTATTATATTATTTTTTCCTGAGTCATCATCATCATCATCATCGCAGCTGAAAGACGTCCACTGCTGGACAAAGGCCTCCACCAAGAATCTCCACAATGATCGGGTCTACGCTGGCCGCATCCAGCGGCTTCCCGCGACCCTCACCAGATCGTCGGCCCATCTCGTGAGGGGCCTGCCCAGACTATATCTTCCGGCGCGCGGCAGTCATTCAAGAACCTTTCTGCCCCAACGGCCGTTATCTGAGTATAACTTTAATATTAATTCAATACTCAAAACAATGTTTCTCGGTGAAATATAACAGGCAAAATGAACGAGACGGTAACTCACTAACATACAATCAATAATTTATCAGTTCAAATCAAAGCGTGGGTCTAATAAATCAAGCAATCAAAGTATATCGATTTCAAATTGGAATTGGTTGTTGGATGATTTCACACTCTACTGGAATCAAAACAGAAGCAGTAAAACACGATTTTAACTAATCTAATTAATATTATTTAGTAAAATCTGCTTATGTAGCTTCACCTCACTTGATAGGATGACAACGCGGATGATTTTAGGAATCCTAAAAATATTAAGAGGACTGCAAACTTATACATGTTTATACAAAAGCAGATAACATTGTGTCCAGTAAACAAACGTGGTCTTATTTTCATATCTTTAACAAATGTTATACTTATAGATAGATACCATAGAAAACTACATTTGTATTTTTTTCAATATAAAGAAATATTGAGAAAGTCATCAGCATCTACAAAATTTCTATAGTGTTTAATAAATTATTAATCACTACATAGTATAAAACAAAGTCACTTTCTCTGTCCCTATGTGCCTATGTCCCTATGTATGCTTAAATCTTTAAAACTATGCAACGGATTTTGATGCGGTTTTTTTTAATAGATAGAGTGATTCAAGAGTAAGGTTAATACATGCATAATATACTTAAGGATAACCCACAATAACCATTTTCCCGTGCGGAGCCGGGGCGGGTCGCTAGTAACTTAAAACGTGATCAACGTTTCTTTAAAATAAAAAGTACGGACCCAGTTTTTCGTAAATTATATGCAAATTGAACCATAGTTACCTTCTTTTGTATGAAGATCACAATCCTCTTAAGATTTCAAATAACGAATATAAAAGGCACACAAAGAAGCCCACAGAAGATAACCAAAATATCCAAAGCACTTAGCCGCGAGACACTTATTTTCATATCAAAGCCTAGCTTCAGCCGAGCTCTCTACTGCTCAGCATTCAACTCGCAGGAGCACCAACGTTACTCCAATTACAGTTCTTGTCTTTCAGTCACGATCTACCTTAGCATAATCTACTTATACGAGACTACTTGAGAATAAAAAAACACTGGAACTCTTGTCAGAGTGATTTTAATTCTATCTTTCAGAGTGACAAAGTGTTACAGAATAACAGTTGGTAGAAGGTACAGATGTTTTATCTCACGAGTGCAGGAGAGCCATACTTGTGTGTGTCTTGTGTGTGCACATTGTCTTTGTGTGCGTAGTAGAGATGTGTAGGTAATGCGTATGATATCACAAAAGTAATATCACCCTAAAAGGTAATGCAATATCACACATTACGCGAGTATTGTAACCAGTACACGTACACATCACACATTAGCTATTATAGAAGAAAATCAACTTCTTTCGGGTCAGTTAGTAAAAAATTAAAACAAAAACACTTTTTTTGTGTGCTATCTAACTCGAGTAATGCTGTCGCGCGCAGGTAATGTTATAATAAAGTAATATGTGCTGAGAATACGAATACTACCAATACTACAGAGCATTTCTTCGTACTAAGTAACAACATTCAACATTTCGGGTAATGTATAGGGTGATGTGTAATGGTACGGGGGGTGATATCACCATTTCGAAAGTAATGAGTAATATGATATGGCATTAAAACGTACTGTTTTGCGCATGTCTAGTGCGTAGCGCTCAGTTTAGTAGTACGCACACACAAGAGCGCATGTCTATACGTACTACACTACAAGTATGGCTCGCCTGCACTCGTGAGATAAAGTAGCATAAAAACATATTTAAAACTAAAAAAAATACGAAAACATAACAAAGCAACTTCAAACAACGAAGCCGCTTAAATATAAGTCTTGTTTTGTGTTAATTAATAAACAGTTTTCTTTCTTTCTTTATATATGTTAAAACAGTTTTCTTTCTTTCTTTATATATGTTAGAATTTATTGCATGTAGATAAAAAATACTACTGCAAAAGTAGAATTTTAACTTGAAGCACGTTTATTTATTTATTGTAATATAGATTTAGGTACCTATTTATTTATAGACCTATTTCAAAAAATAAGTCCTATTTCAAATTCAATGCTGTTCTATCGGCATTTCTTGTCCTTACGAGTATAAGTTAGATAACCAGTAGTCTTCCAGTAGTTTCTGAACAGACAGGATGAAAATAATGTTAATAAATTAATTATAGGTGCGTGCAACCATAAAACTAATTAACGATGAATTTAGAATTCATAATTATGTGAAGTAGTATCATAATCATATAAATAACTAAACTGAGTCAAGGTTACAATTCATCGTCAAATTTTATGTACATGACACTGAACTGCGATAAAGTATTAATCAGTATGTTTTATCCAGTTATTTTCTTGTATATGTTACGGCTAAAACCCGAAGTGCGGCTACACCTAGTTTTAGCCGGTTAGAACTAGGTGTAGCCACTTACTCTTGGTTAAACCTAGTACGAGCCGATTGTTTTCGGGTAAAACTAGGTCTATCCTTCATCATGCCGGCTACAACTAGGTCCGGCCATTCCCTGTTGGATAAAACTAGATCTATTCGATATCATTCCGGCTAGAACTAGGTCCAGACTATCCCTGTTGGATAAAACTAGATGCAAACAAGTAAACAGGCGCCTGGCTCATGCGAGCCGCGCGCCCCTGCTGCCCGCCACCCGTACACCCGCGTTTGCCTTTGCGCGATTTATAATAATAAAAAAACTTTCTACGTTTCTTATTATAGGATGTTTTTATAATATACAAGCTCTGCCGATAACATGCCGGATACAACTATGTAAGTACAGCCAATCCCTGTTGGATAAAACTATGACACGCGCTGCTGCTGCAGACAGTGAGTCACACTCGCTAGTAGACCTGCAGTAGATCAGCAGCACCTGGCGCTCACAACCTGCAGAGGCGCGTGCCTCGCTATGCCCTTCACCCCGCGCCGCTGCTGCAGATGCTGTGAGTCATGAGTGTGACGCGGGGCGGAAGGAAGGCGTGGCGGGACACCCATCTAAGTTTTTGATCCAACAGGGATTGTCTGGACCTAGTTCTAGCCGGAATGATATCGGATAGACCTAGTTTTATCCAACAGGGAACGGCCGGACCTAGTTGTAGCCGGCATGATGAAGGATAGACCTTGTTTTACCCGAAAACAATCGGCTCGTACTAGGTTTAACCAAGAGTAAGTGGCTACATCTAGTTCTAACCGGCTAAAACTAGGTGTAGCCGCACTTCGGGTATTAGCCGTAACATATACATTAAATCGATTTACCCGAAAAATAGTAATAAGTTTAAAATTACTAATAAGTTTAAAATTAAGATTATAATGTGTTGTTTTCATAGATCGATAGATTTTAAAATAAAATTTTGTAAGTATACCGCAATAACTTTGTGGAATTCCGAAGTTGATTAATTAAAATAGACATATTTACATGCTAGTACCGTTCCAGGATCAAATCAGGGACGTTCTGAGAAAAGGTCGGGTCAGGAGTACTCTAAACCGACGAGCATGCATGAGGAGATTAATGAATGTGGATGAAGCGAAACAAGTGTGTCTGGATCGTAGCAAGTGGAATGAAGTGATCTCTGCCTACTCTCCGGGAAAGAGGCGTCACTATATGTATGTATGTATGTATGTATATAGTACTGTTGAAAAATAAACCAGGCAAAGATTTTGAGTTTGTGTTAGAACCTGTTAACAAGCAACACGACACTCTTAAACAGTGACTCCACAAACTATATTTCTTATCCAAAACGTCGGTATAATTCGTTCTAAGACCCTATTAAAAAATCTTACAATCATTTTGATGGCTCTAGCCCAACTATTACCATATCATGCATATCCTGACACTTGCATGATGGTACAATGAGCTCCAGATAGTAGAAGCTTTAGAAAAAGCACTCAAGTAGCGTCTCGGGTAAACAAAATACTGGCTGTCAATACGGAAGAAGAATGACATTTAAGTTTTTAAATTTTAAGAAGACGGCGCCACTTCTCGCGGACTGAAACTCTCCGGGTGCATACGTGAACTGAACACTCAGTAGTGGCCTTTTGATCTGTCCACCTCATTGGCGATCTGCCACGTGGTCTGGTGCTTTCAACTTTCCCCTGTGCCACAAGACGCTCTATGAAGTCACTACCACGACGAAAGTGTGGCCGAAAAAGGTCAAAATGCGAGACTGCACTGTGGTTGATAGACGCTGTCTGATGCCAAGTTCTTTTAGTATGTTTACTTTTTTTTTATTAGCCTACTTTATTTCCCACTGCTGGGCAAAGGCCTCCCTTTCATTACGCCATGCATCACGATCAAGCGCACTTGTGGTCCAGTCTGTATCGTACGCGTCCAAGTCGTCCCACCAACGTCTCCGAGTCCTGCCTCGTCGTCGGGTAAAAAATCGTCCATTTTCGTGTAAAAAATCTGTAGCCAGTTTAGCCCATCTTTCGGGATGCATGCAGTATCATATAAAGAAGAATCAATAGTGACGCCGTAATAAGAAGATCATATAAGAATGGTACAAACCTTCGCAGTACAAGGTGACGTCGGCGAGACTCTCTGAGTTCCAAAGGTTCGCAAACGACGTGGCTAAGTTGGAGCCGAAGCTGTTCCATTTCAGGCAGTACTGCTGTTGCTGGGAGTCCATGCCCGGGCCGCCTCGGATACCAGCCCTGTGGAAAAAAAACAACGTTATTCTTTTCTAAATTAACGGCATAACAGCCAGTCCCAAATCAAAGGAGTTGCATATCCAACGATGCAAACTCCACATTCCCCGCGGTCACAAGAATTGACTCTTCCCTTATCGTGTGGGATTTGAGGTTAACCACCTCATAAACCCTGGTGTCGGAATTGTTGAGCCGCCTTAGGCTTTCGACGAGGCTCCTATAACGACAACATCCGTAGATAGTAGCCGGGACCAACGGCTTTACGGGCCTTTCGAAGCACGGAATCATCTTTCTTTTCGGACAATCAGGTGGTCCAGCCTGCAATGTCTTCAAAGGGGAAAGTCTCACAAAGTGATATTTGTTCGACGGATCCCCACCGGGATTTGAACCCGGAACCTCTGTAACGTCAGAGGAGCTTTTGACCACTCGACCACGGAGGTTGTACGTTAATAATAATGTGGTAACTTCTTATACAATTCATAGTTTAATAAAGTCTTCTAAGTCACTTCGACAAAGGCCTGAAGCTTTTGAAAAATTATGAATTGACAATTATATTATTACGGAATTTTTTGTCTATTTTTATAGCAAATGTATCAGGTGCAGTAGCCAGCACATGCAGCTGGACATCTTGACCTTGAGAGTGCCCGCATTCCGTAGCAGAAGGGATGAATTTCGTAGTGCGAATGTCTAGCCGCATATGCTGACTTCTGTACATTAAAAAGTTTATGCGACGAAAAATGTGAGTAGTCTTATACAAGAAGGCTTTAGGAAATTATTCCCATTTTGTATATAAAAGATAATTGGATATAAATATAAGCTGAGCGTTAGATAGCTTTCAAGTAAGTCCGATTATACAAACATAAACAAACTCATGTTATCTTAAAAAGGTTCCCTTACCTTTTTATGTTCTTACTGAACTTTTCATGTTGGTCTTGACTTTCAAAAAAATATTTATTTGATTTGTTCTTGTTAGTGTTGTAAATAAAATATTGACCGGTAGGTACTAGTTCATACAACTAAACTGTATTTTCAGTTTCCGAGCCGAAAGACGAAAGTATTATTTTCATCTAGTACATAAAATAATATAAGTCATTTGGTGTGCGTGACAGTCTTAAAATTAAAATTGCACCCGAAGGCATATACTTTCTAATTTATTAGGCATACAATTTATCCTTTGGGCGTTATTGACCTTCAACCTAGACTTACACTTAGCGTCTTTTGTTTCAGCGATAAAAAAATATTGAATCACATGTCATTGTAATAACAGGCTGCCATAAATAATTTGTATTCTAAAAGAGCATGATATACTCAAGAATAGGCAATATGAGAGCGTTATACTAGCTATACTGTAATTTTTTTTTTAATACTTACATTTTCATCAAGAAATACCTAGCAGAATGCCCTTCAGGAAATAATAATGAAACACGAAAGACCAAATTGAATCCTGGTCCCCAGTAGCCAACCCTTTTTGGGGAGCCCCATCATCATTATCATCACTATTATTTTTGTCCACAGTTGGACAAGACGTTTTCCTTAAAGATCTAGTCTACCACCGCCGACTGCCCGCAAAAGTTTTTACTATAAATTCTCAGAATCCGATTTGGATAGTATAGGTCTAACAAATATTTAGAAAAGACATTTTAAGACCAGGAATAACAAGGCAACATCCATTCTAAATCATCTGATCCATCAAGCAGATTCAAATAACGAAGGGTTGCCATATTTAAAATGAGCAGGCAGTGGAAGGTCCTGGCCCAAGGCCGTTGGATGAGGTGACTAACCGATACATTATAGATGATAAGGCTATGCTGGTATACTCCCATGTTCTCTATTTATTTCTTTATTTACCAAGCACGCTGTATAAAAAAAAAAATTGTAGTAGATTTTACAATCCACAAAGGATGGTAAAAAATTCTTGCAAGTCCACAATACCGTAATAGTAATAAAATGGCTTATGAATAATGTTCCCTAGACGTGCTTTTAAATGGAATAACAGCAAAAACCCTTTTTATATAAACTTTGAAAGACTGAACAAAAGAAAGTGTACACGTATAAAAATAAGTGGCCAATATTTTGACCTTGATTCAGCTTAAGTAAAGGTAGCTATCGAAATGTAAGCATGTTAAAGGTTTAGATTTTGGCATCAAATTTCATATTTACATATTTTAATTAACACGTATCATGGATTTATTAAGCACTAGCTGTCTGCCGGCGGCTACGCCCGCATTGCCTTTTTTGACTCTTCCTTAGTAATTTTCATCTATCCCATTAGAACTCTTAATTTTCCACGATTAAAAGTATCCAAGATTTTGACTGGGTATATAAGGTACGATCACCATGCAAAATATCATGCAAATCGGTCCAACAGACAAACAGATAAATTAAAAAATTGTGAAAAATCACTTCTTACTCCACTTGGTTTTCGTCATTTTTTTCTATGTGCAGAATTTCGACCTCTACAGTTTTATTAAAGTTCAAAGTAAAAATAAATAGTTAGATACTATAGTCCACGTGTTCAGCTTAACTTGCTCTTTACAGTTCAAAGTGACATCTAAAAAGTAAAAGAAATCCCCCGTTTGAACTTTCCAGAAACGACACGTTTTTTGAGCTTGACTGACCACCTTAAAATCAATTGAGGGTGGAGCTATTTTTAAATTATTAGGCAGCGGAAGGCCCGGGCTCAAGGTTATCAGCTAGCTTAACTAGCCGATGCCTGATCGATATTCCAAGGCACTTGATGTTAATTCCCTACTCCACGCTCGAGTTTATAATTCAATTTGTCTATTCAGATATAAATTTACTAGCATCAACAAACCCTTTGTTGTTTTGGTAAATATTTACAGGAACGAGAATACACTTCGTTGCGTTGATTACAGTTCTAAGAATTTCATCAGGCAACAGTTTTTTTGCAGGATAAGACCAAGATGGACCAAGAAACAGATGTAATGGGAATACACCAACATGCTTGGGCTCATGAATGCATAATGGCAATATGGTTGTTCCCACGGTGGCCTCCGCTAGGTGAAATTATAGGGAATAGGTTGCTGTAAAATGTACAATAGTTTTTGGAGATTCTAGTTTTGAATTGGAAACTTTGAAGTATTTACTTATTTAAATGATTGAACGATAAGAACAGTATTGTAAAATTGAAAAGTAATTTTTAAACAAGATGATGCAAATAGGGTGAAGGTAGCTGTGTTGTATATAAATGCAAAATTCATGAAAAGTAAGGAAAAAACAAGGGGTAATTTAGTTTTTTTTTAATATAATATTAAATAACACATCAAGTATAAGAACTTCAAGCATCAGAAAAGAAAGTGACTCATGAAAATATAATTATGGATGAAGAAGACCAAGGAGACAACATAGATAGTCGAAACAGAAAAAATCACCTTCTCGGTTGAGTCTTTCTTAGATACTTCTTTTGAATTCTTGGTGCAATCGGCTGAACATACGACGGTTGATGCATCGGCTGCAGGTTTAGTTCTGTCTTCGGAGGAATTGTATGTAGAACATAAACTGGCTGAGGATTTAGCTGAAGTTGTGGTGGAAACATCGACTGAGAGTTCAGCTGAGTTGGTGCAATGGACTGCGGATATGGTGAATACATTGGCTGCTGATTCGTCTGATGTTCCGGTGGAATCATCGGTCTTTTGAAGACTGGAATCGTCACCACAGGTTCTTTAAAGGTCGAGAACGTACGCATTTTAAAAGATATTGACTCAAATTCAAATCGAGATTTCCAGGTACGCCCAGTGAACTGATGTTAGTGAAACTGCACCAATCCGATAGAGTACCTATCGATTTGATTTCCAGCCTCAGCTCCGTTACAGCCTAACTGTACATTTGCATGCGTGCACGTATAGTCGGCCAGAAAAACTGGATCCGCATTGATGCCTCGCAGAAGCCCTTGTTAGTCCGCGATGCGTAGCTACGTAGAGGGCAGGGTAGCTCCGTTAACAATGGTCCAAATGGAATTTCGGCTGCGACCCGGTTCTGGCATGCAACACGCGCGCAAGCGTACTGGCTAGAGGGGACTGAAGAAGGGAGGGAGTGCACCGAGTTGCGCAAAGTACCGCAGCGGTCACTCTGCAACCGAAGTACAGAGCAATGCATAGAAAACTCGTACGTGGGGCTCCATTCAAATTTTAATAAGAATTGGACGTAGAATTTCAAATTGATAGGAATAAGAATTGACTGTTATGTTATTCAACAAACGCATTTTATGGGATATTTTTGCATTTGTTTTCCTCGCATTCAAAGGTTACATGTGACACGTGTAAGTAAAGCTAAAACAAGTAATTTTATGTGGTTGAATAACCTAGAATGCAACACGGAAAATCCAATGAAAACACTGCATTTAACATGTAAATAAAGCTAGTGACTAATTTCATATCATTTTGCTGATTGTTTACCCACAAGGAAGAAATAGCATGAAATTTTAATTGTTATTGTAATATTGCTTGTTTTTAATAAAACTATTTAGTCAATGCATGCTATGAAGGTGTAAGGTCACCATAAGGGCAAAGGAAAGAACTATGCTTGCAATTTAGTGCGAAATAGATAAAGAACAAAGATACGCTGGCAATCCTCCCTGACATAGCCCTTAGGATTGCTAAACGGTATATCTAACGATGCGACGTACAAAAAAGAATGAATACTATAGGTATGAGTCTTCTGCTACCGCGCAAGTCTGATAAAGCTCGATTGTGCGTATGGAAATTTTAAAAAGATTGTTTTCTCTATCTCATCACACTATTCTGTGCGTGGTGCACGAGCCTACGATGGAGCCCGAACAAAGGCCTGCATCGAGCGACTACTCTATTGCACATTTCCGTGCCCCTCCGCCCGCACCCCGCATAGGCCCTCAATAGATACAGTTGTATTGTATCTACTATGATAAAGATATATTTATACAATAATACATCTCTACAGTTTTAATACATACCTACTTTTATAACACGTGACGAATCTTGCATTGCAAACAACTAAACAATGGACTTTTTGTAAGCAATCTTTTAAATGTTCTACATTTCACAAATCGAAAAACGTAGTTAGATCATAAGTAAATTTTCAATTTTAAAATCCTGTTAATCAGAAATAAATATTAATCGGTCATATATTTAAAAAGTCTTGTAAACTTCTAAAAGTTTACAAAATGATGCATCGAATAAACTGGGTATTACGTACGTGGTATTACTTATTGCACATTCATCCCCTTCTCCCCCTTCCGACCCCTTTTCTCTCCGGGGCCCTCCTCTGATTTACTACCGCTCACATAGAAAGATATAAGTTCATTATCTGCATCGAACGGTTTAATGGGAAACAGCATTGGTTACCCTTTTCCAGTATAACCTTACATAGAGCATCATCTGATTGGTTATTGCGTATCAAAGTCTTTATGGGCCTTTTTACTATCTTATACTTGTACTGGGCTGGTAAAATGCAGATTTTATTTGGATTTCGCTACTTGAGTTTTCTTAATTCTGTATGCTCAAAACCCAGTTTAACACCAAGGCTTTTGGCTTTTCACACGCGAACATTGTATCATCGCAAGGAGCAAATAATTTGCTATTTGTGTATAATGTTTGATTTACCTACCTAAACCCCTTTAATAAACGTGTATCAAGGGCACTTGAAGACAAATCTATAATCGTCTATGAGATCTTCACTACAGAAATTGACCTTTCAACTATCTGTACCGTAGCTTCTGTCTTTTACTTATACCAGTATGATACATTTCTTCATACAAAGACGACATCTTTAGAAATTTCCTCAACTACGTGCATGTTATAACAATAACGTGATTTTTATTCAAATTCGTCCTATGCAGCAGCAATGAAGATTTTCTTCAAAGGTCTATTGTGCAGGCCAAGTTAAAGCCAAGGTACCAATACAAAGAATCACGCAAGCGTAGATACAACGGGACCGCAAATCAACTAAAATAATAGCCAGAGTGCAATGCGCTGCCATTAGATACGCTTGCATTTAGGATGAAAATTTGTAGATTTCAAAACATTGTAGTAAGTTATTGAAGAAGAATATAAAAAAAAAACATCAAATACATAACAGTGATGTAGATATGCACTATTTTATTGAATCTGAGAGAAAGGATAATAATGTTTAAAAAATTGTAAACAAACAAGCAGTGACTCTACAGTAAAAATCAACAAATGCATCTAATTCTGTAAAGTAGACCATATTCCAAAAACCTTGAAGCACTTTATCAGACAAACTGGACACAGCGGCGTTATAAGCGTAGCGTAGCGTACTATGAATTTGCGTCAAAGATACCGCTTTTTATATCATTATTTGAATCAAAACAAACTTGTCGTGGGTTCTTTGTAGGCCAACCTCGTGATGCGGTTGTTGAGTGCAGAAGTCTCAAACTGTAACGACCAATTATTAGTAAGTAGTATCAAAATCAAAACAGTTTGTTAAATGAAAGTAATGGTCAATTGTGTAGTGGTCACTTTATATTTACGAATGAATCTGGGGTTGTATCTGACTGATTTGTTTTTAGAAGTGGTAGAAAATCGTAGCCATGTAGCTAAGGCTACGATATCTAGGTTAGTTAAACGGCTAAGAAAATATAAACAAAACTCATTAAAATATAAAGGGATCATAAAAATACACGCACTAAATCGGGAATATGATATTATGTTTCTCCCTAATTCAGGAATAGACATAAGCTCCTCGATAGAGATCTATGAATTTGCAAGAAAATATAAAATGAGAAATACAATAATTGAAGGAGCAATTAGTAGGTCATCACTGCGGCGTCACAAACTGCATCCGAAAGGTGCGGCTCCGGATGGTCGCTAGTGCGTGCGTACGCGCCGAATTCCAAGATTACGTAAACCGTGTCGAAACTAAACGCAAACGGACAACGGGTTTCTAATTCCCAGACGATGCAATTTGTGTATAATAGGTTTACTCGTGTGCAGGGCGGGGTTATGGTGTAATTTCTGGCTCTGCCGTGCTTCCACGAGATACAGTTTCATTTCCCATGGGCATTAAAGAAGAACTTCAAATTAAGCAATCTTTATTTAGTTCTTAGCTTCTGGAAGTCGTGTGAATTTTTAAGGTATAATTGAAAATAAACAGCGTCGAATCAACACATTTTTTTACTTTTAAATGCGTGGAAGAGTTCAAACTTAATGAAATAGCAAATCCACAAAAATTTACTGTCATCATTAGAAACCAAATTTTCGAACCATCGTTCACAAATACCCGCCCTTAATTTGGTGAAAATAATGAGCCCAGTCACAACAATGCAAACACACTTTCTATTGCATCGGTTTTTCGGACAAAGGAAACCGGAGGTCGCGCCGTCAAAATAGAAAGTTGCACTACTGCAACTCGCACGCGCAATATAACGCATTTCTCCGTCCTAACACGTGAATTCAGTATAGCTACTTTCATTTGAGTAACCTCAAGTTAACAAAAGAAAAGTCCATCCTGAAGAAACAAACTTCTTGCATAATAATCAGACCCTTCTAAAAAAAAAACAAGTTCAAGGAATTAACTCCACTTTTTTTCCTCAAATAATTGAAAATGTAGATGTAAAGCAGAACGGTCCTTTTCAATGTATAGAGTTACGCTATAAAAAAGATACTGCGATTTCGTTTGCTGATTAGTCATCTACCATTTATCATTCGCCACATTCAAAAACCAGTTCATCTGTTGATGGTATCAGCCTAACACTACCGTCAAAATAGAAAGTTGCAGCGTTGCAGTGCGTAGACGTACGCCATTACAACGCATATTTTCTCGCCGCATAAATATTAAGTGAATGACGCAATTTTTCCCCTTGTCGCTACGCTACCAACAGCCACGTGACTATTGCGCTGTTTACAAACCGCAGAATGAAACCAGAAACCTTTGAAAATTCTTTACCTGAAATCCACAAGTTAAATATCCCGGTATCCAAGATTCACGTTTCACCTTGATATTATTACCTTGGTTTAACTAAACGAAATAGGATAGAAACATGACGTATAAATAAAAATTAGGTTGATTTAAATTGTAATATTTGTAGTTAAGGCCGCACCTCGAAAAAATAAAAGCGCATTGGAGGCGTGGTCTAGACGTGCGACGCGGGGCGCACCCCCCGCGGGGCTCGGGGAGCCGCCGGGTCCGTCAGTTTAAAATACCGCGCGCTTAACTTAGCCACGCTTTGTTGGAACAGAGCAGAGCTAGAATTTATACTATAATTGTAGTATTTGTCTTAGTAAATACTGTATACTGTGTATCCTAATAAAGAGATAGTACGATAAACTGCTATATTTGTTTATTCCTTTCCATTTACCCTTATACGAATCAAAATTATTTTTTCTATGTACAAACATTTGACCTCTACAGTTTTATTATAATATAGATTTTATTTGATTGTATATCTTTTTATTTTGAGTTTATTTCTATTGAGTTTATTTTTGTTGTTGTTGTTGTGACTTTGACTTTGACTTTCGACTTTCGACTTTCGACTTTCGACATTGACTTTTACTTTGACATTGACATTGACATTGACATTGACATTGACATTGACACTGACACTGACACTGACACTGACACTGACACTGACACTGACACTGACACTGACACTGACACTGACACTGACACTGACACTGACACTGACACTGACACTGACACTGACTTTGACTTTGACTTTGACTTTGACTTTGACTTTGACTTTGACTTTGGACTTTGGACTTTGGACTTTGGACTTTGGACTTTGGACTTTGGACTTTGGACTTTGGACTTTGGACTTTGGACTTTGGACTTTGGACTTTGGACTTTGGACTTTGGACTTTGGACTTCGACTTCGACTTCGACTTCGACTTCGACTTCGACTTCGACTTCGACTTCGACTTCGACTTCGACTTCGACTTCGACTTCGACTTCGACTTCGACTTCGACTTCGACTTCGACTTCGACTTCGACTTTGACTTCGACTTCGACTTTGACTTTGACTTCGACTTGTATGAAAAGTAGATGTTGGCCGATTCTCAGACCTACTGAATACGCTCTTGACTTCGACTTTGACTTTGACTTCGACTTTGACTTGTATGAGAAATAGATGTTTTCCGATTCTCAGACTTACTGAATACGCTCACAAAATTTCATGAGAATCGGTCCAGCCGTTTCGGAGGAGTATGGAATCGAACACTGTGACACGAGAATTTTATATTAGTTAGGGCTCCTTATGATTACTAAAACTCTGCTCACCCCGTTAGGGAAAAGAGCGTGTCTTTACGTATTGTATTGTATATTATTTCGTCGTAGTTTATTTTATTTCACGCAATTACAATATTCAAACGTATCGATTAGATGGAGCGTCGTCAGTGGCATAGTGGTTCGTAGGTAAGTGCGGGTTCGAGACTCATTACCTACAGTCAAGAGCCGTCTAGCCATTGAAACTGAACACGCACATCGTAATACTCTGCCTTATAAACAAAGTGATTTTCATAGAACATTTCGGGTAATGTTTTGGGTGATGTGTAATGGTACGGGGTGATATCACCTTTTCGAAAGTAATGAGTAATGTGATATGGCATTATAACGTACTGTTTTGCGCATGTCTCAGGAAAGTTCAAGGTCTATATAGAGAAAGTTAACCCTTCAGTGGTGCAATATTATGCAGATGACCATGTTAATTTTAAAAAAGCATGTACTTAGTTTTTTTTCTTATTTCAAGCATAAGTCTCCGTTTTCTTGCCAAATCTGCCTTTTTTTTATTTTTTGGACGGCGTTTGTTTCCCATCTTAGTAATAAATTATTTTCGATTTCGCCGGTGCAATTTGCGATCGCCTAGCGCAGGTCCGTCGTCGGCAAAGGTAAGCGGACGACTGATCGCAGTGCGGGAAAGTGATGACGCTAAGCAGTGCCGTACGTGTATAACAGAGAAAGGTATGCTGTTGCGCGCTAGAACTAAACAGCGTAAGTGCCAAATTCTTTGGTGTCCATTTATACAAAAAGTAATGCACATAATAAAAATGTTTCGAGATGAGACATTAATAAAGTTGAAACCCATACTTATGACCACGTTTCAGCATCCAATTCATTGCCGTTTACCTATACAAAGCGAAAAAAGATAATAGAAGGTGCAACTTTGGCTTAATGTTCTATCGATAAAATTTTCAGTAAACGTGTTTTCAGTGAGTAGAGTCTTGAGATAATATGATCAAATAATGTATATCTAAAAATTAACTAACTTACTCTTATAGATTACGAGTACTGACGAGTCAAAGAACACTAAAATTTTCCAGGTGCCGCCTTAACAGTACGTGCAAGATGTTTAAATACAAGTGTAGCGTTATGTATGATATACAATAGGTTAACAATATTGAAAGCTAAACAAAGCATGAAGGAGTTGAACAATTTATTTCAAGGTCAGTTATCTCTTTTCATTTTCAAAATTTAAGGCTTGTGTTTAAAGATTGAATGAAATTGAATTGTGTGTTTAAAATAGGCTATATTTCTAAACGAATATCAAGTTTTGGAGTTATTCTTCGAGTTATTAGGTACATCGCTTCAGAAGTTTCAGGTAGTATAGGATAATGAAAGGTTATCAGCAAAAAGTTCCTTAAGCATGTTTTTTTACAGACGTTATTGTGTTATAGAATTTGGTATATTAATGTAGTACCAACAAGCTCCTCAGGGCCACCGCGGACAGAGTGGATGGTCCAATATTGAGGAATTGGTCATCCCTACATGTACTGTACAATGTAAATTTTAAATTTTATTAATATAGTTATAAGACTCTTGTTACTAACAAAATACGGACATGTAATGTTATTCACAGGCCTGAAATAAATATTTTCATTTCATTTCATTTCATATTTGCATGGGTTAGTGGCTTTAGTCACCAGAGAGAGTTGTATTGGTCTTTCGAGTAAACAAGCGATGTTGACTAGCTATTGCTAACCATGCAGCTACTCTTCAACATTGTGCTTCAACTGCGTACGCGCAACGTGAACCAGTGCGTGCACTATGAGGCCCGCAAGCATTGCCTTTCACTGGCTGCAGTTGAAAGCTGCTTCGAACTTACATAACGGTACTTGGAGTACCTATGCGTTTTAGACAACAGAGACTAATCGACTTAAGTAGCTATTTTATTGGCGGCTATATTAAGAATAAGAATAACTTTATTTTCTAAAATTTCGGTAGGTACAAGATTTATAGCACCTATCGCACTAGGATTCCCTGTGTTGCGGAAGTTAGGTTTCTCCATTTACGGAGTATTTATGTTTGATTTTTTATCTACCTAAGTTGATGGCCCTGTAGCTTAAACGGTAGGATGCCTGCCTTCGCCAGCTTGAGTTTCAGGTTCAAACCCTACCCAGGGAAACATTTTTGTGATGAGCCTTGTGCCTGGATGTTGTACGGATACTTTATAAGTATGTATTTATCAATTTACTTGACTCATTGTTCATTGTAATAGCACTTTGTCTTTTATTTGTCTTGTATGTACTCCACGTTCTACTTCCTTTACCACCACATAGTGTAGGTTGGCTGGAAAAGATCTCTCATAAAGATAAGCTGGACTTTTAAAACTAGATCTAAGTATCACTATTTTGTTAAATTAAGCAATAGAAAAGTATATTAGTTTTTTTTTGGCAATTTATAATAGTTATAAAACACACCAAATTAAAACTTTTGCCTAATTCTAAGGAACGGACCACTTCAACTAATTAACGATTTAGTAGTGGTAGCTATAAATTCAAGAAGCTATAAAAGCTTGCGTTGTAAAACTTGTTACATGTAGTGTTTCATGGATGACAACTTTCGTTTGATCGGAATAGCCTCATGATGTAATGCGATCGTTTAATTCAAATTACGTCTTCCGTCAAATTCATATAATTTATATATTAGTCAATTTGATAAGTTAGGTAATAATATAACATTCAAACGGGTCTATATTAAAACCCATAATTGAAAATGTATATGAAAATCCATAATCGATAAATGTCATAACGATTAAAATCCATAATTTTGAAATACATATATTTAAAAGCCCTAACTTTAATATGAATACTGTTAGTATGAATAATAAAGAAGAAATATAAATTTGACAAATATAGTAAACACATATAAAATTATTATTTTTATCACCAAAAATGCTGTTTCTCTTATCATCTTTTTTACCAAAATATCTTAAATTTATGTTTTTGAAAGATTATACAAAAGTGCTATCAAGTTGAAGTGACAATAATGAACATGAAAAGTGACATAATAAAAATACATAGTTTAAAAAACTAAAAAACACGCTTCCTGTCCGCCATCTTGGACGTCCGCCATATTGGATTTAAGTCACGTGACTGTTTTTTTCGTATTCCTGACAGCAAACCCTTTCATTTGATACCAATATCATGGCGGTGGAATTCAAACAGCCAGTTCACCATCTTAGGGAGGCCGCCATATTGGATTTGTAATGACGTTTCTTAGCTAGTCATGTATTGTCATCAAAATTCAGAGCGTGTGCAAAATTTCATCCTAATGGAAGACCGGGAAGTGGGTCAAATTAAGATTCCAAGATTTTTTACGTACATATAATGGGGAGGCCGCCATATTGGATTTGTAATGACATTTCTTAGCTAGTCATGTATTGTCATCAAAATTCAGAGCGTGTGCAAAATTTCATCCTAATGGAAGACCGGGAAGTGGGTCAAATTAAGATTCCAAGATTTTTTTAGATACATTAATGGGGAGGCCGCCATATTGGATTTGTAATGACGTTTCTTAGCTAGTCATGTATTGTCATCAGAACTCAGAGCGTGTGCAAAATTTCATCCTAATCGAAGACCGGGAAGTGGGTCAAATTAAGCTTCCAAGATTTTCTTACATACATAGTTACTTACAAGTGAAGCTAATATAAAGCGTGTAAAAATAGGAAAGAAAGAAAGCTACTTGTGCAACAATCAATATCATTTGTAGTCACCTTTTTGTGCCGAAACCTGTAGGTACGTGAATTTAGACGGTCTTCCATTTTTTGGACAAGACGAACTATCAGACAAACCAGTCCGCGCATCAGGGGCGGATTTGGGTCAAGGATCAATTCCCGTCGCCACAAAAGAGAGGGACACAGAGATGCATTGTTCCTGGTCGCCCTACGCGGAACAGCCGTATAATGGAGTACTGGAGTGTCATATGAGTATTATTATTATTATACCTTACAAGAATATTATCTTTAGAACGGGTTAAGGGTCATGTTTTTGATCATCTCAAATGTAGGCGAATATTTTTATGCGCGTATTTATAAAAGTAATTATCGTTAACTCTGATCCATTATATAACCATTTAAATTGTAACAAATATGTAGTTAATATTATTGTACAGTGCATTTCATTATCAATGCAGTTTTATTACTCTCAAACACCCTTATTAACCAAATTTGCATGTTTAAACTCAATTTAATGCAGAAATAAGATAAAGAAGCTTCGAACTATTATTTGTTCTGTGACAGCAGTTAACGAATGACACTGACACTTTGCCTGTTAACACTTTTTCTTCTTTAAATCATGACAATCCATGGTCAAGTTGTTTAACCAAAGAACCTCCCGTGGCTTCGACATTGACGTCATTGACTTACATTACCTCCCGGGATGGGATGAACCAGATCGATTGAAACCTTTTAACAAATATCTCAAGCTTAGAGAATAAATATACATAGAGCACGCGCATCGCTCCGCTGCCTTTATGTCAAGCGTAAGCAAATTTTGGCAGATTTTGTATGGGCCGTGAAAACAATAACATTTTTCTTTTTTTATTTGTTTCTCGAATCATGTTTGCAACTTATCACTGCACATTTCAAAATGTTCTTCTATTAAATTTATTATTTTCCCCGGGAAAAAAATCAGCTCCGATAACCATTTGATACTAAACGAACGCGCTGAAGATATTCGGACTGTTCATATCCGTGCTTACGGTTCATACTCGATTAGGCGTACTCTATCCCTCCCAGATTTTTTTCTATTTATACTCTAAGATCTCAAGTAATTGCAATAATCGCACTAATATTATAAAGGCAATAGTTTGTGAGTCTGTATATTTGTTACTTCTTCACGTCTAAACGACTGGAGCTATTTTAATGAAATTTGGTATGGAATTAGCTGACACCCTGGATGTGTTTATCCACTTTTTACCGCGGGAAAATACCTCATTCCCACGGGAAAACCTGTTAACGCGGGCGGAGCCGCGGCGCGGGGCGGAAAGATGGTACTATTACAATACTTAAAAGCATTTCAGCTTCGCGGAAATATTTAGTGCAGATTAGCTTGATACTAGTTATGGAATTCAATTAATACATCATAGTCGATGTAAGCATGACAAGCGCATATGTTTATAGCGCTGAATCATAACATTACGTTTTGAAGAATCATTGCACCGACGCCGATGATTAATTTTCTACTCATGCATCATTCCAATGTATTTTAAGCACTATAAAACTTTTTTATAGCCAATACTTTATTGCACGGTTAAAAATCACCTCGGTACATTACACCTATCGAGGAAAATTAGTATTTTTATTTTAATCTAACTCTTGAAATATATGATTGGGTAGATTGGAGTGAATTGTTAGTTTTTTTTAATTATATTTCATTACATTCTATTAAAAAAAAATATTTAAAAACGTTTTGTTAGGAATAATCTTTTCTTTAATCTTCAGTAAAATTTAACGTCATAAGGCAAACTCTGGCCATAAATATTTTCAACTTTAAAATTTTCACATCTTTTCAAAAATCGAATACCGTTATCATAACTCTGGCCAGAAACATTTTCAACTCAAAAATTCTAACATCTTTTCAAAAATCGAATAACGTTAGTTAAAAAAACAAATGTTCACCCTCTACGGAGTCGTACCAGTGCACACGCACTGGCGCATTGAGGGCTGGCCTTGGTTACGTAAGCGTCGCGCCTGGAAGGCTAGGGGGCGTCCTTGGCCCTTCGCCCCCTCCTTCCAGGGCCCCATCTAGGGCTGGGCTGCTATCAGGACTTCAAATCTTATATTTTTTACATTTAATGTTATTTCTGCATGCTATGAAAAATAATTTTGAACTGTTAAAATTTACTGTAATCGTAAAATGTGTTTTTGTAATGTTATGCGGATCTGTTTTGGTCGAGATACGATAAAGAACATAAGATATTTTGTTTGTTATCTTTCGGTAAAAAAAAACAATCCATCCAATATGAAAATAAGAGCAGTTCTTAATGCGACATGACAAGAACGTGTTCAGCCGTACGCATCCCTAATTTACGCACACTCGTCAAACTCGCGTGGATGTTTACGTCACTATCACTACTCACTACATAGTATAAAATAAAGTCGCTTTCTCTGTCCCTATGTCCCTATGTCCCTCCCTTTGTACGCTTAAATCTTTAAAACTACGCAACGGCTTTTGATGCTGTTTTTTTTAATAGATAGAGTGATTCAAGAGGAAGGTTTATATGTATAATACATGCATAATATACTGAAGGATAACCCACAATAACCATTTTCCCGTGCGGAGCCGGGGCGGGTCGCTAGTTAAGAATATGGAAATGTCAAACGTAAACAGTGCAGTCACGATAAATCGCGGAAAACGAATCAATAATAACACGATTAACGGCACATAAGCTAATGACTAAGGATTCTACAAAATAATTATAGATATTTACAAGGTTGAATAATATGGGCGTGACTGTCACAAGGGTCAACATTTTTCATAGACATTGTAAACTGTTTTTTTTTCTATATTATTTCATTCTACCTCTCTCTTTCCTGAGCATGTTCAAACCAGTTGTTGCAAAAGGCGTCCAAGTCATCCCACCATCTTTTTCTGGGTCTGCCCCGACTTCGATGTCCGTTTTCAGGCACCCAATGCGTGACAACTCCGGCCCACCTATCTGGTCCCATTCTGCTGACATGCCCTGCCCAATCCCATTTAAGTTTTGCCTGATTTGGGGGAGGCCTTTGCCCAGCAGTAGGATCAAGTAAGCTAATAATAATAATATTTCATTCTGTATTCTTCATCAGTAGTAAAATTATAACTGGAAACATATAGCATTTTTTTATTTCTAATAGTGACTGTATATTAATATGATCATCTTCAACTATTCATCAACGAAAACAGTTATATAAGTATGAAAATTTACAGATAACGTCATGAAATTTTTTTCATAACTCGTTGCAATAATAATGATAATTTAAACCAAAAATTACTAAAATATGTTATACATATATTTCAGAAATATACAACTAAAAATATATTTGAATTTGGAAGATAAACATACAACTAACTGATAGCGTATATTAGATCTCCTAATCTAAACCTTATCGCTTAGTATATAACAGTTACTAAAGCTGATTGCGGTAGGTATCAGTAGGCCTAAAAAATATAAAGGTTATCAACGTTGCAAAGATAATTCCGCGTCTGGCAATTTTGTTTCTAATCGCTACGTGGCGCGAATGTTTATTTCTATGAAATTACGATTGCGATTGCCCAATAATATACGATATATTTTGTTTTACGAGAATGTATAGGGGCGTTTTGTTTTATCTGTATCTACGTAATTTTTGTATACTGATTAGTATGTATATTATATTTTATCCTGTAAAATCCAAAAAATATGTAAAAACAAACGTCAACAAAAAGAGACTAACCAATGTTTTTTTTTTTCATAAGATTATAATTATTTTAACATGGATTATAAAATTGCTTACTAGCGTTTTATCTGTGCCCGCTTAATTTTTACATTTTCCTTAACATATATTAAGACTGCAAGATACATAATAATTATGAGAACTAACATCACTATATAAACATACTCGTACCTACTAATAGCGTGCGCTTAGGTCATCTATGTATGACTATGAATATGACCGAATAAATGCGTTCTTAATTTAAAAAATGCGTGCGGGGCAAGGAGCTAGAGGCCCATTGGTCAATGAGATTTGCCATTCGCACAAACATAGACGCACACGCTGCGCTAGTCGATGATGTTCATATTCGAACTTCGAACGTGTCGTATAAAATAGTTTTTACTCGTAAATAAAACCGGTTCCGCCCTTCGAAGCCACGTGACCCAGAAAAATAATATATCTACAAAAAAAATATACGATCATTATGTTATCTGTGCGAAAACAAATTATGCGTGAGTGAGGTAAAAAAAAACTTATTTTGATGCGTAAAAATTCAGTGATAAACTGAATGACATTTGAGCTTAACAATCTGAAACATGCACGACGAATAATAATGTATCAAATGTTGACGTCATTGATAATTCTGCAAACTTGATTATATAACCGCAGGTCAACAAACTGCAATATAAAATCAAGGCCAGAAATGTGGATCCCGGAATTGATTTAGCAAATGTTAATGGTTGCAAACGTGCAAATGTTTAAAATAGGAACGAATCTACGCACTATTATGATGTTAGACGGACCAATCGCAGACAAGCCAGCGGAACGGAAAATTCAAAATTCTACGCACGAAGCACGCGCACCGATACAAGTTGCTACCGCGCGACTAGTCACATGCAGTAGGCAAACCAAGCAAGCGCAGCGTTCGCGGAAAATTTTAACTATTGTTTATGCGTTGAACTTGTCATATTTATTTTTGGTTACAATGTAACTAGGTACATACGTAAAAATGCTAAATTATGAAGAATAGGCATTGTTAAAAATTGCTATGTAGCAGAACTAATCATACCTACATAAGGTAAGGTCATATCTCCTTAAGATTTGAATAGTGTTCGTAAGCAACACCATCTGAAAAACGTTACAGATAGGTAAATAATAAAGTATGGCAATTTACACACTCATAAGAAATGAAGATAAACAAGTAGGTACTCCTATGATGTTACAGATAAGCAACACTTATTAGAAATATTCACATTTCTAAAACTTCTCCAGATATCCTCGAAAAATAATGAATGACATAATTGCTTCTTTTTATTTGGTAAGATACTTGGAAATGCATAGTTGAACGGAGCTAGCAATCATGAATCATGATCTAGAAATAGGCTGTTCAAAAACCTACCACGATAAAATAAATCTAGTAGAACTTCAGGAAGTAGTAGGCTTTTAGCATTGAAATGATTTAGTAGGCAGATGAAGCGATCATAAGAAGACTGGGCGGCCTCTGCTGTGATAAAACCTACTTCCACTATTGTCTACGACAAATCGCAAGCGGCATGCATTGCAGCGTATCTAGCGTTTATTCCTTTTGAGTAGATATCCGCCAGCAGCCATGTATGTTGAAGTTCGTCTGTGTGATCATTGAATCTAATCCTCGTCGCCAAGTGACCGCACTTCTAGGTGCTAATCGGCCGCCATGGGCCGTACGGGGCCACTTTGACAGTTTCTATGCAAATGTTATGCGTCGTGGGACCAGTTTCGGCAGTTTTGTCTCAAAGCTGTTCCGGACCTACTCTTGCGCTGATGTATTCACGCCCATCGCGTATTTCTATATCAGAATAGCTGAAACTGGATTTGTAACAATTTGATGTTAGATTTAGAACGGACATTGGACTGCGGTGAGTAAAGAGGAATCTTTAATGTGAATCATCTTGTACTGAAAAAAGTAGGAATTGGTAGCCGCGCAAAAGCATTAGTGATGCAACACCACTGAACAAAAGCAACAGATACGGTTGTCTCATAATCAAGTTCAATAGCCCCAAAGCGACAGCACGTGTAAATGCAAAATTACAGATTTTGCAAAATTGATTTCTGGCTCGAGCGCTTTAAGGTGCAAACTGCTGCGTGACCTCGAATGTTTAAAATTTATCGTATGCTGCTGGGTGTCAACACGTATTTATCAACGACTACGCTCAATCGTATTCGGAACCTTATTCAAATTTTTTTTTGCCTGTTTCAACTATAGCCTAAACAAGGTGACTCGCGCATTTTCCTCATTCATTACTTCCTAGTAACTAGCATCAGATATTATCGGAATACCTCAACTATCAGGCACCATAACAAACTAGACTGCCGGCATTCATTACACTGCACGTGTTCAGTATACAAATGACTATTAAAACCAAATAAAACAATACTTTCCTCGGTTCCATTGAAAAGTCCAGTCCTTGATTCGTTAATAGAAGACCATTAGCTCTATAGAGCCGTGCACAAATATCATAGTTTGTATCACTGAGTGTTCGTTCACTGGTTAACACTTGAGTTACACTTGGACACCGTGTGTCAATGTGGTGCGTATTCACTTCCGCATAATAGAGCGCGGCGCGCGGCCAACAATCAGTTTGTACTTCAAATCTACGCGCGCTCCTAACCGCTGGGAGCCTCGCTCGCAAATGCGACCGCCGAAAACTCTTCACGCCGTTCGAATGCAGAAATTTCGGACGACGCGCCGAGTGGGGGACGCTCTACGACTATCCGAAACTTGCGCGCGTACGTGCAACGCTTCGCTATGAAAAAATCCAAGGTTAACGCGCGCTGCCAAAAAAAGACGCACGCAAAATGAAAAAGAGGTGGCTAGAGCACGCTAGAGCTAGAATGGTGCCCCTTGCGGGCCCTCTCGTTGCAACCTATTCTGCACGCGTCGTCGTCGCTGCCGCATTCCCCGTGCCCATGCTGCGTAGACGCCGCGCGCGCGCATCTAGGGCTTACATAGCGCTACGAGCGTAGGACACGCGTAGGCGCACTGCTACAGTCTAGATTTCGTAGAAGTCTAGATTGCTACGAACGGAATTACTCATTGTATTTTACGTTGTTTTATTAAGTATTTAAAGATAGTGCGCAGTATTTATGTAGGTAATTGTTGAATTTCCCCAATGGTATCTTTAATTTTGATAAGGTATATTTTATTTGTTAATCACTTTTTGAAATACATTTTTTACTTACAAAATTTAATACCGCTTTTTATAGATTTAATTAAATATTTTAAGTTTGTTCGTTCATAAATAGTAATAATAATCTTTATTAAAAATAAATGAACATTAGGCTAGATTTTAAAATAATTATTTCTGAATCATGAACAAGTAGGTAGTTTTTGTTTTTAATTATGAAATCCTATGCAAAAAATATTTTTAATGAAAGAACTAAACAACTGGTTTTACAATTAATTACTCCCGGATATTTAGTGCCTTGAGCATACAAAATTAGGTTGCCATGCTACCAATCTGCAATTGTATTATATACGCACTGACCACTGAAGCAATGAGGACACCATTTTACCAATGGACATTTATTAACCAATGTATCCACATATTGCTAGATAACATCAGCCATTATTATTTTGGTAAATAATAAAAAGGTAACTGCAAATTATTATTTTTTTGTCTTCATTATTAAGTTCTTTATTATTATTATTAATTATAACAATCTCAAACATGTTGAGACAATAAGTTATAGGTGTATCGTTATAGTATAACCATTTTTCTATAATTTGTTGTGTTGTGACGCTGAGGCAAAAATATATAATTTGGTTTTCGTAGTAAACAAGTTATATGTAAATACGTTGTGGATGCACCTTTACTTTATAATTATACTATTGCGATTATACTATTGTTATGTTTAAGTAAATATAATATTTAGGGTAAGTATAAGTGATCGTGTAGTAGGAAATCCCCTGTCACAATTCAATCAAACAAAACTTTAATTGTATTAATTGAAGTAGAACGAATTATTCATACGAGTTTCCCCTTTTTAGGGTTCCGTAGCCAAATGGCAAAAAACGGAACCCTTATAGATTCGTCATGTCTGTCTGTCTGTCTGTCTGTCTGTCTGTCTGTCTGTCTGTCCGTCCGTCCGTCCGTCCGTATGTCACAGCCACTTTATTCCGAAACTATAATACCTATACTCATGAAACTTGGTAAGTAGATGTATTCTGTGAACCGCATTAAGATTTTCTTACAAAAATAGAAAAAAAAAACAATAAATTTAGGGGGTCCCTATACATAGAACTGAAACAAAAAAAAATTTTTTTCATCAAACCCATACGTGTGGGGTATCTATGGATAGGTCTTTAAAAATGATATTTAGGTTCTTAATAACATTTTTTTATTAACTGAATAGTTTGCGCGAGAGACGCTTCCAAAGTGGAAAAATGTGTGTCCCCCCCCCTCTAACTTCTAAAATAAGAGAATGATAAAACTAAAAAAAATATATGATGTGCATTACCATACATACTACCAACGAAAATTGGTTTGAACGAGATCTAGTAAGTAGTTTTTTTTTAATACGTCATAAATCGTAAACCGCAATTTACCTTTCACTATTATTAAAACATCGATCAAAGTCACAACGAACTACAAAAACTTATATATTATGTTACTGGCTGCTATGGAACCCTTCATGGGCGATTCCGACTCGCACTTGGCCGCTTTTTGTTGTGGTTATCTAATGAGTAATGACGTATGTAGAATATGCCGAAGAATGTACTGTAATTCTATGGTTAGGTTAGGTTAGGTTAGGTAAAAAAAACCATAGAAATATGACCACGTATCTTTTATATCAGAATTACCTATTACTATTTTGAAGTAATTATAATAAATACTTTCGTCACAATTTGATAAAATTGTCTGGATATTGGATTTTTTGAAAGATTTACTTACTACAATGTTTGTCTAGTCTAGATGGTTCCGTAAGAGTGAGGTGTATACCTACCAACCTTTTTAATTTAACCAAAGAATTTCCGTTCAGTCATAAAATTTTAACAACATATTCTGTGGTTTAGTCAAGCAAAAAAGACAAATTTTAAGTGCAAATTTAAAGCGTATTAAAATACATCTGAATTACAAAGTTAAAAAAGAAAATGAAATGGAAAACGATGAAAAGGTCATATTGAAATAAAATGCCTACATTTCACAAAATCAAAAATTTAAAGAACGATTATGAATGTAGGTATGTGTGTGTGTGTGTGTGTGTGTGTGTTTTGTGAGATTTCTTAGTTTTTATAGTAACCGCGTTACACGACTAAAAGATTTTAAGGTGACACCAATTCAAATGTTTTTTTTTATTGTTTGGCATGACTTTTACTCAATCACGCAACATGGCTAAACGGTGTAGAATAAAATTTAGAAAGCTTAGAATAGAATAGAATAGAATATACTTTATTGCACACAAGAGAATACAACAAACATAATTAAAGCAACACTGGTGTACAAAAGGCGGCCTTATTGCTAAGGTAGCAATTTCTACCAGGCAAACCTTATTACGTAGATTGAAAATTAGGATTCTTTATACCGCGGAATAATTTGTGATGAAGATACTATACGTACGGTTCGGGTGACGCTGCGGTCGGCAGCTAGTTTCGAATAAAATACGAATGTTTTTTTTATTAAATATTATGTTGTGATTGAATGAAATGTCCAAAATACGTTTCGAGCTAAAAATAAAGATTTTGTCTCAATATAGGGCGGAAATGTGCAATGTTCTGAACGAACAATGGCGCTCAATAAGGTCTATTTCCTTATCAGCGTTGGCAAGGCCACGTGAGTTATGATAACGTGTTAGAATTAGAATAAAGGGTGTTGGGCGGTTAACTGAATTCACATACCATCGTCATTTTGGTTAGCGTTACAAAAATAAATCTAGATTTGGTTAAAAGTTAAAAAAAACATTTGAAACGTTTTCATTATTTGAATTTGTTGTTGTTTGATAGGCGACCGCTACATCCCATTTTCTAGGTTATGTACAGTATCCAGCACATGCGGCTGGACATGTCGACCTTGAGAGCGCCCGTATTCTGTAGCGGTAGGGGTGAATATCGTGGTGCGAATTTTCAACCGCATGTGCTGTCTTCTGTACCTACATTTTTAAGCCGAATTAGGCAAAAACAGTTAATTAAATTAGATGCTTCCCAAACCCCTTTAATGTGAACCTTGAAAATGTGAGTTACAAATTCCTTACAATAATTCAAGTATAGTTCTGTTGCTACCTTATAAATTAGATATTTTGCGTAAACACGTTACGTTATGTAAACGAATATTTCAGGAAATTCAGGCGTAACCAAATAGTTATTATGTAAAAGGTAACAAGTTAATTTTCTACCATCTGGAAAAGGTCGCGAAAAGCCACTGGGTGTGGGTGGGAAGAGTAAAACCAGTTTTTATTTAGATCACACGGAAATCCCTTGTCCAACAGTGGACTTCTACAGGCTGGTTTATATACTGTAGCATTCGCTTCAGGTACCTTTATAAACTTATTTTATTTTATTAAAAAAAAAATCTAATAAAAATTTTTTTGATTCTCCTGTTTTTGTTTGGTATTTCGGTCGTTATTTTGCCTTGTTCTTGGCCTTGAGATTAAGAAAATTGAGAAAATATTATATGCCAGTACTTTTTTCAGTGTCTTTTTCAGATTATTATTTTTTTATTTTTTGGAACACTACAATACATTCATTATAATATATTTAAAAAAAAAAACAATAGTAAAGAACAAAATATAATTGTTAGTTTTAATTTTTATCAATAGGTACGTTTTATTAGGTATGTATTCAAATGAAAAGCGGCGTCTCCTAATACAAGCTTTTTCAGCTTTAAAAGACACCAATTCTTGTATATTCTAAAAACGTGTTTAAAATTAAATAAACATATTTTATTTTATTATTTTATATTGCTTTGATTTCACAAAGTCTATTAATCTTTAGTCCGATGACTTTCCATATCAAAGCAGTTTGGTACTCGTAAATACTTAATCTTCATTCATATTTATGAAATTAAAACATGAACAAAATTACCCAGATCTATGTATACATAATAATATGTATATAAGTGTCTACTACACTTAATCGTACTAATAACACCAGTCAAAGAAATTCATTTATTATTCAGTCTAGCCTCAATGAGAACAAGATTAGATATTTCCATTGGTATGCCTAAGTCATATGAGTATAATGAACGTTCTTCTAGAATATATTTTAGCTTCGCATGAAATAATATTTTTCCCGTGGAAATGTTTTCCCGTCGTATAAACTTCACACAAATATAGTACGAACAATCATCATTATCTGGTATAAAATGCTCTGTAGCATTAAGTTCGCCTTTGTAGTTTTTTTGTGCAGTATTTCCATTCATTCGTTATCATTTCAGTCGAAAGATGTCCACTGTTGGTCAAAGGCTTTCTCGAAGATGACCACAACGCGCATCGGTCGATTCTGCGCTCCCCGTCTCTTTTTTTTTTTTTTATTGACTTATGCTTGTATCGAAAAGGTACACCCAATCAAGCTTCACCGGACTTGGCTGTTCCCCGTGGCTGGTCATCATCTACCATTGAATCGTCGCTTCACCTATCATTAACTATAAAAATTTATACAATAAGGAAGTATCCTAAAAAATCTAATTAGTCCGTCAGTTAGATTACTAAAAATAATGTACCTACACGTTTTTTTTCTGGCAAACGAAAAATGCCGACGATACAGCACTTTGAAATTTCCAGTGACGACACGCTGCCATACAAATTGTACGGAAAAAGTGAGGTCATAGCACTCTTCTCCTACATTTTGATGCGATATATCTTCGTCAAATTGCATCATGTTCTACTCGGAAAATTGTCTTTTTTGTTTAAATCTCTTTTTGTTTTTAACTTGCTGCGGTTATTATTAGGTTTATATTATTTTAAGGAAACTGTAAGTCTACATTTTAAGAATTTGTTTGTGGTTTTTGTAAGTTTAAATGACTGTTTGTTTTAAATAAATTAAATAAAATAAATTGAAAAAAAAAAACGTGTTAATATTATTTTGATAATCTGACGGACGAAATAGAATCGATTTCTTTTTTTCAGTACATTACTTCCCCATTAGGTGAGGGATTCTGAGTGAAATACGTATAGACATTATTTACATTATGTTTAAAGATATATTTTCTTATAAATTTCAGTATTATTGTTCACCCCGCCGCGCCATTTCCTAACTACAACATTCGCCATCTACACTTTGTCGTATCAACCTGTAGTTCTGAGGGCTTACAAAATTCTTGCAGGGTTATCTAATCAGTCGACACACGGCTGCATCGAGCAGCTTATCAATCTAATAGTACTGCGTACGCGTACTATTTTTTTATGTATATAACGAAGTAAATAGGCGCCGCGACGTATACATTTTACGGTAGTTTTATGCATGGTTTTATAGTTTGCGATTGTTCGGGGATGTGGGCAAGGGAAATGGACTTTAAGGAATGTAGTTTTTGCCAAACTAGACATGCAATCATTTAACCAATCTATGCCTTGATATTGTCCAATTTTAATTCTTATGTAGTTCCGTGTTATTTAAAATCTCCGCTTGCAAACAGTTTTGACAAATATATTACGCTCTAACTTATATTTAAAAACCATATATCCTTTTCACGTTCTTAAGTACGAAAGGGGACAGTTGATTGTCAACTTACATTAGGAGACTATTTTATTTATTCATATTTATTACATTCACCTGTAAAACCTCTTGGTTAAACAGTAAAATCTCCTAAAAAGAAATCGACCTTAGCAGCAGATGACAGGTACTCGTAGTAATACTCATAATATCTACATTTTTAACAAATTAAAGAAGTTCTAGTAGTTTGGATCTAAATTCATGAATATGCACTTAGAAACGACGTCCTTATGAACGTCAATCGCTAACTCGCACGTAAACAAGGAAATCTAATGTGGCCTTGGTTTTTGTAAATTCTAAAACGCATTTGCGTTTGTGAAATAACATGTTTATTTTAGACGTATTTTTTGTGTTGCATGTATAAGAAACGAATATGGAAAAGAAAATGACAAATAAATTTAATTTAAATTGAAAATATACATAGACAAAGCTATAAAAAGTAGAAAGATAGGTATGAATACTAGCTACCTTGCTCCGTCATGTCTTTAAAAGTATTCCGTCGTTTTTTTATTTAGGTATAATTTTAATAAAAAACGGAAAAACAGACTAATTAGCATTATAATGTTAATGGTGGTAAGTGTGATCTTTTCAGCCGATTGCAGAAGAAGAGCCTGACCATAAAAATAAAAAACCTGCTCTGGAGGCGCAACATGTATATTTTTATGTTCCTGGCAAAAAATTCCATTATAAAATGAGTGCCATTGAAATTCCGCTATATGGCGAGGTTTTTTTTATTTCCCAGCCGGATTTTATGGAAATTTTTACTTAATTTTATTTAAATTTTACATAATGTCCAATTACTGGTGACATTTAAGTCAGCGACATGATGTAAATTTGGTAAAATAAGGCACAGCCCCTTGGTGGGGGCAAGGGGCTTGATCGTATGATGAATTCAGAGTGGACAGGCTTATCATAGAAGGCCTTATTCTATCTCACTAGCCTAGTACGAGTAAGGGTTCGATATCTATCCCATTTTAACTGAGATAGTTGGTTGGTACTCCTGTGAATGAAACTTTGGATACGGATTCACCACTATATCCTGGTACGGCTTTCCAGTCATATGAACTGGGTAAATATTGGCGCATGCGTACAAACACGGACCACTCAGTGTCAAACTCCTGCATCTGACTTGATAAATAGGCTCGTAGCGACGGGTGTTGCCAGGTCACACATATTGAAATGGAAAATTATTTTCTGGGAGTTTTCAGCAATAGAAGCATTTCAATATTTTTATTTATTAAGATTTGAACAATTTTTTTTTTATTTAGATTAGAACGTTTAAATCAAATATTTTTTATTTCGATTTAAAACGTCTGACGCTATACCGTCTTCTTAATTTATTTTATTTCCACCCGGGATGAAAAGATTGTAGTTTATAATAAAACTACCTATAAAAAAACTTTCATGTTTTTCCTTCAAAAATTGTGTAAAAATGTAATAAAATCAGTTTTCGTTCATATTTGAACGATTTAGTTGGCAATACTGATGGCAACTGGTTGTCGCGAACAGGATATTGCAAGATTTAGAATATAATTTGCGAAGAGCAAACCGAGGGCTCTTGGAATATTATTTAAAAGGCCGCGCTTATTTTTTTATAAGACACTAGCTTTCCGCCGCGGCTCCGCCCGCCCGCGTTAACAGTTTTTCCCGTAGGAATGAGGCATTTTACCGCGATAAAAGGTAGCCTATGTTTCTAATGGTGAAAGAATTTTTGAAATCGGTTTAGTAGTTTTTGAGTTTATTCATTACAAACACACACACACACACACACACACACACAAAAAAATACAAATCTTTTCTCTTTATAATATTAGTATAGATTGTTGTACTAGACTTTTTTAATTTAACAATGAGAAATAAATAAGTGCGTAGGTATTATTCGTAATCATCTTGCAGTTTTAAATTTTAAAAGATTTTTTTTTGTTTCCGTTAATATTTGGCAATATTCCAATTTTTTTTTAATTATCTATTTTTTATTATGGAATCAGTTGAGACGGAGGCGCAGTTTAAAAGTAAGTACAAATTCTTAATAAAATACGAGTTTCATTCATCGTCATTCAAAAATATGAGTAATTATGCCTTTATTAGAAAACCACCTTCAAAGATCTTCCTTTTGACCAGAATACTCCCCGTGCATGGTTCTGGAACGAAGGGCTTTCAGGAAGAGGGAGGTTAGAGGGCTGGGGGAGGGAGACACGTTTATTAGACACACAAATAAAAACCTCAATTCGAGTCCTAGTTATAAATAAACAAATGCGTAAACGCATGTGTAGGATAGCAAAAAGATAACGGATAAGATAAGAAACGATACGAAAACTGCTTTGAGTGTCAAAAAAACATATAAAGATACTAATATAAATGGTGATTGTAAATTAAACAAAGAATGAATCAGGTGTTACAGAGCTAATTTAAAAATTAGGTCATTTGAACTAATATATAAATAAAAACAGTAAACAAAAGTTAGAAAATAACAATAACACTTAAGCTACGGATTGACAGGTAAATCGTAAGATACTTAATAATCATATAAATATAGAAAATGTTACACGAAAGGCCTCTCTCAAATTCTGAATAGCCCTTTGAAATTTTAATGTGGTATGGACTAACGTATCGACGGCCTATCAATATCCGAAAAGAACAAAGGAAATATACGTATCACAACAAAATACGACACAAAAAGCTGCTTAAGCATATCACAGACGCAGAAACCGGCCACTAATTTAATATATTTTTTACAAAACTTATAATTGGTCTGCGGCATAGAATCCGAATGCAGCCGGCGACCAGCAGGCGGCAACATGGCAAGGGCAACATGAAGTACTCACGTTAGATAAACACTCGTCACTCGGCCATCGGCGGGGAGACGTCACTCGGAGACTCAGAGGAGCTGTGTGCTGGCCGCGAGCCAGACTCGGCTAGGACCGGGCTCGCCTGATGCAGCCGCGCCGCGGACGCGCGAACTCGAGGAAGTAAGACCAGGCGAACTGTCAACGCTACGGAAATCGGGCGGCGGCGGGCGCCGGCTGCAAGGCGCAAGCGCGCGGCGCCCGTCAACAGCCGCCCTGCAGCCAGCGAGGCCTACTGCCACCCCGCCCGCCTACCCCCCAAATCGAACGTCATATCCCGCCACACCGTTCGCACCGCGCCGCCACCCACCTCCCGCCGTAATTTCCAAAAAGCGCTGACTACCACCCGACCCTAAAAAATGCATTGCGTAACGGTTTTATAAATTCCGAATTTGAAACCGCCCGTAACTCTGTTTGCCCAATCAATGATCCACCTGCGAGCTGTAATCGGAAGGAGACAATGGCCCGTAATCAGTCTACCGTAATTGCGCTCTACGGCGTATGGACATTCTCAACTAAATTGGGCTCCAATTTTCATCGTTTCCCGATTTCATTAAAGTGTACTGATGGACGAAATTAGTATGCTTTACCAATCACACGGACATGCTGAAATTATTACGGATATGTTTTTCATTCGTTGTCACTTCTTATTTGTTGACCACATCCTATGAATATTTTTACAGGTGTGTGATGGTGATAACACCATCAAATGGATTGGAAACAGCATTTACAGCCACTACGCCATCAACGCTAGCTATCTGGGCATTTACATTTTTTATTCATTTGATGTAAAAACTTGTTGTGACATTCCGAAGTTCGACAATTCCACATCTTGCAAATGTGTGACCCTGACATTTGGGTCAGGCAGGCTTCAATGATGGTTGTGTCTAAAACCTTACTTAGGCATTTATTTGCATAATGAAGAGAACCTGTTACAATCGCTCCATCGTGTTTAGAGGCATCGGGGTTCACATTAAAATTCGGTTAGTCTAGTCTGATACCAATTGGATTAGAAATTTATTGCGCAAAGGGTTTCTGCTCTGACATCTTGCGAATTCTATTAAGCAGTGTATTATTTGAAGTATTCAATATGTGTGTAGAATAATTTATATTTTATTTCTCGAACGTTGGAATGTTTAATTAAAACTGATAAATCCCAATTTAAAAGCTGATAATAGTTTATAGGTACAATTTTTTTTCGGCCGTGAAACTCTCGAGATTTAAAAAAAAAATCTAAGAAGAAAGGGATTTTTCCCGAGGCAAATTTTACTAAACCTAAATAAAAAGGAATAGCTAAATATCATTAAGTTTAAGTGCAGGAAAATTTTCACGTCAAGAAAAAATCAATACACAAACATCCAAACATACACAATGGCACATAATATACTATGCACCGATCTTCAATACTAACACATCTTCTATTCCTGGATATAAGATAGCGATAATTTTAAACGATATGCCGCAGAAATTTGATTCCAAAAAAATATGCCAGAAACTAGCTAGATAACCCGTAAAAATTACAATGTTGTCAACTTTCACGAAAATCTAGAATTTTCCTAACTAGATAAATAGTTTTAATTGGCTTTGGGATCTCAAAGCCAATGTATCAAGGGAGCGTATCAATCTTTCATAAGGCCGTATACCTCAAACCCCTGAAAACACAGGACATGTATATGACAAAATTGAAGCCCTAGTTTATATGTATCCAAATACCTGGCCTCCTTAGCCCTAAGTAGCATCGCTTCCAGTGAATTGAGGTCACTATGGCTAGCTAAAAAATAATGCAGCTGGCGTGCTCTATTCCGAAATAGATCCCTGCCCGATAACTAGGCCAAACGATGCGTCTCAGTTCAATTCAGTATACAAGGTGATAGCAATAAAAAGCACATTCGAAATATTTTTTTATACAGGTTTTTTAAATGTACGTAATTTTCTAACTACTCCATCGTCCGTACCTATATAGCTAAACTACAAACAAAATAATGTGTAATACGTCTGTAATGTTATACAGCATGTAATGTTATGTTTTAATCAACAATTCGAAAATTTTCAGCACGTTGTACATGTGATCTGTTAGTAGGTATAATCTATATAATAAAACTGTAAAATTCGAAAATCTGTACATTAAAAAAATGCTAAAAACCGAGTAAGGGGTATGTTAAAAGTGATACAAAACGTATATTATAGATTTTTTTCTCATTCCTACGGGAAATTGTTCGGAAAAGTAAAAAAAAAGAAAAGAAGTATTATTACACATTAATAGTGTATCTACCAATATTTTATATAATATCTTCATAAAAGATAAGAATTTTTGATGTAGTAGGTACTCCCTTCGTTTTTTTTTTTCATTATTATATATTTTTTAATAATGGTTATTAGCGCACTTATTTAAGACCCGATATTTCCACGTCTCTACTTCGATGCGACAAATTACTTCGTGCGCATCTCCGCTATTAATAAATCTAGACGTATTTTTTTTATTACTTATGTTTTTGTTACTTAAATAGATTCAAGATAGGTACATTTACAAAAAAAAACTTTTTAATATTAGGAAAAACTGTAAAAATTCTCATGTTTCCGCTTCGTACATCGAAAAATACGTTGATATATTTTCATAACCGGGGAGACATAGTCTACAGTTAAATTTAGATTCACTGCTTTGTACTTTTTAAAATACTTTTACCTTTCTTAAATTGATATTTTTTACTATAGAAGCATGTCCAAAGATGAAAACAAAACTTTTATTGCCTCTGCTGAACAATGGCTAAACCGAAACTTGGTGAAAAAAATTCAGTTTATATTAGATGAAAAATTATGTTATCAAGGAAAACACGTGTAAAATCAAAAGGTAATCAAGGAGAGTTCCATTATTGGCTTCAACCAAAATCACTTTAGATGAAAGTAACTTCCATTTCCACCGACATTGATAGAAATCATTTAGACGAACGAGGGTAGGCGACTGTCAAGAACTCCGAGACATCAGCGCGACTCGTTAAAATATGCAAGAACAGCTCAATTGGATTACTGTAGAACGTCATTCATTTCAAATTTGGAAGAATTTTAGAGTATTATTTGTCGGTGGGTAGGTACAAGAACATTTTGTGACTAATGGAACTGTAACCACTATAGTTCGTCTGTCGGCTGGCATCGAAGTTTTATTTTTCGTTCATTATTACTGAATAGTAGTAATTATTTTCCAATAGTTATCTTTCATAATATTTCGAAATCTTAAATAGTAATGAATATCTTACAGTAGACGTATTTTAAAAATTCGCTTTATTTCATACTAATACCACAGCTAGTACAAGGACTGAATTACAATATTTTTTTGTGTTAAATGAAAAATCTGAGCATGCATAGTGCGTTTGAAGCTTCAACAACGGACTACGGGAAAAAAATCCCGTTGTCCCCTACTATTAAATATTATTTCATGGGGGACAACGGGCTTTTTTTTTCCTTTGCATCATCGTTTTTTTTTAAATTCCGGGGACAGCGGAAAAAAATCCCTTTGTCCCCCGCGGGGGATGACATCGGGAATAACCGGCAAAAACAACGTGCCATAAGATATTTCAGATCAACTCAGGAAAGTGGGTCAATTCTTGCGATTTTTCACCAAATGTATTTATAGTTCTTCGTTGATTATACACATAGTGACCCACATACGATCGCTTATGTCTATACCTCATCGTACTAAAACATTTATAGAATACAATCTGATTGAAGTTTTTTACTATAAAAGTTGGAAGCTAGACTTTCAACCCCTCAAGCGTCGTCTCCTTCACGATTTTATTCAGTATCAACGCGCTAGGCCGTGATCCGAGCCCCTAGACGCGTTGGTATATGACTTTTTTTGGAGTAGAGTCTTCCACTCCCCCGCAAGTCCGGTGAAGCTTGATTGGTCGTACTTTTTCGAGACAACCATAGGTCAATTAAAAAAAAATCAACGAAAATCATGAAATATTTCCTCATTGACCCATTCTCTAAATTCTCTCAGTATTTAGACGTGGATCTTTCTTAGTTTTAAAAAATGTAAGTAAATATGATTGGTTTTTTGTCAGTTTCTCAAATCATTCGGAACCACTGGCCTGTCTTTGTGATAATGAGGGCACAAGTGTGACCCATTGTGTGATGCAGGGCGCTTGAGCAAATGCAATGTGTCGCAATATGCGTATCTACTTACAGTTCAATGCGTCATCTACCTTCTATCTGACTATACTGAAGAATCGGCGTGTCTGTACATTGATTTGTTTATCAAAAACTGATTGTAGGTGAGGGGGTGTAGCTGAACACAGAAATACAAGTTTTGAAAAAAATAACCGTCAGTCTGTCTGTTTGTCTGTCTGTTTGTACACGCTAATCTCAGGAACCGTTGGGCCGATTAAAATTTAATTTTGCACCTTATATCCCCAGTCAACATCTTAGAAACTTTATACCGCGGGAAATAACAAATAAATAAAAAATCCACGCGGGCGTAGCCATGGGTAGACAGCTAGTTTAAATTATTTTTGAAGGATGGAAAACAAGTAGTATCTTATTGGTCTCGTAAATAGATCTAGAGAGAAATATTAAGACTGTGCTACTATTAAGGCTTGCTATCTCCTGTTAGGGAAGAGAACGTATCTTTAAGTATGTTAAAGCAATATTTAAAACACATTATATAAATATTTAAATAATATACAAATATTATACAAATATTTAAAAAACACATTATATAAGCATTTTATAATAATATGCATTTGATTTTATGTAGCTAGGTATAATTGTAATTTTTGTTTATTTTTTCTTAAACCCCATTTCGGTGCACTTTCTTGTCTATCTCAAAATTATTTATTTATCAATTTTCTCTAACTAGCGTATAGGTTGGCTGGAAGAGATCTCTGCGTAGAGAAGCTTGCCTCTGTTGCGAAAATTCTGACTGATGTTGTTTTTTATGTGTGCAATAAAGTATATTATCATAAAGAAGCTGCATCCATCTGTTACTGCTGGAAAGAGCTGGAATGTGCAGCGCAACGGTTCTTTGGAAAACTACACTAAGAGCCCTATGTCCCTGCTAAGGGACGATAGGACGAGAAGAATAAGATATAACACGTTAATTCCCCGATTGAGTGAACAGACCATGGTTGGCATAATATCTATACTAATATTATAAATGCGAAAGTGTGTTTGTTTGTCCTTCCTTCACGCCCTAACTAAGCAACCAATCGACTCGATTTTCGGCATAAAGTTAGTTGAAAGGATGGAGAGTGATATAAGCTACTTTTTACCGCGGATAAATACCTCATTCCCACGGGAAAAACTGTTAACGCGGGCGGAGCCACGGGCCGGAAAGCCAGTTAGGATATAAAAATATTCTACTAAATCTTTCAGATGAAACTTAAGCTAGTAAGACACAACTTAACAAGCTCTTGGCCAGCTTTTCAAAATACATAAATATTGTATTTTGTCTTTAAAATTTAAAATACTTACATATGTATGTATCTTTTGCTGTGTTATACTAGCTTAAGTTTCATCTGAAAGTATTTAGTAGAAAATTATTTTCTAAATTCCCGGAGGAGATAAACTAGTTTGATCCAATAAGAGTTATTAAAACGTTCTTTTGCTTTGAACGTTCCTTTGCACTTCTATTATACCTGATGATACATGAAATTGTCAAGAGAAAAAACGCGTAAGTACATAGTATTAAAATAGGCATACATTCATACTATACTTTAGCCTATTCATTCAGTATTATACCATGCACGTACATCGTTAATGATTTATTATACAAGCTTTAATTGTATTTTAGTGACTTAGCGGTATTTTAGAACTCAATGGTTCGTAATAATCTCCTATACAAGTTCAAAATATTTTATAGAATAGATTATTTTTTTGTTGGTTCTAGTTAACTTTTTTGTTTAATTTTTGAACAGCTTTTTCTATAATGATATTCGATTTCAAATTTGGGACCGAATTCCTTTGTTAGAGAAGAACCAATGCAGTTACATTTTAAGTAAAGTAGTAGTGTGACATTTACATTCGATACGATATTACTTACTTACTAGACACACCAGGGGCGGAGCTACCGCCGTATCTGCCATATCAATTATACGGGGACCCCGGGACACAGGGGCCCCCAATGTGCGTAAGCAAAAATTAATAAAAACTTCCCAGATTTTTTTTTATTTCACAAATGACAAAAGTAAAAAAGGCAATTTCTTTAAATAGAGATGAATAAATATTTATTTTAATTTTATGCATTTTTTTTGTGAGAAATCTTTACCCTTCAAGGCACGCTACGCTTCTGAGACACACTTTGACCTTAATGCCTTAAAGATTTATTTTAAATTATTTCTAACCAATTCAAATGATTTCTTACCTCACTCTATGTAAGGATAAAATTATTTAACAATAGTAAAAACAGTTTTACCACGTAAATAAGTCACAAACCGAGTGACTCACTTAATGCAACGGGAAACCCTAATCAAATTATACGCTATACTTCAATAAATTAAATTAAGTACTATTATACTAGTAGCAACTAAATGGATTTCGGAAGTATGTCCAACCTTAAAACCTACTTCGATGTTATCTTTATTAGGCTTGCAGGGACCTTTCGTTTCACCCCTTTTGTGACAAACTTTAAGCGCCTCCAAATAATTACTGGAAGAATGTTTCTTCCAGTAACTATAACTTTATACATTCACGTTTCTTGTTATATAGGAATTAGTCAGAATATTTTACTAAAATCATGAATTTTTTCGAAGATTTAAGAACTTTTTTTTACGTCAATGCAATAAATAAGTATTAAGCATGAAGGAAGAAAAAAATTTACGCGCCCAAATGGAGTAGTAATCAAAACGTACTATGGGTGCCGGCTGAGACATGTTTTTTGGACTCACACACACATTCACACTTTTCTTTCAAATAGTCGTTCACGACATGTCGTGATGTTCTGTCATAACATATAAAAAATTAAATAAATAACACAAAAAGGTTAATAGTGCAGTGAAATTGTGCTAAAACCATGTCGCAAACAAAACTACAAAGCTTGCTGGTATCACATTTTTCTGGTGAGTAGTAAACCGCTTGGTTTTTACAATTTTCGTGGTCAATTTTGTAGCAGAAAATTGTGTTGTTGATTTTTAGTGATGTGAAGTAGTCGATAAAAAATAATATAGAATCGAGTCGTCAGAATATTCTTTTTTTATTTCATTTATTTATCGCAGTTTTCCAAAAGATCCGAAAATTAAAAATATTGTTTTAAATTTTGTGACAGTGACCACTAACCATCAGGTGCCCCGTCTGTCCTTGTGCCTCTCTAGGTAAATTTCGCTGCGCTCTAGGAAATGGTTACCTATCTTAAATCCGAAAATTTTAATACCGGGTATGTTTTTACCGAAAACGGATTGCATTTTTTTACTTTCCATATTATTGTTTTACCGAAATCATTTTTACCAGATTTTTATTTTCCAGTTTCATTTCTCTTTTTAATTTATTTACAAAACTAGATCAATTATAAATTATGGGAAATACTTTTCAATTCTGTTTAATAAACCTTCAGGATAATTAATATATACGAAGTAAAACAGTTGGTAAAACCAAAAATAACATTTCGATAATAAATAGTTGTAGTTTTTCTGGAAAAATAATACTCCTGTTTAACATAGTTAAGGTATAATGAAGTTATGTCAAAAGAAACATATTGGAACTAAATATTCTATGAACCGTTTTCGGTCAATTAAGTTTCGGTTAAGAAGAATTCGGAAGTACGAAATGTTACCAATATTATTGCAAGTTGCAAGTTGATTGTTTATGAGAGGCTCGATAAATAAGTCCAGTAGCCATGTGATAAAATGTACGAAAATAATCGATAAATATACGTTACGCTTCTTACCACATCACATCACTATTTTCAAATTCAGCAACCATTAAGTTTCATGTTTTTTACATGCCAAATAACATGAAGGAAAAAAAAATTCCACGCCCATATGGAGTAGTAATCATGCCTATTTTGTATCGAAACCAATGCGGCCGCTCAGAGGGGTGGGAGGGTAGGTGGAAGCGGGAGACGGGGTTTATCTTTTAACTCTATCACACATCTTTGAATACGTTAAGTTAGAAAAAGATAGAGACATTCATGTTATGACATGCCCAATTAAAAACAAAATATCAATAAAGTATGACATTTATTTGTCTTTATTTGGCATGTAAAAACAAAAAACTTCATGGTTGCTGAATTTGAAAATAGTGATGTGATGTGGTATGAAGCGTAACGTATATTTATCGATTATTTACTTAAATTTTATCACCATGGCTAATGTACACATACATCTTATGACCATCACAAATTTTATCACCATGGCTATTGATCACACATACACATCTGATGGTAAGTGGTCACTGTCGTCCAGGACATCTGCAACTTAGGGTAGCAGACACGGTGCAGGCCTTTGAGATGTCTGTAGACTTGTCTTTTGAAGGACCCCAAATTGTTGTGCAAAGGAAACACCTCGAGAGGGAGATCATTCCACACCTTGCACGTAACAATAACAATAACAATAACAATCATCGGGTATTTCAGTGCCAAAATCTACGTATCCGTGAAATTTTCTCCCATCCCACTCTACCCGCCTTCTTATGGCCATTTCGTCAAACATGAGGCTACAAACAAGTGGATAATTTGTGTTTTTAGCCATAAGTCCCAGTGCATCAAAGGCTTCCTTAGTAAATCCATGATTCCCTTCAATACACTGGTACCACTTGCTAAGCGTGGAGGGGTGTGGTAAGCAAGTATCGTACACTCTGCGTACATATGAATAAGCTTTTGGCGAATAATAATTTAATGTTAAAGCGAACCTCCTTAATGCTGGAGAATATTTAGTTTTGATCAATTTGCCATTTTTTGTTGTCTGTAGTTGACGCTTTAACAATTCATTAGACTCAACGCTAATATTTCCTAAAACAGTGCCTTCTGCTTCTGTTAGCAAATTATTTTTGTGTAAATTTTCGATATTTTTTTCTAAATTTAAGATTTTAAATTTTTTTCTACGAACGGATTCATTTAGACGTTTTATTTTTTTTCTTTGCTCTTCAATTTTGTATTTTAATCTGGTTTCTGTCAATATAGAGCTACCTTCGGAAGCATGCGTTGTTGAGGTATGAGGGGAAAACACTTGTTCATCCACCTGTAAGAATGAAAATACCATATTATTTGGACACTGCACAGAAAAACATCAATTATAAACGTACATACAGCTGTTTTCCAGATGGGATAGCTGGTAGAGATTATGGATTTCTGAGGATGGAAAAAACTACTTTTACATTTACCTTGTGATATAGGTTTTCGGTTGGAATGGCATCTTTATGAAGTCTTTTTCTGCCGGCTTCAGTTAATTCGTAATTACTGTTATTAAAATGAGCTGAGCAGACTCTGCTATATTTGGTTGGAATCCAATCTTTGTCTCTCCCGCATGTTGGCACCCATTTACGTTTTTGCGCCAGATCTTTTGGAAAACTGCGATAAATAAATGAAATAAAAAAGTAATTAGCTGATGACTCGATTTTATATTATTTTTTATCGACTACTTCACATCACTAAAAATCAACAACAATTTTCTGCTAAAAACTTGACCACGAAAAATGTAAAAACCAAGCGGTTTACTACTCACCAGAAAAATGTGATACCAGCAAGCTTTGTAGTTTTGCTTGCGGTATGGTTTCGGCACAATTTCACCGCACAATTGACCATTTCGTGTTATTTATTTTATTTCTGATATTTTATGACAGTGATGTTGTCCATGTACGAGTATTTGAAAGAAAAGTGTGAATGTGTGTGTGAGTTGCAAAATTGTCTCATAGCCGGCACCCATAGTACGTTTTGATTACTACTCCATTTGGGCGCGTAAATTTTTTTCTTCCTTCATGCCAAATAAAGACAAATAAATGTCATACTTTATTGATATTTTGTTTTTCATTGGGCATGTCATAACATGAATGTCTCTATCTTTTTCTAACGTACCGTATTCAAAGATGTGTGATAGAGACTGATAAAGATAAAACACTAACCCCGTCTCCCACTTCCACCTACCCTCCCACCCCTCTGAGCGGCCGCATTGGTTTCGATACAAAATAGGCATGATTACTACTCCATATGGGCGTGGAATTTTTTTTTCCTTCATGGTATTAAGGATCAGAATGTCCATGGTTGGCCGTTTATTTGTTTTATATTACTCTAATTTAAAATCGTCGTATTTAAAATATTTATTTTTTTTATTTTTACTAACCCCCGACGAAAAAGAGGAGTATTATAAGTTTGACGTGTGTGTCTGTTTATCTGTCTGTGGCATCGTAGCTCCTGAACGGATGCGCCGATTTTGATCTAGTTTTTTTTTTGTTTGCTTCTTAGCTATGGTCCAAGAAAATATCTTTAGCCATTTGAAGATTTATCAGCTCAAGTTGTTGAAGTATTTTAGTAACGGTTTTGTGGCGGGGTTATTTAAATCTTTGTTTTAATGTTATTTAATAGAAAGTAAATGAAGAATGTAGTATTTTGACTGAGATGATGATGATGATGAAGTGTAAAATCAGACTCGTAATAGCCTAAAGCTTTTACTCAAATATACATTTTTAATTTTTTTAGTGCAGTTTTGTAAATTTTTGTAACTAATATCGCTTCGCCTATTGCTCATATATGTGTTTCTTGACCTATTTATTTTCTATGACATGCGAGCTTTTTTATTTTTTGAGCTAAATTTCCATTCTTCTGACTTCGCAAATATTTAAAAATGTAGAATTTATTTATATAGCAAAGAAATATAAACAAGATTTCAGTACTATAAATATTCACTAATACTTCAAGGCCTAGATTTAGGGTATGGACCTGAATACTAAATAAACAAATATGTGGGCGTCACAAACGGCCGTCTGACCTAAACTAGGCGCAATGCCTGTGCCCTGAGAATCAGACAGCTGAAATACACACGACTACAAAAACTATTACACAGACCACTGCTGGACTACAGAAACACGTAAATCCATATTAATGTAATAAATGCGAAAGTGTATTTGTTTGTTCTTCATTTACACTAAAAGTAAGCAACGGATTACTCAGATTTTTTACTTAGCGGTAGATTGTCCAAAGAGTGACGTAGGTATAAATGTGCTGTTCCCGAGAATATTCCCACTATTCACGGGAAATTTTGTTCCCAGGAATATTCCCAACGAAAGCTGTTCAAGCTGGCTAGATGTGGTAGACCGGGTTGGTGTTTTCCGGTTAGGTACCTAACGACACGACCGACTTTTTCAGATCTCACTGACTCGTCCTAGTTGGCCTCAAACGGAAAGTAGCATTCTTATTGTGGGAATATTCCCGGGAAAGGCACACCACTAGACATAGGCATCTCTTCGTAGCAAGTGGACATATTTGCAACTAGATACATTCTCAGCTGGACAGACTTTATACCGCAGGAAAATATATACGGGAAGTCATAAAACAATCCGGACAGTAAATAATAAAACACAAAATGCTTTTCATCCAAATGTTTATCAGCGCCATCTTTACGAACAATACTACCCACCCATCCGATGTATTTGTTTTGGACATTATTGATTGTTTTGCATATTTCGTATTCAAACAAACAAGCCACCTATGAAAGTTGATTGATGCGATGAAAGGGACGGGACTCGGGAGGGTATTCTCTTTTGAAATTAATTAAAATTAAGCGGTAACTTTATTCAGTGAAGCGAGGTTAGGGAAAATCTGTTATGTTAAGAAATATTGTTTTAATTTTAGGCTCCAAAATTTTTATTTTAGGTTCCAAAATATCAAGTTACTAAAATAAAGGCTTTAGATCCACGCATTTCGTTGGTAGAAAACTGCTTAAATCTCGTGCCTAAAGCTCGTAACTTAGACCTTGTAATGGATGGTATGCTGCATTTTGAGAACCATATCCTCAACATTGTACGCAGCGGTTTTTTATAGACTAAGGTTCTCTATCGTGTGCGTGACTGTGACTATCTATGTATATGTGACGCGTTGATACTGTCTAAGCTTAATTATGCTCATTGCTCATACAGTGTTTGGGGAATGTCTGCTTGCTCGAACTAAAAATAAAATACAGCTAATTCAAAATGCTTGTGCATGTTTTTGTTTTCCAATACCTCGTCTATCTCATGTCGTCACGCCCTATCTAAACAAAAATTGTCTTATGAACATGTCGTCCCTTCGGTTATTACATTTTAGAACATTACTTTTTCGACATACTTATTCGACAAGCTTAATTTCTCACGTCGTCGTCCCGTTTTGCCAGTCGTTTGTCCTGTCCAAAACACAAAACAGCTGCTTTTCGCGGCAGCTTCCGCTACGCTGCTACAAAGTGTTGCCACTTAAAACTTCAAGATCTTAAAAAAACACTTATTAGAAATTTTAAAACCAAATTAGCGGGGGGTTGCTACTTTACGTTTGATATTAAGTATGTATAGTACCAACAAATGCTGTAATATAACTTCACCGATTTTGCTATTCATTTTATTGTTGTGTCCTCAAATTAAAACTAGTTGTAATTTGTAAAGATGAGGTAAATATTTTCTTCTTCTGTTATTTATGATATAGTGCCACCTTTTAAGTTAGTGCCACTGCCTTAGGGCCAAAGGGGTACCTTTTAGTTACATAGTTATTATTTAGTAAGTGTATTTTTAAGGTTCCGCGGGACATCAGCGTTATGGAATGAAAATTCCATAACATTATGCTGAGCAGTGACCTTTTTGCTTCCCACACAGATCTGTAAAATTTTATGTTTTTATCTTTTCTGTTTTTGTTCGTCTATAAATAAAGTTATTTATTTTTATTCTATTCTATTCTTCTTGTTGACAATTTAGTGCGCCTTCTAACCCTTTCTTCGGAAACCTTCAAGAAATTTTAACTACTAAATAGCTTTTTTTTTTAAGTTAGAATAAGTTCTAACAAAAAAGTGAAATTAATATTATCGTGTCATACCATAAAATATATAATTTCAGTATTTTCGACAATGGATAGGATTATTTGAAAAGTTTTAGGTAGTTTGGATAGTTGAAACGATTTCGATTATTTAAAAGTACATTGATGAGAAAGTTTAGTCAAACCCCATATACATTAATATTGGTTTTATTTGTAGTCATTTTTCGACATCTAAATTATCCTCATTATCATAAACCTATATCTATCGATCCAGAACATGACAGTCATGAAAGACACATATCGAATGGTTTTTCTTAACAAAGCATTTTTCTTTTGTGCGACTGGGTACTTGGTTAAGTGACAGACTATTAATCTTTCGACCAAGAAACTTGAACTTGATGTCTGTCAAGGTCTATACATACAGCTATGCTCGACTGCCTACTCTATTCTTTTCACGGTCGGACCAAGGTTCGCTTCCTAACCTAAGACAATCTTTACTTCCTTAATAAACGTCACGCCTATAAAAATTACAAGCATTAGGTGCAATAAATCAATGTACTTTGGTATCTGTCATAGTTTTCGCTTTATCTAGCTCTATATGTATACCTATGTAATTTATGTAATATGTACCTATAGGTAATTTTAAAAGTGGTAAATAATCATTAGTACTTGAAACTACATATCTCAATCGATAAGACAGTTAAAAACAATATTATTTAGTTCTTAATATATTTATTGTGGCGCAATTTGGCGTTGCTCAATTTATAAGCAATACAATTACGTAAAAACCGTAACAATTGTTCATTATTGCAAGCACAACCTTCTAGCACTTAATAATAAAAAAACAAACAATGCAAAAAAGCATCAGTGTAAATTAACAAAACAGCAAAATCTCTTTCTACCAATTCAAATTACTTAACTACAGAGACAGCAGCGCCCCACTGATTAGAAGTCGAAGTGGTCGCCGTGACCGAAAACGGTCGAAGGATCATCCATCATCATCATCACCAGTTTTATAAACACCTAAAAAATGTGGATTTCATCCAAAACTATCCGAACATTGTTTTTTCATCTGAAAACAAGTTTTATACAGTTGGGACACAAATTCCAAGTGAGTGAAAAAGAGACAGCAAAAAAAAACCTTTTCGAAAAGTTAATGTTTACTTTGTTGACGTAAGTATGTTTTGTCGGATAAGCTGTTCATTTATTTATTTTATTGTTGTGTTTCATGGTCCTAATTTTATTCTTTCATTTTATTGTTACTCAAATTAAAAAGATGTATTTTGTTCAACAGTGGACGTAATGAATAATGATAATAAATAAAAAACTGTAGAGTAAGAAGGTAGTGAAATGCAGCGCAAAATGCGAAACGCAAATTCCAGTTTAAAACTCTAGTCTTAGACATACATACGACGCATTATATATACGAAACATCACATGCATTCTGAAATTGTACCTCCCACATCGCTTGTTTTGCAGGTTTCAAATTATCTATCTACACATAAATGCGAGTACGTCCAAAATAACGACGGCGGCGGCGGCGGCGGGACGCGAGGGGAAAGCGCAAATACATGGCTGCATACAATGACTGCCAAAGATCGCATCCAGTACGCGGCACGTGTAAGCACAGTGCCGAATTTAACGTGCATTTTCTTTTTTTAAACTTTTTTGAGCAACACCAAGTGGAGAGATCCAGTAATGGAAGAAACAAAAATATTTTATCCATTTTGTTATTTAAACTGAAAAACATAGGAACGGACGGACGGACCTTCTTAGATTTAAATTTCAACAACTGGCATCCAGAAAATTTTAAAAAATCCTTAGGGCTAATCCACTGCCATTAAGCTGAAAATTTTCTTTTTCTTCAAATAATTTGATCCAGTTTTTCGGTAATACAAGAAAGTACTATTTTAGTACCTTTCTAAAAAAATTAGTAGTAATATACGGTCTTTTGTAGGTATACTTAGGTAAGCTCCAAACTGAAAGAAATATCGGAGGCTAGAAACGACATGTGTCTACGTCACTCTCCCTAATAACAAATAGAACTACGTTTAGGCGTCTAACACAATCGGCCTCAAGTTTTATTTACCACCCTAAGAATGTCGGTTGTCAATTTATAAGACACTAACCTTCCGCCGCGGCTCCGCCCGTGTTAACAGTTTTTCCCGTGGAAATGAGGAATTTTCCCACGGTAAAAGGTAGCATATAATCTTTTCTATGGTCTATTCTATCTTTGTACTAAGTTTCATCAAAATCTATTCAGTCGTTTTGGGGCCTATTCAACTATTAGGAATATTTTAGGAAGATTTTAGGTATTTTTTTTATTCCTTGGGTTAAATTATTAGAGTTATAGTAAAGATCCCTTATTATTTTGAAAATATAATATAGCCTATGTTACCGGGGGATAGTGTAGCTTTTCACCAGAGAAAGAATTTTTGAAATCGGTTCAGTAGTTTCGGAGCCTATTCAATGCAAACCAACAAACAATCAAATCTTTCCTATTTATAATATTAATGGATCTGACAGCTACTATACCTTCCTGTCAACGTCATTGAAATGATTGATACGACTGAGACTCTTGTTTTAGAGGCTGTACATAAATTTTCTTAACCAACTGACTGTACGCACATATTTCTCGAGCTATATATCACAATATTCACAATTGACTCAATCAAGCTATCTATCATAAAAGACGCAAACGCAAACTGTACAGGTCAAATGTCTGTACATAGAAAAAAAAGATTAAATCCGAGTCAGGAGGATGTAAGAAGTGAAATAGAACATATCCAGATTTTTTTTTTGTTTCTCTGTTTGTACGGGCTAATCTCCGAAATTACTGGACCAATTTGAATGAAATTTTGCATGGTGGTTCTTTACGGCCCTGGTCAACATCTTATATACTTTTAATCTCGGAAAAATTAAAGAGTTCCCGTGGGATAGTTAAAATCACTATGGAAAAGCTGAAAAACAACGCGCGCGTAGCCGTGGGCAGACAGCTAGTTTGAAATATGTTTTGCTTTTCAATACTTAATACGTCTATTTGTACTTTATTTGAAACTCTAAACACTCTGATTATTTTGATTAGTGTTTAAATATGAAAGCCTTCAATAGGCGATATAGCATAATATACTGTTTGTGGCTGTTCAGAAGATTTGTCCTAGACTCCAATTTTATTTCCCATTTTATTTTAGGTGGGTATTTACAAAAGCGCTCTTTGACAAATTGAGTAGAAAATTGAATACTTCAAAGACACCGTCTACGGGTGTCCCACTTCTGATTCTGATTATTCCCGATAGAAATTAAGAACGGCCATAATTTAGAAAGTACGTTCACCTTTAAGAAATATTCTGTAAAGCGCAAATCTATATAATAAAACTGTAAAGGTCGAATGTCTGTACATAGAAAAAAAAGCTAAAAATCGAGGGGTGAGGACGAAAGAAGTGAAAATAAAACATACTTATCTAGATATTTTTCAAATTATTGTTTCTATGTTTGTACGGGCTAATCTCCGAAACTACTGGACCCATTTAAATGAAATTCTGTATCGTGGTACCTTATATCCCCGGTCACGGGAAAATATCCCAATCCTACTGCGGGAAAATGTACACGGAAAAGTCAAAAACCAACGCGGGCGCAGCTAGTTTAAAATAAAGTGTTTTAAATTGATAATTGATATTTTTTGTACTATTGATTTATTCCTTGTAATTTTTTTTTTGTTATGCCTATTCCAATAATTTTCCGCTATATGCCGATAGATATATTATTATTTTTAAATTTGTAATATTCAATTTACTTTAAAAAACTTTTTTCGGCGTGACTGTATGTATGTATGTATGTACTTTAAAAACTAAATATAAGAATACATTTCCACAGAACGTGACAAAACTTATAATAATTTCAGATAAAGAGTGGCGAGTATTATTTAGCTGATAACTGTTGTTAGTCGCAAAATAGTACCTAGATATTTCGTAAGCGTTTATACATTTAAAAAAGCTTAACAATTTAAGAAAAAGAGATCAATGGCCAATAAATATTTACTAATTCCAGCACAAAGAAGAGCTACTCGTATAAAAGATACGAAATTGACGCTTCGTTCGTCCCTAAATCAACGTTAATTAGTCGCCGTTACTCCAATATCCGCTTAGCTACACCCGAAATAAATAATAAAGCAAATATTAATTACGTGCAAAAAGTTATTTGACTTCCAATATCCAATTCGGCCCTGGAATCGCATTGTGCGATAACGTCATTCACGCACACAGCCGTGCCGCTAGCCGAATTTTGTGGATGTATTTTTCTAGTCAGGATGCATGTGTGCGTCTTGTACCAAGTGGAAGGGGGACAGATATATGCGTATAGCCCAAGGATAGAAAGGGAGGGCCATAGCGTTATATAACGCATTATTTTTATAATTAACAGGCAAAAATTGAGAGATACGGCCGTGCGACCCTGGGCGCGGGCAGCGACCTCTCAGCCAACAAAATTTGCACAGCACAGATGTGGGCGACCTCGAACGGCTAGTTGCACGTTCACACATAGATAAATTCGCACACACTCATGCGTAGGGGAAAATTCTCGACTTCCGCATATGGGGCTCATAGATTAGACAATACGAAACCTGTAGCATGGATGCAGCCTTTGTAATGTTTGAATGTTTGAATACGAATGCGATGAAATCATATCCGTTACACATTGAAGTAATCTTCTTTAAATCTTCAAAATATCTTGAATATTTAATTTTATATTCAAAGCCTACGATGTTTTAAAAATATAATAAAAGAACTTGCTACGCAAAAATACAACACGATTTGTGAGTTCTTATCTAGTTTCTTAGTAACAACAATGTATATCTCTGAGACATGTGAGTACATACCTATTCAAGATTATTTTTAGCATTGCTACACAAAAAAGGTTCGTTGTAGGCGTTAATCATGTACAACGATTAAGTAAAATTTTGTCAATCTTATAATGACTAGCTAGCTACACGCTCTGGTTTCACTAATAAGTGAAAATAATTTATGAAAGAGATTAATTAATTATTCTTGCTGAAAATCTTTGCATATAAGTTTATTTCTTTTTTTGATACATATTTACCTTTCGAAAGTCAACCTATAGACACATTTTTGAAAAACATAAAACAACACACAAACTTTCTTAACTGTCTGTCTAAAGTTACACAAACAATATTTAAGGACTCTCCTGCAATATTACATGTACCTACTGCACAATGGAAAAGGTTTTCTGCGTGGTAAAAATGAAAGGTAATAATTTCAATCCAAACTGATGCATTATACTTACTGTATCTAGTAAAAATCTGTAAGACCGCTTTTGCGTGATGGGGTGATAAGAGGTGAAAAATTCAAGCTAAATATGAAAACTCTCATACTTTTTCGCCGACTATCAAATCCAAGTCCAAATTTATTTGCTTTTTGACCTCACCAACGCATTGAATCATGATTATCTGCATACAAAAGAATAGCTAAATACTTCAAACCACACTCAATCAAAATGCAAGTTTTCAAGGTTTTGGTTTACAATAAAATGTTTGCAAAATTTTAGCATTTGTTTACGGAGTTATTTAAAAGAACTTTTTTTTATTTGCAACCTTAATATTTAATACGAGTAAAATAGGAAATAATCCAAAGTCACTTTCTTAATTTGTAAATTGGTCACTCTTTACGATTTCAGTTTGTAACTGCACCTCTCCTCTATTAAAAATATAAAATAAATAAAATCCCTTCGCAGGAATTCTACTCTATTTATATTTTATCTAATTGGCCTTTGTAATCGTCTAGGGTAGGATCCGTTCTACGCCTTGTGAGTAATATCCCATTTCCTTTTAGATATCACAGTGTTTCCGTTCTCAATGCCTCTATTGTAAACAGCGGGCTGAATTCTGTCTGATACCTGAACATCGTTATCCTAATAAGAACTACCAACGTCAGTTGTGAATAATATATGAAAGTTTATAAAATGGGTTGGGCAGGACTATCAACAAGAAGAGCCATTCATCAGTCGCTAGACTGCAAACCGCTCCCTCATCTTCTAATCCTTTAATTCGATAAGCGTGTGCCAATACACTTACTATATGTCTCTAAATGGACAAAATTCCCAGTAAGCGTGTGCCAATACACTTACCAGTCGCAACATCATCAACAATTGTAACTCAAACGCCTCTAGAATACTGTCGTATGGTCTCTCTAATGATACTGCTATTCATACAATATTCCTTTCACCGCACCGGGAATATCAGGTCTCGGAGGCTCAAATCCACTAAAACATACATAGATATATATTTTTTCAAGTGAAAGAAAAGGGCAGGCCGTAGCCCGCCCTTACGAAGATCTCTATCCCAAAGGACAATGCCATCTGATCTCCCGGTGCGACCGAGGTCGATTGGTGCGGATTGTGAGTCCGATTGTTGCAGGGCTTACATGGCGAACCAATACCTGTTCGTTGCGACCGTAGTCGACAAGCTACCGAGGTAGGCGCTCGCAAAATGGTTTGGAACCATACGTATCAGGGCTTACAATGGAGTACAAAGCCTGAACGTTATAAAATGACCGCAGTCAACGAGCTCCCACCACGGCAAACGCTTGTTACCTGTATAGGGAATATGATATAATTTGGGTATGTTTAAAGACCACACACGTCTAGCAATTATGGAAGCCAATCCAAGCTTTCCACCAAGGTGGGCCGCTAAGCGTTCGAGTAGGAGTTCATATAGAAATACAACCTCCTAACTTCTTGAACGTCAGTCCATAAAGAGACGATAGCTGAATAAGCCGGCCTCTCTACCATACTGTAACGGCAACTGTATACGGGAACATCGTATAATAGATTCCGAAGAACCTAATGTTACTGCATGTTAAGATTAGCTACGCTATTCCAACATCGCGTTATCTCTCCACAGCCATTCATTCTCAAAGCCTCTCCACAGACAATATGCCTTGGAGGAAGACTGGTGTACGTCTCCAATCTAGTATATAGGAACAACATGGAAGTTGTACATCGTCTAAGCTTCATCACAAACTAATGAATCAGCCAACTTCACTTTCTCCATGCAGACCTAAATACTTTGATTAATTGGAAACCTACGATAGTCCAGAAACACCTCGTCTTCAAGCGTCAGACAAGATGAAGTCTCTATTCGGCGTCGGCGTGATTTACTAAAGTTTTAGGGAAGTCTAAGCTTCCACCGCGGGCGACGATGTGTAAGAAGTTTTTCCTAGAAATATTATATTTTGATGCGAGTCTATCTTTCGACCGACTTATACTCATCATGGTTGTAAGATAGGAATGACTTGCAAACACCCAAACTCTAGCAATCGTGCACTTTCTATAATTATATACTAATGTCTGCCAACACCTGGGTCAAGCTCCAAACACCCATAGAAACTTATCTACCACCTTCTAAGCGTTTAGGACGTCGACAATCGTACTGAGACCGTAATCCCGACGAAAGACGCAAATTTCGCAAACAACGCCTAGCACTCTGAAAATAGCAAATTTTCACATATTTTTGAGAGTTGAACTATTTCTAGCCCAATCCCAGAGCGTTTTCATACTTATCTTTTACTAAGTATTTTTCATGCTTTTCGACATCGGTCCTCGCTATGTGCTACTGACCGACGCTCTCACCACCATATATACGGACGACACGAAACGAAGGTGCGCGGCCAAAAATATAAAAACTTGCTCAAACTCATAATTTAGATAGTGTCGCTTATCCTGATTCCAAATCAGTAATCAGAATTGCGCTATCTATTTTAGTTCAGAAGTTATTAAGGAATCGGCTGATTTCATTACAAGAACGTATAAAGTACTTAGGAAATTTCAATTCAATACAGGAACGTATAAAGTAAAAAGTTAAATTTCCAAAAGGTTTTCTATTTGTTACATTCGACCTGTATTGAACATATTTGATTATAATAAGCCCTTTACAACTTAGTTCTATGTATTTGAGATTAATTATTCGATTTTAGAGATTTTTAGGAAAATTTTATTATTGTGCTTTCTACGCTAAGGCAAGACCTCCAAAACATTTCATTGTCTTTTTAGGCTAGGGGCGGGTCGGTACATCCAGCCCCCAAAATTTGTCGTAATTTACTGAAGATAAATTTTCAAAGCTCAAACTTTTAGGCTTATATGTTTCCCCCACTCGAGGTACTCCTACTTTATTTATCATCAGCTCATCTTCAACATTCTTAGCTTCTAACTAGTTCCAGCACTTAGGAATATTTCTCCAATCTCTCGAATCTCATAATCAATCTTCAGCATAAGCCTGCCACCGTCACTCCCATTCCTCACTAAGTCCCTTGATCGCCCATAGTTATCAAGTGCATGATGAGCTACACCCGTCAACCACAGTCGTTTCTAAGAACCTCATGACCATTGAAGTTTCTTAGGCATAACTAATGCTTCATATTACAAACTACTACAGCTTCCCTCGCTCGAGGTACTCGTATATAGTCTCTCCGTCCGTTTCGCCCTCATTCAATACAGTATCACACAATGAGTCTAAGAACAAGCATGAATGCAGTCCTTCTCACTGTCTGACACCCATCATAAAACTCATTATGGTTAAGGTGAACTTGGTTTCTATGCATCGCTATTCTACCGGAAGAGGCCTGATCCAGACGAGTACTTAAACCCCTGTGATAGACTTGCTAGGCTTACCGAAAATGTGTAGAAAAAGAAACCGAGTAGACCTGCGTCTAATTCCACCACCACGGCTTCATTAATGTCTGCATCCACAATAAATTTTATAATTTTCTTGCAAGTCCACTCTGCAGCAAGATCTGTCTTACAGTGGCTAGACCAGTCATCCAAAGGCGGCGGCCTATGAAATGACAAGGGAGGTTGGTAAAGCTCCTGTGACACGGGAATTTCCACTCTTCCCAGATCAACCAAACCAAGTCAATCCTTTCGATCTGCTGAACATGACAATCTTAGATTATCAATACTTTTCAAAACCCATGGGGCTTCCTCCCCACTTAATCAAATCTCGCTACCTAGTGATTAAGTCGACCTCCATGACAGTGCAAACAACAACAAAACGCTTGCACCTGTGAAACTCAATTCAGTCAACACAACGATCTCGGCTTTGACAACAAACCTGCTAAACTCAGTCTTAGAGAACAATACTCGATAACACTCAGTAAAGCCTGAATGTTGTCTTATGTCTGTAATCCCAATCCTCACCTGGAGGTTTGTTTTTGTTACAACATTTATCCACAGCGGCCTTCTCCGCATCTCTTCTATCCTGTAGACAGAGATTCTAAGCTCAGAAAGCGTGGACCTCCTTGATCGTCCACACGCACACAACATCCCCTGTTATCGCTCATATCATAAAAGATTCCAAACTCATCTCCAAGCGCTTAAAATGATTTTTCCCTATCCTAACATCTGTAATCTAACATCGAAAAACCTAAAGTAAATTAGCCTACCTCATATTCCCTTATCTTCCCTACAATCTATTCTACTTCAGTGCTACCTTTGATCTCAGCTTATTGGTTAGCACATCTAACAGTTTATCAAATTATCATGCCGATAAACTTCACCTAATAATTGTCTATCTAAACTTGAGACCATCGTTTCACATAATAATATGTCTCCTGTCTGACCCATCATTCAATGTGCTTTTAAATTCCAGTATAAGATTAAGCATCATTTAGATCCCAGCAGCCCCCCGCCTTTAGATCTTTCAGACAGCCCCCATCCTTCTGATTTCTAAGAGAACTAACAGCCCCCAATCTTTACAAGTTTTGTGCTTCTGCACAGGATTATGCCTTCATAATCTCAATTTCAACATCTAGAATTCGACTAGGAGTCTCCAACTTCATCTATCGATGCTATCTAATTCTACGAAATACATCGTCACTAGTCTGCCTCGAAAGATGCATGTCCATCCGCTGGCCGAACCTAATGTTTTTGCTAGAGCCATCTCTATAACTTCCCTCTCTTCATCAATGTTTGCGATTTTAATTATACAGAATTACAACTTCCTCACTGTTACTTCTAACCTGCAGTCCCAACATGCTGCAAACCGAAAACTATCAGCTCACTACACATCAAAACCCGGCTAAATACTTTGGCATCTCAAACTTCCACACTGTACGATATCTTTCCATTTCACGAGCAACAAATTGTGGCTTTCGCCACCTCTTACTCATTTCTCAATTTGCCTGTGCCGTTCCGTGTATCATCTATCAGATAATAAACATCCTGGTCACGGCACCAAATTGTAACTGCACCTCTCCTCTATTAAAAATATAAAATAAATAAAATCCCTTCGCAGGAATTCTACTCTATTTATATTTTATCTAATTGGCCTTTGTAATCGTCTAGGGTAGGATCCGTTCTACGCCTTGTGAGTAATATCCCATTTCCTTTTAGATATCACAGTGTTTCCGTTCTCAATGCCTCTATTGTAAACAGCGGGCTGAATTCTGTCTGATACCTGAACATCGTTATCCTAATAAGAACTACCAACGTCAGTTGTGAATAATATATGAAAGTTTATAAAATGGGTTGGGCAGGACTATCAACAAGAAGAGCCATTCATCAGTCGCTAGACTGCAAACCGCTCCCTCATCTTCTAATCCTTTAATTCGATAAGCGTGTGCCAATACACTTACTATATGTCTCTAAATGGACAAAATTCCCAGTAAGCGTGTGCCAATACACTTACCAGTCGCAACATCATCAACAATTGTAACTCAAACGCCTCTAGAATACTGTCGTATGGTCTCTCTAATGATACTGCTATTCATACAATATTCCTTTCACCGCACCGGGAATATCAGGTCTCGGAGGCTCAAATCCACTAAAACATACATAGATATATATTTTTTCAAGTGAAAGAAAAGGGCAGGCCGTAGCCCGCCCTTACGAAGATCTCTATCCCAAAGGACAATGCCATCTGATCTCCCGGTGCGACCGAGGTCGATTGGTGCGGATTGTGAGTCCGATTGTTGCAGGGCTTACATGGCGAACCAATACCTGTTCGTTGCGACCGTAGTCGACAAGCTACCGAGGTAGGCGCTCGCAAAATGGTTTGGAACCATACGTATCAGGGCTTACAATGGAGTACAAAGCCTGAACGTTATAAAATGACCGCAGTCAACGAGCTCCCACCACGGCAAACGCTTGTTACCTGTATAGGGAATATGATATAATTTGGGTATGTTTAAAGACCACACACGTCTAGCAATTATGGAAGCCAATCCAAGCTTTCCACCAAGGTGGGCCGCTAAGCGTTCGAGTAGGAGTTCATATAGAAATACAACCTCCTAACTTCTTGAACGTCAGTCCATAAAGAGACGATAGCTGAATAAGCCGGCCTCTCTACCATACTGTAACGGCAACTGTATACGGGAACATCGTATAATAGATTCCGAAGAACCTAATGTTACTGCATGTTAAGATTAGCTACGCTATTCCAACATCGCGTTATCTCTCCACAGCCATTCATTCTCAAAGCCTCTCCACAGACAATATGCCTTGGAGGAAGACTGGTGTACGTCTCCAATCTAGTATATAGGAACAACATGGAAGTTGTACATCGTCTAAGCTTCATCACAAACTAATGAATCAGCCAACTTCACTTTCTCCATGCAGACCTAAATACTTTGATTAATTGGAAACCTACGATAGTCCAGAAACACCTCGTCTTCAAGCGTCAGACAAGATGAAGTCTCTATTCGGCGTCGGCGTGATTTACTAAAGTTTTAGGGAAGTCTAAGCTTCCACCGCGGGCGACGATGTGTAAGAAGTTTTTCCTAGAAATATTATATTTTGATGCGAGTCTATCTTTCGACCGACTTATACTCATCATGGTTGTAAGATAGGAATGACTTGCAAACACCCAAACTCTAGCAATCGTGCACTTTCTATAATTATATACTAATGTCTGCCAACACCTGGGTCAAGCTCCAAACACCCATAGAAACTTATCTACCACCTTCTAAGCGTTTAGGACGTCGACAATCGTACTGAGACCGTAATCCCGACGAAAGACGCAAATTTCGCAAACAACGCCTAGCACTCTGAAAATAGCAAATTTTCACATATTTTTGAGAGTTGAACTATTTCTAGCCCAATCCCAGAGCGTTTTCATACTTATCTTTTACTAAGTATTTTTCATGCTTTTCGACATCGGTCCTCGCTATGTGCTACTGACCGACGCTCTCACCACCATATATACGGACGACACGAAACGAAGGTGCGCGGCCAAAAATATAAAAACTTGCTCAAACTCATAATTTAGATAGTGTCGCTTATCCTGATTCCAAATCAGTAATCAGAATTGCGCTATCTATTTTAGTTCAGAAGTTATTAAGGAATCGGCTGATTTCATTACAAGAACGTATAAAGTACTTAGGAAATTTCAATTCAATACAGGAACGTATAAAGTAAAAAGGTAAATTTCCAAAAGGTTTTCTATTTGTTACATTCGACCTGTATTGAACATATTTGATTATAATAAGCCCTTTACAACTTAGTTCTATGTATTTGAGATTAATTATTCGATTTTAGAGATTTTTAGGAAAATTTTATTATTGTGCTTTCTACGCTAAGGCAAGACCTCCAAAACATTTCATTGTCTTTTTAGGCTAGGGGCGGGTCGGTACAAGTTTTTATAAAAATATGGTAAATACCTCTCTTACTTAGAAAATGAATAGATAAAGAGTTTTATTTCGTTTCCCTAAAATGTGAAATAAATGAACTAAGCATTCTAGCTAGGAAATTTGCAGCAAAACGTCAGATTTTTAAATACAAATTATAGGGTATAACTTATTTTACTAAGCCTTTAAACCCAGTCGTTTTTGTTTTATACTTGTCCAGCTTTTTTTGTTTTTCAGAGGTTTTTCAGGGGTTTTCTCAAATTTTTGATACCATTCTTCGTTCCTAAAATATCGAACGCCAAAGCAATAATTCGGAATAAAACTAAATATTTTCTTCACAATTTCGGATATAACTTTCTTTTTGCAAACAAAACAACTAGATCAAAATCGGTGTATCCGTTTAGGAGCTACGATGCCACAAACAGACATACATGTCAACATTATAACATCCCTCTTTTTCATCGGGGGTTAAAAATATCAGTTCAGGGGCAGAACAATTTAACCAAAATCAGAAGTCGACTGAAATTTTAACGAATATGATTACATTGATTCAGAGTATGAGAGAGTAGTATTATTATGGACTTTTCTGATCTAATAAACAAGGTAAGTATGTATTTTTTTTCTATCTATTGAATTACTTTATTTAGAATAGTAGGAAATTATAATACCACAGAGGTAAGGATTCTCCGCTGTAGAGCGCGTTCTGACAATTTGATTCAAACAATTATTAGTGAAACCAAACAATAACAAAAGCATCATACAACTCTTCCAACTAAAAGTAGATACAAAGAAATAGATTCGGCGGTTGTCGTCTAAATAAAACAATGTACCTATGAACTTGTGTTCGTCCGTGAACTCGGCACCTCCCGGGTACTACGTTGCTAAGAGTGACGTCATCCAACAAAAACGAACGACCAATTGCATAACATTAACCACACACTTCCTAGTACTTTGGCAGGGCCGCGCATTTATAAGGAGAACGTCCAAGACGATGGAATTTTAAAAGCGATTATGAAAGTAGGGAAGAATTAGCGCAGACAATCGGAAATTTAAGAATCTACTCTCTCTTATATTTATTTGTTACTAGCTTTCCGCCCCGTGGCGCCGTCCGCGTTAAATAAACACTTTTCCCCTGGTGAATGAGATTTTTTTAAATTTCTCTTTGTAAAAATCATCCTTGGACTTCAACGAACATTTAAAAAAAAAATTCAATTGATCCAGCGCTAGGCGTTGCTGAGTTATGCGCTTACCAACACATTTTGCGATTCATTTTTATATTATAGATAGATATAGATTGCAGAGGTATATAATTGCTAATATTATGTACAATTTTTTTAGCTTCTTTGACATTAAACTGAAGTGTGGAAATAGCTGAAGAAAAAACAGTAATTTCACCACTCTGGTTTTATAAACTTTCGCAATGTTACACATAAATGAAGTCAGAAAAGCAATTAGTTATTAATTATTTCGGAAAAACCAACCACCTTCCCCAGCAGGATGCATTATTGTAGGGAAATCCCAAAGATCTGGGAATTTTAAAACCGATTAGGAAAATGGGGTAAGCAACCATAATTGCAGGAAAAATGCGGTAAATTGGGATTTCAGGATCCAAGTCTCACTTAAGTTGTTGATAAAAAGTATAACATTTCTGAAAAATCCAAGCACCAACAATATGCTTTAATATTTATTTTAATTTTCAATAGATGTTAAACGAAAAGAAAATATAATTTTACTTGTTGGTTCAGGAATCTGTCCCAAAACATGGAAATTTTGCCGATGGACTTTAGGATATGCAAATTACTACTTTACAGTAAATATACCTAGTGACATAACCTCACAATGCGTTCAGGAAACACAAATGCGTAATTCTTGAATTAGTTTTTTTTAATTGGTATATTTAGGGCCAGTGTTTTGGCCTCGAACAACGCGTGGCTTGTTCATATCGCCGAGTTCTTTATAAGGAAAGATGAGCGCATATACTTACGTAACGTAACGAACTTGAAATCAAATCGACGATCACGGTCATGGTTTGCGTAAAGGTCAATCCAGCATTGAGGCATGATATCACGTGTGTCGAACTTATAAAGTGTTTTAAAGTCAATTTGGTTAGGATAGCCCTTTTGACAGTTGTGTAGGTAGAAGAAGAAACTAACAGAAATTGGAAAGCTTGAAATACTGAGTACTTTTATGACGCAGAGGATTTTGCTTTGAAATTCATTTATTTTCTTATCGCTGAGCAAGAGAGCGCAAAGGGAAGTCTTAAGCCGCGATTAGTCTACACAATTTTGAGAACACTTTTTCAGTTAGGTTCCTTAGTAAGGACAAGTGTAATTGCAGTAAGGCTCCGATAATTAGGACACTAACTGCAATTACACTTGTTCTTACTAAGGAACCTAACTGAAAAAGTGTCCTACAAATTGTGTAGTCTAATCGCGGCTTTAATTTACATGACATTGTTTGATTTTATTTGATTTAACACATTTAACACACCTACCTTTTCTACCTTTTAAAATATCTAATGGAAGCATAACATGAAAATTCAAATTCTAAAACGTCAAACACCATAGCTAAACTAAAACTTTATATCCATCCAAGGATTACATCACAATTCTAGAAAAAAAAATACATTAGACTCATTCATTGTTAGAAAGTAATCTTTTTGGTATTAATATCTCACTCACTAATAATTTATAAATGCTTTAATGCTTTACCAAGACATGTAGGTACCTAATACTCAAAATTTTCAATAAAATAGTTATATAAATGATTTATCTGTTTCATCGAGATCGAGATAATTTTGAATCTAAGTTTTAGATGATATCTTTCACAAAATAAAATAAATAGAAAATAGCTCAGTTACAAACAACAAACCAAACCTTTCAAATCTTGAATGGGCAATGGGCAGATATCCATCGCAAAGAACGAAGGTCATCTCAAGCACTCTTACTTATATTTAGAGTAAAAGTGCCTCTCAAGATATTATGTGGAAGTACATAACATTCCACTAAAATCATAAAACAGATATAAACGAAATACAGACAATAATTTAAGAAATATTTATCGTACAACCTTTTCCCTTTTGCTTTTTAATTTGGTTCCTGTTAAGCTAGTAATGAGCTAGACTAGACAAATTAAATATGCATATTTAATGTAAGTATATAATCAAAGGTAAGTACATAAATATGTCTAGATTATTTCTCGATCTTTTGAATAAATTATTTGTGATGCCAAAACAATTTCTTCATCATCCATCATCCAACAACACATTGAAAAATACCAGAAAAGATTCCCATACTCTACTATTTGGTATTCTGTGCCCATTGAGACCTTTCAAATCATGGAAACGGTTTACTTAATTTATAATGGAAAAAATGTCTATAGAACCGGCCAAAAGTCCATAAAGCTATTATACAATTTCTGTTGATTTCAGGCTGCCTAGTACCACCCTAGTCTATACCTACTATAATAAAAGTGAAGAATCGGCGTATCTGTACCTTGATTTGTTTATTAAAAAACTGATAGTAGGTGATAAAGGGAGTGTAGCTGAACACAAAATAAAAGTTTTGAAAAAAAATACCGTCTGTATCTGTCTGTTTGTACACGCTAATCTCTGGAACCGTTGGACCGATTTAAATGAAATTTTGCATGATGGTACCTTATATCCCCGGTCAACATCTAAGATACTTTTTACCATAGGAAAAAAAGCAGCGTTGGCGTAGCCGTGGGCGGACACCTAGTACAGACTAAACTGCCAGCACCTTTGATCCTACGGTTTCACGCGCAGCATTTTTATTCTGGAACACATTATACCTGAATTCTGTGGGAATTGCGCATAATCATTTGTGGTAATTTAATTACGCAATATCGTTTTATTGTCTACTTTGTCTCTTTAGTTATTTTTATTAGCCTCTAATAGTTAATGCGTGGCGATGATAAAACAATCACTCCAGACAATGATTATTTTTGATGACAGTTGTAAATAAAACAATACATTTTAAAAATCTTATTCAAATTCGAAACTAAAGTAATTTTTGAAATAAAAGTTGTATTTATTCAATGCTAACAGGCTACTGTTGAAAAAGCAATTCATATAAAAGATTTTCATAAATTAATTCATAAAATATCTTTCATGTGCCCAATTTTGAAACACGTGTCCCTATATCAGATTCGTATTGAAAAAGAAAATGCAAAATTTAACGTTTCATGTTAGCCAGCCCACAACCCTTTATTTCTTTTTAATCAAACGTAAATAAAATAGAGGCCATTGTAAATCCACATCAAAGAGAGAACGTTTGCCATTGGTTGTGTAAACTGAAATGTTGAAATTATGATTCGAGTTTGAGAATCTGATCCCTATAATCAATAAGCCGGGTTAAAATGAGACCTGCCAAGTCTTAACGTTCCTATGGCAACGATCCCTTTACTGAATCTCTGAGGGCTAAACGTTCTATTTCGTTTCGCTGACAAATTTTAACGAATCAACCAACGCTTAATAACTTCTTGAAGCGGTAGTTTTTTATTATAGTTGATTGTTGAGACGTAGAAAATAATCTTATAGTATTTTTTCAGATGGGAATAATATTTTATACTCAAATGAATATTTGATTGTATATGAAGAAAGGCTTTAAAAAGAAAACTGAAAAAAGTAAAGTAACACAGAAGTTCAAACATTAAACTGTTAATTTTTTTATAGACTTTCTTTAGATACAAAACTTACGAAGTTAGATTTTTCAGATAACTTTAACCCTTTACTCTAAGCCTTCCCTTATACAAATATTATCTTATTGTTAGAGATTTATTAATCATATTAATCCGTTAACAGCTCATATATGTCCCCACCGAGGGGCTCGAGCGAGCCTACCCTGATACCAGGGTGAATAGGCCTTAGTCGACCACGCTGGCCCAGTGCGGGTTGGTCAACTTCACACACAACCTTTGAATTTCTTCGCAGGTGTGTGCAGGTTTCCTCACGATGTTTTCCTTCACCGTAAGATCATATTATCATCATACTAATATCATCATATTAATATCATACTAATATTATGAAGAGAAAAGATTTGTATTTTTGTATGTATGTTTGTAATGAATAAACTCAAAAACTACTGTGCCGAAGTCAAAAATCCTTTCACCATTAGCCTAAGTAACAAAGGCTACCTTCTACTGCGGGAAAATGCCTCATTTCCACGGGAAAAACTGTTAACGCGGGCGGAGCCGCGGTGGAAAGCTAGTAATATAATATAAAGTTATTAGGTACTTCACGAAGTGTATGGACGTTCAATATTTATTCAGCTGAACATCAATTTTCAAGAGAATCACTTGGTACTTAGTGCCATGTGGAATCAGAGGTAAATAGGAAAAAAGCGGCCAAGTGCGAGTCGGACTCGCCCATGAAGGGTTCCGTAGCAGCAAGTAACATGTTATTAAAGTTTTTGTAGCTCGTTGTAACTTTGATCGATGTTTTAATAATAGTGAAAGGTAAATTGCTGTTTACGATTTATGACGTATTAAAAACAAACAACTTTATAGATCTCGTTCAAACCAATCTTCCGTGGAAGTTTGCATGGTAATATACATCATACTTATATTTTTTTAGTTTTATCATTCTCTTATTTTAGAAGTCACATTACACATTTTACCACTTGAAAGTGTCTCTCGCGCAAACTATTCAATTTACAAAAAATATTTATTAGAAACCCCAATATAATTTTGAAGACCTATTCATATGGGTTTGATGAATTTTTTTTTATTGAGTTTCAGTTCTACGTATCAACCCCCATTTATAGATATTTTTAAATTGTTTGTGTGAAAATCTTAATGCGGTTCACAGAATACATCTACTGTACTTACCGAGTTTCAACAGTATATTCTTATAGTTTCGGAAAAAAGTGTCTGTGACACAGACGGACAGACAGACAGACATGACGAATCTATAAGGGTTCCGTTTTTTGCCATTTGGCTACGGAACCCTAATATAATAAAAGGATTTTATCAGCTTTTCTTTACAGTATGTCAACTTATTGAAATACTTTTTGATATACCTTTCTATCCTCCCACGTAAAAGTCCGGTAAAGCTTCTTACTTCGCATTTTCTGCTCAAGCATTACAAGTTTTCTTAAAAGGGAATTTCTAACATTTCTTCATTCACATTAAAAAATTGAGGTAGGGCTTCAAGAGTTAGAATAGAGACACTAAAGAGAGAGAGAAAGATGAATGTAATTCGAATATTGAATATTAAAATTTTAAGAAGTACCTAGAACGGCTGGCTGTCAGGAAAGCTAAAAAGAAGAGGGAGCAACCTCTTCGTTACTAGTATCCGTATAACTCAACGAATTTATAAAGAGCCAGTCAAAATTATATATTTAGATACACTTTTATTTTCACGTTATTTTGATGTAATGGTAAGATCTGATATAATATAATCATCTAACACTTGGAAAGTTATTCAAGCATCATCTAGTCTATCGCTGAAATCGTCGTATATGAATGATCAGAGAGCAGTTTGAGTAGTTGAAGGGAGGTGCGGTGCGGGGAGAGGTGAGGTAGGTACGAAGTTCGGAGGCCCGGCGCGCACAAATAGCAAGCTGCGACTTGGCATATACTGTACCTCCTGCCCAGGGACGTACTCAGGCGGGGCTGGTCTAGGACTAGAACTGGGAAAATATTTTCGGTTGTCTATTCGTTATTTCGAAGTTCGCGGGAGAGCGTCGGTAGCCAAGTGGCGAGGGCTGTTGACTTCCATTCGGAAGTTCGCAGGTTCAAGTCTCGGCACGTACCAATGTGTTTTCGATTTTCGAATTCATATGTACGTTTATTCGACTCTCTTACGGTGAAGGAAAACATCGTGAGGAAACCTGCACACACCTGCGAAGAAATTCAAAGGTTGTGTGTAGAGTTGACCAACCCGCACTGGGCCAGCGTGGTTGACTAAGGCCTATTCACCCTAGTATCAGAGTAGGCTCGAGCCCCTCGGTGGGGACATACATCAGCTGTTAACGATTCGTTATCATAATTAAATTGGTATTAATAATAATACCAATCAATAGTAGAAGGATTCTCGTAATCTTAATTGAAAAATAACTTCTGAATTTTTCCTAACCATCCGGAATCTGGATACGCTATAACTATAACCGGATACGACATAAATACCTCTGGATGAGGAAAATTTCGAAGAAAATACAAGATCGTAACCGCAAAATGAGAAAAGTAATAGTCTTGTTTTTTTTATTCACACGACCGTTAGCAGTTTTGTCGACAAAATAAAGCATTTTTTACTTTACTTAGTAAAGACGCGTAGGATGTGTACACACGTCTAATCAAATTAAATACGTTATAATAATATTTAGTCCAAGTATAAATAATGTAACTAAAAGCATGTAAAAGGTACAGAAATTATCACCGATTCTCTTATACTAGCGGAAATTAAGTAGAATATTCTCGGAATTGCTCAAGATTCCAATAGATTTGTTGAAATAACAGCCTTCAGACTTGCTCGTGTATGATCCTTGTTTTGTTTGTTATCAAGGGTTAGGTACATGAACATTGTTTGTTAGACGGGAAAATAAATGTTTAATGTATCGCCTTGCGTCGACATAAAAGCGTCTCTAAAAATCTTTTTCTTTCACTTTTAATAACAAATATTTATAGGTACTGGCTGTTTGCTTGTTGTTCGATATTTCCAACGAATTGGGATAGGTATTTTGGCCTGGGTTTATTCGAGATCTGATTTAACAAGTTTTACTTTGGTTTTCATAGTCGTTTATAACATTCAAGCAGAGCCAAAAAAAAATGGGACCGCATTTTTCAAAAACCTTGAGGTGTTAAGTCATTTTAAAACTCTTGTGATTTTTGTTATCTGACGGAAACTTGAAGAAATACTTGTAACTACTACAATTAATAATACTACACTCGTTCATTAGTAAAATCTAATTCAAAAATTTATTTTTTATTTTTTTTAATAATAAAGCAAATAAAATTTCAAATACAAGTTTACTATCGACATTCCTGTCCTTTCGTCCCACTATATCTGCGAGTAACCGTGGGTTACATTTGAAAGTCTTTAAATAGCTAGCTGAAGAAAATCTTGTTCAGGAAGATGTGAGTTCTCAGAAGGTAGATTGGGGACGTTGGAGGTTATATAAAACAGGTAAAATATGTAAAAGGCATATAGAGCACTATATGACGATCAAATATACCACTAATACATACAAACAAACACATCCATATTAGATATTATTATAAATCAAATGTGAAATCGAGTATAATATTCAAACGCCCTTCAGGTAAAGATTTAGCCGCTATGGAGGGAAATTGAAAAGCGCTCTAAATAAGCGGAGCAGGCGTCGAGCCGGGCTGGCAGGGGCGCAAAGGGAGCACGGGGGCGCCGCCGCGCCGGGCGTCACTATCGCAACGCGCGCGCCCACTCGATCGCCATGGCTACGGAGGCTCGGCGTCGAATGCGGCCCTGGGTGGCCTTGCATTGGAATGGGGAGGGCAATAGCCCCGTCTACTTGCAAGCCGCTATCAATTCGCTCGCCAACATTTTTGGCGACGCTCGAACGCGCATTTTCCGCGTTTTATGTAGTCTGTGTATTAGTGTGAATTCTTCAAGGCCGTTAGCTATTTGCTTGCATTGCATTTAGGTATACGTGACTGAAGTTGGATTGTTGTATCAATATCTTTTTTTGTGTTGATCTGACGTAATGGTGTTTATTCAATTTTCGATAAGAGTTACTTATAAGACTTTTAAGCTGGAACTCGGAACATTGAATAAAATTGATAGGGAATGCTTCATATAGAGTCCATAATATTCACAATTGATACTAGCAGATAATTTATTTATCTATCCACAATCTTCAACCTTCTTAACGCGTGTAATCTGAACGGAAACAGCTACGTTGGCGTGTAGAATAAACCTTATTATTTAGGCGACAATGAAGCCTCTACAGTAGCTGCTACGAAACCCTATAACAAACACCGAGCCCAGCACAAACCAGTGCGAATTTAGCCCTTATCCCATCTCCTATAGAGCATATTATCGCTCAATACTCACCGACAAAGAACATCAGATTATTCTGGATGTGCGCAATAAACTTGAGCGATAGAAGATTCCTAGATATACATGGACGCTTTTCAAGAGAATGGCGTGTGGTGGTTGCATAAAAGAGAAAAATGGGTGAATTTTTCAGCGATGTTATTACCTGTGAACCTTGCGATAAGGTCATGAGCTGGACTAGCGTGCGTTTTGGTGCGTGCCTTCTGCTAGTTTCCTTTCATATCAGACCCGACCTCAATTTTCCAGCGCTTATGCTGCTATAAGTTATTCGTCCGCCCTGCACACTATGTAGAACTTTGAACTTTGATTGAGTTTTAACGCAATTTTTTTTAGTATTGACCAATTTTCAAAAATTACAATGTGCGTAACTCAGAGCCTTTGCGCCTTAAACGTTCTCAATAGGATGGCACGCAACAGAAAACGCGACATAAGCAGGTGACATCATGAGATAGGCCGCGAGAAGACGCACTCTTTTAAATCACTTGCACTTTATGGCTGAAAATCGACGTATCAAGCTTCACCAGACTTAAACTTGTCATTGAAAAAATGTTCGGCAGTGGACGCATTTTGGTTAGAAATGATGATGATTATTTAATATTTGATATAATTTTAAACGAACTAATCTGGAAGACACTTGTAAGTATCTTAGCAAAGTAGCTCGTGTACTGTAGGTAGATAACCAAACCAAAATAGGGAAAGGACACTTTTTTTTTATAACCGAATGTGTAATTATCTACTAATAAAAAAAAATATTTCGCTAGTTATATTGATTTAAAGTGGTGGTTACAAAGAGAGATCCTAGTAAGATAAACTCACTTTTTATATACCTCCGTCATATTATTTTCATACAAAAAGTTCTTTTTCAGAGTGAGACAAATAGATTAGCTTATTAATCATATATATCTCAATAATTTTTCATTTGATTTTGTTATTATTTTCATTTTGTTGTTATAATCTGATTTTTGGAGACAAAATTCAGATATTGAATTTATTTTCTGTTTTCCATGCATTTTCCTTATTATTAAAATTTTTACACGTACACATTGCAGTGTTAAAGTATTCGTAAATTTAAAAAACATAATTTACCATCATTACAAGTTCACAAAAAACACTACATGAATGAAAACGAGACTAAAATAGTTATTAAGAAATAATCACATATTCTCCGCCTCTACGCGTTCGCAACTCTACAAAAAAAAATAAGACCGTGTTTTTGGCGTCGTGCTTTATCGATGGCACATTTCACTTTCTATGCGCTCGGGCCCGGGATAAAGGAAAACTGGCGCGACGGACCCGCCGCCTCCCCCCACCCCCTCCCACACCCTAATAGTTCCAATAGCCTCCAGCCTCGGCCTCGCTGACAAATACGAGTACTTCAGCTACAATCCGTATTACAGCGCCCGCTTTTCCTGACAGTACGATACGAAAATCCTTTGATCCTTTGACCTTTAAAATTCAGCAAATGATGGAAAACCAAAGCTGCTGATTTTATCTCTTTTTTTTAATGTTGACTCAAGGCGGGCGGTTTCGGGGTTGACGGGTGGCGTCGAATAGGCAGGACTCAGGAATGGGAAAGTGTGCCAATCCAGGATCAAAACACACGTAGGCAGACTGAAATATTGTAGGCCTACCCCACCCTTAGAAGTCTCGCCTATCGATGCAAAAGTAGGGCACGTTTAAAAGGAACAAAGGTCTCGTTAGATTTTGACTGACAATACATTTTTACACAGTTTTATTCCAAGTATATTTCATTTTGTATTATTGAAAATTAAATTTGTTAGGCGTTGTCCTAATAGAACGCGACTACGCGATTCGCGCGAATTTTACTCGTACGAACGCGCGATCAAACATATTGAAGTCGAATAGGTGTCCTAATAGACGATCGCGCGATTGAACGATTTCTTCATACATTTGACAGTCGCGAGTTCGCGCGAACTTGCGATGGTCGCGTAGTCGCGTTCTATTAGGACAACGCCTTAGAATTTTATGCCCTATTGAGGTCGAATGAATTTAAATTCAACATAAAATATTCGATAATTTTTTTTAAATGAATACTTTTGTGCCTAGTAGGTACTTAAAAAGTTGTAGGTACTTTTATAACACTAGCTTTCTTTATATGGGTGATATTGATATCGTCACCCATAAAAATCATCATCATTGATTTAAGTATCTACAGTACTGATCTGTACGCTTGTATCGTCGTGCTATTTTTGTGTGTTAAAAAATAAAGGGAAAAATCTATCCAAAAATCCATGTAAACAGAATCTATATAATTACTATAATAAAAGTGAAAAATCGGCGTATCTGTAAAATGTTTTTTTTTTTTTTTTCTAATAACTGAATTTAGGTAGGTATGTGATAAAGGGAGTGTAGCTGAACACAAAAATACAAGTTTTGAAAAAATATCCGTCTGTCTGTCTGCTGTCTGTTTATACCCGCTAATCTTTTTTTTACATCATATCTCATGGCTTTTACATCAGAAATACACATAGGCTCCTTGCGGGAAAATACTTCTTTCCTATGGGAAAACCTGTTAAAGCTAGTAAAAATTAAAAACACGCAAAATTCGCCGGTTTCTTACGCCGAATAAGGAAGCGAAAAGAAACCACAGCACGCCTTTTAATATAAAATTCGTAATTGAACTGGACCCTTAAAGGGTTGGAGGTGTGAAACCGTCTAGACGACCCAAAGGACGGGTTTTGATAAGGGTGTTGTCGTCGGCCTTGAACTTTGGAATGACTTAAACAAATGAGGCAACCCCACCGCTACATATACTTTATATCCACCCGCACGACATTTTTATACCGCAGGAGACGGAGGGTATTCAGCGCAGAAGCTTGTATTCAGGGATAAACACCAAAACCATCTTCACGGGCTAATGCTCAGCGTTCAAACAAAATACATCCAATTACTTATCGTATAGTAGCAAACCCAAAGGAATGGAAATGTGGTATTTCGCAGCCTTTGAAGAGACCTGTATAATTGGAATTGAAGCAACTCTATTCACAACACGGCCGCTCAAAGGTTCTCTAATATCCTCTTTGTTTTCGAACTCATCAAATTTCAGACTAGTTTCTCTACAAAAACAAGTGAGACCAGCTCTTGTGCGAGTGGAAATAAGTTCAGTCAGTTCCTAAACAAAAAGAAACTGAAATAAACAAGGTCGTGGAATCAACGCCGCCGTCGCCGCCGCCATAAAGACCGACGGCCGTCCTTGAAAAAGGGGGGTTCTTACAAATTGGGTTATTACAGTGTGTGGGGGCGTGGGGGGTCGAGACGGGATGTGCGAGCGGGCGAGAAGTAGGCTCGACGCGTAAGGCGTTTTAGGTAGGAAAGGGATGGAATGGGTGCGTGGGCGTACCTCCGCTGCGCCACCCCCCAGCCCGGCACGCCTTTCCAGGAAGGACTCCCGTCCCAGACTAGGTTTCCGGCGCCGATCATTATAATTACTCTCCAAGGTAAGCCGGGAGCTGCAACCCCACCACCGTTCTAATCCGACGAGCGCGCCCTGGGACCTGACAAACCTGATATTTCCAACATAAAATTACTAGTAGCAAACATTTAAACATCATCTGCCTATTCGGAGCCAATTATGAAGTTAATTAATAGGACCCTTAAATTTCTGGGACCGCGACGTTGATGACGATATAAATTAGTATGAGCATATCATAAAATCCAACTCGTTTGTATGAGACAGACGACATGTTTACCAGTCGTCGCAAAGTAAAAGATTTCAAGAAAATTATAGGTCAGATACCTCTATTTTAAATTCTATTCTATTCAACATTGATATCTTTTTCATAAAAGAACTGATTATTTTTTTTCACTGTGTCTATCAACTTTATGGATACTGCTTCGCCGGCTGTGTTTGATTTCAACTTTTTTTTCGTTCGATCGAGTACAGACAGTGTTAAATAAAAATTGATTCCATTATAGATTTTAGTAAAATTAGAACACCCGAGCTGTTTTTCTAGTAGCTGAATCAAATCCAATCCAAAATCGGTTGAATCATTTTTACGTGAAGAAAATCAACACAAAACATCTATAAAAAATTCAGCTTTATAATATGATAGAACTGCGTTTTATGTTAATTTGCACAATTTATTCAAACTTTGCTCATTTTATCCTACTCAAGACACATAACTGAAAGCCTGAAGTACCTAATATACCGCTTTCACCTTTAATAGGCACGACCTGAAACATTTCAAGCAGACGTCATAATCACCGCTGAACTTTTTACTCTTAAGACAGTTGTTAAGGCCAGGAACTCACAGCTGATACGAAACTGTCGACGATCGCGAACCGATACTCGAGTTTATATGCAGCTGGTCTCAAAGAAAGCTGGCACAATCTGCTTACAAGCTGCTTATAAACTCGAATTAAGATCGCTCGTCTACCACCTCTGTGGGTTCCGGCCTTAAGGCTTTGTGCAACATTCCTTTGATAGACTTCTCATATTCGACCCTTGTCCAAGTGTCAGAAACGGCAGCTGCAAATGAAGTAGCTATTGACAACATCTAAGCTAGATACGCCTTTTGTGAAACACAATCTGAATGAATTGAGGTTAAGAACAAAAGCGAATTTAGCATGCGCGGATTTAGGACATCTGGATCAGATGTAAGATCAAGTGCAGGGTAGGCTGAACACGCAAATCGCGATTCTCTCTTATTCAACTGGCATAAGAAAGATGCGGATGGCATCAGCATCACGTGCTCTTGCCTGTAGTATTAGTTTACTATACCTACAGTAAGCACCACGTAAATACTCGTAGTAATGTAAAGCGTTTTTATTAAGCGTAAAATAAGAACAAATTTTGTACTGTAGGTATAAGGCTATATGTACTGTTGACTTTTAAAGCAATTATTAACTTTATTTTTGCCATTTCAATACCATGTACTTCATCAACTATTAAGTTGACAACTGGACTAAAACCAAGTTATGTTTCTATGATTCCTACAGCTCTTTTTTAGGGTTCCGTAGCCAAATGGCAAAAAACGGAACCCTTATAGATTCGTCATGTCTGTCTGTCCGTCCGTCCGTCCGTCCGTCCGTCCGTATGTCACAGCCACTTTACTCCGAAACTATAATACCTATACTGTTGAAACTTGGTAAGTAGATGTATTCTGTGAACTGCATTAAGATTTTCTTACAAAAATAGAAAAAAGACAATAAATTTAAGGGGTCCCCATACATAGAACTGAAACTCAAAAATATTTTTTTCATCAAACCCATACGTGTGGGGTATCTATGGATAGGTCTTCAAAAATGATATTTAGGTTCCTAATATCTTTTTTTTTCTAAACTGAATAGTTTGCGCGAGAGACGCTTCCAAAGTGGAAAAATGTGTGCCCCCCCCTCTAACTTCTAAAATAAAAGAATGATAAAACTAAAAAAATATATGATGTACATTATCATGAAAACTACCAACGAAAATTGGTTTGGTAGTTTTTTTTTAATACGTCATAAATTGTAAACCGCAATTTACCTTTCACTATTATTAAAACATCGATCAAAGTCACAACGAACTACAAAAACTTTTATACTATGTTACTGGCTGCTACGGAACCCTTCATGGGCGATTCCGACTCGCACTTGGCCGCTTTTTTTTTAAATTGACCTACACTTGTGTCGCAATATCGACGACGTTTAACAGACCCCTCATACTGGCGTGTCTTTCGAGCGTTTTTCCAGCGTCGTCGTCACGCCAGCGTCGACGCAACGTCACTTAACTCCAGCGCAACGTTTTTTTGGAACACAATTTTTTTTTGCTAACACATCTTCTTTTGTTTCACTCGCTTTCCTGTCTATGATTGTATGCGCGACGGCCAGCGCTGGCGTCGCCTCTACGACGCCGCTGGAAAGACGCCCCAGTGTAAGGATCTGTAAAACTTCACCAGTTTTTCAGCCAAGTTAAAGATCGTATTTTGTCGTTGGTTGCTAGTAACAAACAAGAGAAGAAACACCTGAAAAGCAATAAAAAATATATAATTCTGTATGACAGGACTACTTTTTGTCAGGGTAACAGTTTTCTATGGATATCGCAAAAGTCTACACGTTAACAATAAAGAGTAGAGTTTTAAAAACGAATGCAAATGAATGAGAAATTCAAAGGCGTATCCATGGGAAACCCAAGTCATTTTTATGTTAAACAAATCCCGTCACAAGAATGAACCTACATTCCTCACAATTCGATGACGCAATGCTGCGACCAGTTTGAGTCCATTTTGTGCGTAGGCTTACCACGAGTTGTGAATCTACGTGGACATGGCAACTGTGATAAAAGCACACAAAGACGCATTTCAATAAATTCATAACCGCAAAAAGGGCAATAGAGCAGGAAATATTCCAATCAATGTGTAATAGATTGTAGGTATATTTCTGGTTTCCCTATAAAACGATATCTTATGAGTTTCTGAATAATAAATAGGTACACTTTTCGCAGTATTTTGTAATTTTTCATATTTTGGAAGAACTAGAAATATGAACTGAAACAAGGTGATTAACAGCGAGCGGAGTGCTAGTATTAAAAATGTATACGTCTGTAGTCTGTGTCTTAAATAATTCTTTTTTGTTATTTCTTTGCGTTTTAATGGTTTCCTTGCTTACTGAATTGAATTCATTAACTTATGCGTACCGTACCTAGTAAAAGTACATTAGGTTAATGAATAATTTCATCAAAATATCTATTGAAATCATGACCTCAGCCACTAGACCGCACAAGAGAAATGGATCCCCAAAGATTTCTATAACAAGTCCTTAATTCATCAGATCATCGTGACGTCACCCAATACACGTTTTCCTGTCTCGAGAAGTTCAATTTTTGATATACCTACTAGGAGATCTATCCTACTTCGTATAGGTATCGTATATTCCTTTAGCTGTATGAGTATCCTCATACAGCTTTACATGTTTTCTACATTTGCTTGCATATTCCTAGACGGTTAGGTGCACGTGACATCAATTTTAGACACCCTAGGTTCATTGACCTGTCCATATGTTCGGCCTTAAACTATCTATACACGTGGTAGAAACTGAGCGTATTATTGCTGGGGGGCATCAATTTGCTCGCAAAAAATGCAGTCGAGAATTGGGCCGAGAATTAATAGATGGGAAAACGATTGGACACATTAACAATTTATGGTGGCAATAACTCAAACCCAGCCCAATAATTACGTAACTTCGCATCATATTCAGTACTTTGTAGATGGTTTTTACTTCATTCTAAGTATGTCTACCACACCCATCAGTTCAAGTTGCTAATTATAATTATAAACGGGTGTGCAATTAACTTTCATTGAGGATTACAACTTTAAACCCTGAAAAATATATCAGGTGTAAGTGACAGGTTTCCACCAACTGATTTAAGACTCTCTTAGTCCATTAGATCAATTTTCCCGAAGTTAATTTATCAGGAAACTAAAATTTTGGTCAGTGTAAGGAAAGCCGTTGAATACCCCCCGTAACATGAAGTGCTATGACAAAAGTTTGTCGCACATTTAACTGTCAAAAAGTTGCGAGAAACCCGCCATACTGAAATATCCTCTAATAGGATAAGAGTATACGCACGACAAAATTATGTCTGTCACGCGTGGACGGGCATGTTAGAGGGGATCCAATTGTTGAGAAGACTCTTGAATGAATTTTTTTATCCAATATTGCAAGTCTTTTGACTGAAATAACGATGATGATACTAAAGAAAACAGGTCAATAAAATGTAATTATTTCAAGAGAATTTATCAACCAATACAGACAACATAGAAGTAGCATCTACCAAGGTTACACAACTGAAGCAATCGATATGAATATCTAGTCCAAACAGCTAACAAAAAATACTGAACGTGAATCACCTATACGGAAATACGAAAGCCAATGCTGTCTGTTTTAAATCACGATGCAGTTGTATAGAATAACTAGCTTACCCGCGGCCTCGCTTGCGTTAATATATTTCCCGTGGTAATGGGGCATTTTGCTATTTTAAATATAGCATTTATTTCAAGTTAGATAGCCAGGTACATTGAGCGTCAGTGGCTAATTGGCCGTGGGCTTCAATTCGGAAGTTCGTTGGTTCAAGCCTTGGTTCGGTACGTTGGTTCGACGCTCTTACGGTAAAGTAAAACGAAATGAGGAATCCTGCGAAGTAATTTAAAGGTTGTGTGTGAAGTTGACCAACCCGCACTGGGTCCGCGTGGTAAACTTAAGCCTATTCAACTTGACTTCAAGGTAGGCTCGAGCCCCTCGGCGGGGGCTTAGTTATACTTACTCTTAATGCACATCCAGGCACATAATAGTAGTTTTCAGTATTTCCCTAACAAACATCCAAACGGACCACAGAAACAGACAAACAAATCTATAGAAAAAACTGCAGGGGTCGAAAACCTCGTCCCGTTCTGTGGGTATCTTAGAAAAAAAATGCTAAAAACCGAGTCAGGGGGATGTAAGAATTTATAATATAGAACGTATCCAGATTTTTTTTCTCTGTTTTTCTGTTTGTCTGTTTGTACGGGCTAATCTCCGAAACGGAGACCGATTTGTATTATTTTTTGCATGGTGATACCTTATATCCCCAATCAGCATTTTAGATCGTTTTTACTGCGGGAAAATATCTCAATTCCGCGGGAAACTGCGCGGAAAGTTCAAATACAACGCGGCGGGCGTGCAGCTAGTGCTTAATAAATGTGTTTATTGATCTTGTAATTTATTTTTCTTCTGCATCTTTTATGAACAGACATCGACCTGTTACAATTTTATTATATGTATATAAAAACTATCTTAGTCGGCGTTAGTCATAGATAATAAGGTTCTAAGAATCGTAGGTAAAGGCCCTCTTGGCGGTGCAGCCTTGAACATAATTTATGGTCTAGAATCTAATCTAATTCTAAGAGGAAAAGGTTGTACCAAGAACCAAAGGTCTAAAAAAGGTTCGGTTTATGTCTTCCTATTGGTTATCCTTAGGGCTACTGACCAAAATCAAGAATTTTTCTAAAGTTCGCTGTCGCCTTACATATTACAAGATATCTAATTATTTAGAAGACAGATCTCCATGGGAATGAGGTTGCTTGACTTGGCTATTAATATAATTAAATTTATTAAAGTATGTTGTACCTATAACATTACAATATATTGAAAAAACATATAATTTTTAAAAGATGCGACGCTTGTGGAGTTTATTCGGCGAGCTCTTCTCCACAAAAGACCGCACATTTTACTTAACTAAGTGATCAAAAGTGTCCAAAAGTTAAAAATAAATTATTTCATTTCATTTCCTATATCCTAAAAAAATTCGTTACATTTATTTAGTTTAGATGCTTATTGAATCTTAAATCAAATATGTTTCCATACGAGGTTTTAGTTGGTGCGTTCTGTGAGCAGACTGGCTCTCTCACTCTGCTGTGTAAAAGATCATGTATTTCTATAGGTAGAGGTATATACGTAAAAAATACAAGCATAAACTTCCGAACATATTTCCTTGTTTTCTTTTCAAAGCTTTAAGGGAAACAAAAATATCTAAAAAGGTTTCTGTACGTGTGCGGGTGTTGTTGAGTTAGCAACATGTCAGAAACAGGACTGGATCTTTCCTCCTTACAAAAAGTGTAACGGAAAGGTAAGATAACATAAAGTATATTGATGAAACTATATTGATCAAACTAAGAATAGATAACTACATACAAAAGCTACTGTTTTTGTTCATAATCAACTGACAATTCGAGTCAAGACAAGCATGGTCCTAAAGTAGACAATGAAGAGTCCGCTGCAGTATTGAAGATGTAGTTTGGGGATTGTAGTTGCTTTTTTACAGCTAAAGGTTTTTCTATTTCCTGAACTACGTAACTTTAGTGGCTTCATACGAAATTCTCAGGAAAAGATAGAATGGTCCAATACTAACCCGGAAACCATCATGACATTCCACAAATATTATTGTATACTAACGTAGCAACTCAGTTGTATTTTTAAGGCAAATAACATTTCAAACAAAAAGCTCGACAACAGCGGTGCAGCCCACACAACAGCATAATTTATCTAATACCTATTAACTCTAGTTTATTAAGAGCAAGTAACGCGTGTAAACAAATAAACCCTTTTTACGAGAAAAACAAACTAAATTCAAAAAACAACGTTACGTCACGTCTCTCGCTGCAAATTTAAAAATTGAACGTGAAGTCAATTATAGCACAAAAACACATTTAACCGAACGAAATGCTGTAATCTACCTTGAAATCGATACTCCATGCGTAAGCCATTGTTTATGATAAATTAAGACAATAACCAACACGCGTAATAACACTTAAAACCTGAAAAACTAGAATTAGCCAGATAAATACAATTTTATAGCAGCCAAGAAGTACTTCCTTCATATTTTTTTACGTTAGTGCGCTCAGCGCACTGGCCAAAACATAGGAATGAAAATAAACGCGGTCTGTACTAGACAACAAAGTCAAAGAGGCCCCTGACATAGGGGTCGATATTGCGAATTTCCTTATGAAACAAAGGGATGCGAGGAATTTCACAGTTCAACTTATAATGGTTGTGTAGGAGTGGGTTCGTTACCCGGATTCGTTCTCACGCGCATCTTATGTCATGGCGACTGCGTCTGCGTATGTTGGCAATCGATAATTGTTTTTTTTTAGTTCGTCCATAAAATTATGTAGCTAGTACATACATCGTTATCAATAAATAAACTCATACGTCACGAGTTCTACTTGTCCAGTGCAGGTTGGTCGACTCAAACGCCAAAATTGAAAAGGTTTGTACTTACAGTTCGCGCGCGAGTTTAATGCATAGTGCGTTTCATTTTATTTTTTAGTTTATAGCTATCTTTCTATACTATAGATTTTTAAAATAAAACTGATTAAACTATCTATTAGAAGAACTGCTCTTGTAACAGAGAGTATAAACAGTTTTATTTTAAAAACTATAGAATAGCAGAGCTATGAACTCAAAATGAAGTGTATGAATGTTGAAACGCACTTTGCTCTCCAACTCGCGCGCAAACTGTATTCACACTAGCGCAAACTGTAACAGCACAGTAAGTATATCTAAAGTATATATTGTATAAAATAATAATTTATAAGTTAGTAAAAAATTTTGAAAAGATGCAACGCCTGTGGAGTTTCTTCCGGCGAGATCTTCTCCACAGAAGACAGCCAGATTGTGAACTCACCTCGACGTCGAAAAGTGATTTGTAAAATCTTACTTCGAATAAAACATTCGAATTTTGAATTTTGAAATTTTTATTCGCGCGGGAGTAACACGCACTGGGTCAGCGGGGCTACACCCCTTATAAAATAAATAAAGTTTTCTTTTGTCATTTATACTCTAAGCTAAAGCCCTTGACGTGGACTTAATTATGTATGAGATGAGCTATAACTAAAAACCCATTCTGATTTTTCGCTTTAAAAACTGTAAATAGTTAAAGCTGCAAGTCTTAGTTTGCATTTATATGTTTCGTGCCATGTCACAGGTCAACGCTAGCAAGGTTTATTGCATGAATATGCAATATTATGTAAAATTAGGCGAATAATTCACTTCGCAAAAACAGTCCAAACGACTAGGTATTTACCTACGTAATTTAATGAGTGTCGCACTTGTATGGTACATGAAGTCATATTCTTTTTTACATATTTTATGACCATACCTCCTTTTCAAAGTATTTTTTATTCCAGCAGTGCACTGTAATAAAAAATAATGTTTTAACTGTTATATAAATCTAAGCGAAAGCGAAGCTTTTTTAATGATGATGATGAAGCGAAAAATTAAAAATGAAACAAAAACAAAAGTCACTGGACTAGAACCCGCATCTTTTTGGCTATCCGAGCCATACAGGCGCATTATCATTAAAACTGTACCATCAAGTCTGCCAATGAAATTATTTAAGAAGTACTAAGTGCTTTAAGTGCACTACAGCTCCATTTATCATAAGTCATTCGTAGTCATTAAAGTTTTATTCATTTGTAGTCATGCATAGTTCATTTTTCACTTCGATTTATAGATAGAGAATAAACGCTAACAGATGACATATGTTAAAAAAGTAAATAAAAATGTTCAAATGTTTAGGTTACAAGAAAATTAATCGGTAACTACCTACTTTGTAAGAGATGAGAATCAAATGTCTACGAAGCCAATATTGTATGCTACGCCGATGCGCTACGTGCATCGATGCATCGTAGATGCAGCTACGGTCTACACGGCTACGAGCGTAGCACTGCTACGAAATTGCATGTGCAAAAATGATTTTGCAAATTCTGGACTGTTTTCATCGAAAATCCTACAATTTTGTTAAATGAAATTATAGCTAATATAGTGGGTTAGTAATAGTGCTTTATTGAGATTTTTAAAAGCAAAGTATGTACTATAAAATAACTGAAAATAAATGTATGTATTAAAAGAAACTAAATTACGAACGAGTCTAACACAGTCCAGTACTTGCACAGGAAGCTACATTTAGAAATCTGCACAACAGATGTGTCTAATGACTTTAAACTAAAGACAAGTGTTAACAAAGCTTGAGGACTTGAGATATATCAATCTTCTTCATTTTATTTTACAACGATTATGATTTTTATGATGAATGTAAGTATATAAAAAGTTTTATTATTTTGATATCATACTTATAAATTGAGTATTTCTTTGGAAGTCTAAATAACCTATTACATAGTGCAGTTTCAATAACATTATACATATACACGTGTAAAATTGATAACCTCTTATAAAAAAAACAAATTTGGATTTTGTTATCAAAATAACATTATCAAACCAGCTTCGGTATATGAAATTATAAGACAAGATATTATCTACTTATTATTATTATTCTGTGCATACACGTGCTTAGGTTTACGGTGCATACCTACTTGATAAGGCATGCAGCTCTATGCCTACCACTTTTTTTTCATTTATACTCTACTAGCGACCCGCCCCGGCTCCGCACGGTAAAATGGTTATTGTGGATTATCCTTAAGTATATTATGCATGTATTATACATATAAACCTTCCTCTTGAATCACTCTATCTATTTAAAAAAAACCGCATCAAAATCCGTTGCGTAGTTTTAAAGATTTAAGCATACATAGAGACATGGGGACATAGGGACATAGGGACAGAGAAAGCGACTTTGTTTTATACTATGTAGTGAAGTTATTATAATATTTTTTAAAGATATTTATTTACATTTCACTATCAGAATGCTGTAAGAAACCCACCACATTAAAGTTTTTTTTAAATCTGAGATAAGAATATAGAGTCCACCAAGTTTGGTTCAACTTCATACTGAAATATCCTCAAATAGAATAAACAATGGGACCAATTCTGGCGTGGCCGCTAAAATCTCTAAATTTAAGTTGTTGGTCTCTTTCATTCATATGGGAATCGAAAAGGATGGGAGATGAATTATTTAATTTTGAATGAATGATATTTAAAATAAGAAGGGCAGTCATATTCAGCTTAATTAGTCGGGATGTTTTTAAATGCCTGCTAAATTAGTACAAACTACGCGTATAATCGATCTTTAACGTCTCTAAATTTAAGTTGACAATCACCTGTCCCTTTTCGGTTTAAAAGCGAATTAAGATTTTATATTTAAAGTTAGAGCGCAATATGTAGATTCAGACCCAATATGTCACGAGTAAACCGTCATGCTAGGTTTTACTCATATTATGAGTATATTTACTTGAAATATGGACCTAGGTATTGTGGCGTGCCTGCGTCCTGCTTGCTCACCGCTTTCGTACTGGCAGTATATTCGCGTATTTTGGCTATTAAATATTAAAAAAAATGTTGTTTGAATTTCGAGCTGCTATTGAGACGGCCGCAGTCCTCTCTACGTGCCGGACAATAATCTGTATCAACAAAGAACTTATGTCATATTCTGAAATAAATGAAATATAAATACGCTTTTGGTTTCTTTCCCTCCACCATCTAGGGCCGCGTCTGCGGTAGTAACTATGTTACTAATCCCATGACTTAAACGCTTCAAACCATCCGTATATTATATTCATCAATCTCGTAGCCTCGTAGCAATCGCGCCCTGAGCTTGGGTGGCATGGGTATCTTGCCAAACTGGTTTGCATTTAGTTTTGCTTCTAGGAAATTACATCGGCCGCATCGGCAACAGGTGTGCCTAATACACTGTATAATGTTCAATGAATTTATTCTCATCGCAGCAAAATTACCTACGCATGAAATCCAGCCGCTTTATGCGTAAAAACTTTAAACTAGTTTTATTAACATTTATGCAAGGTTAGGTTTCGATTTGATACGCGCACCTAAACGAAGATACGCTGATCTTTCGTGTGTTTATTGCGGGAAAAACAATCATCAATCGTCATATTCTACTGGGAAAAACTGGACTTTGTTTTTGAACAACTTCAAAATATTTTCAGCATTTTTCAACCGGCTTTAAAAAAGAAAAAGGTTCTTTTTTCGCCGCGTTTTTTTTTTTTTGTGGATGTTATAAGTATTTCCTCCAATTATGAACCGATTTTCCCTCATTCCCCACTCCACTCCTACTCCAAAGTGAGGTTTATAAGAATGTCTACACATGTTTTTGACTACTAATCTAAATAAAAAATATAATAGCCATACTTACTAAATTGCTATGCTTTAAGCTGCATTATTATTTATAGGTACCTTTTACTTTTTAAGTCTGCATAATAGGATTTTTCGGGAGTTTCATTATTTATTAATTTTTTTCTAACAAGTTTTATTGACTATCAACTTTAAAAATTACATATCTTTTTAGTTGTTTTCAAATTTACCACCGCAAAGATTTCTTCATTAATTTCATTGCCATTTATATTGAAAAAACGTCCCTATGTTGTCATCCAAAGGTAGGCCTATGGGTAGATTAGCTCTATGGTGGTACCGGTCCTCTAAACAGGTTACGCGACCTTGGGTCCGAAGAGGTTTCCGCATTCGGCCCCTACTGATGATGTGGCCAATACGATGATATGTTCTGCAAGTATCTCTTATACCCATTGTTTTAATTATTTCCCATTAGCTATGGTGTTTTTATTCTTACGTGTACTTCGCTTAACTGCTATGTGTTTCGATTTTGGTATACAATAAGAATAACTTTATTTACGAAAGTTTGGGTACAAGATTAATGGCACTAACCTTCGCACTAGGATTCTATTTGTTGCGATATAAAACAATAGTTGATCAAATAATGTTACATTGAACTCTTGAATACAAGTAATGAATGATTCGTTTTTTTGGGGGGGGGAGGACAATTTATAATTTAATATTACCTTGTCGATAATATAGATTGTATTTGAACTACGCTAAAAACTCTGATGTTTATAAAGACTCATATATAATATGTATATTTTTGCTGGTTTCTTACGTCTATATCTATAACAGTTGGACCGAAGCCTTTCCCTTGAAAAAAAATATTGTCCTCATGCTGGAAAGCAGGTTTTAGCGGTCATTGTTTTGCTGCCTTTCCTTAGATACAAATGTGTCAAAATCGTTTCGACACATTTACAAAATGTTGTTGTAAAAATATATTTAAAATTATGCAACGCCTGTGGAGTTTCTTCGGCGAGTTCTTATCCACAGAAGACAGCCAAGTTTTTAAACTCGCCCAGAAAAGATAATGTAAATTTGACTTAAGTAGGGACTACTATTTGGTTAAGTAAGTAATAATATTCAAAAGTTAAAAATGAAATTCTTTGAACTCTTTGAGTCACAACACAAGTACTTAATTTGGTTCAATTCCTGCAAAAGCAGCAGAAGAGCCACGCAGCAAAACACAACTATATGAAAAATAAATCGAAAAGCAGTGCTTTAAATTAAATATTTTTAAAAAACATGTTATTAAATAAATACTTATGTTTCACATACAAACATCATAATAAAAATGCATAGTAAGAAAAAAAATATCAAAAACAACCTTGAATGCAATCACCTAATCTGATTCATAAAAACAATATAAATTTATAAAACGCAGACATATTTATCAATATTGGCGCACAGATAGGCCAACGTTAAATATCTGACGTTTCTGATTACCACTATTTGTTATATACATACTAACTTTTTGCTCCGCGGTCCTACGATTTTCCCCAAAATGAAGTACCGATTTTCCCGTGGTAAAATGTAGCCCATGTCCTCTCTCGTGATGCTATCGATTACCGTGCCGGTTTTTATTGCTATCTGTATTAGCTGCCTAGGCGTGAAATGACTTCCCTGTATTTTCGCATCTTCTATTATTCTATAAGGTAGATGGATACATTTTTTTTAATAGGATTTTTGTTTTGTTTTGTTCGTTGATAATTCTCTTTGTTGTGTTCATTTCCAGGAATGCGAGTAAAATTCGCAGAGCAGACAGCTAGTGTCCAATAATTAGGTTTAGGGATTATTGTTCAAACTACGTACACCTAACGCGTCTTTTCCACGCAATATTTATCAAATGTGAAACCTATAAATTAAAAGAAAACATGCCTTACCTTACCTACTTATTATTATTGGAATATTTCGTTACGGCCTACAATAAGTCGTTGAACAACTTGCATTATGTTCCGAAAGATGCCGCACAAAAGGACTACGGAGACACGCTTCTAAGCCGAGAATCCCTTTATAGGGTAGGGTAACCCTCGCAAAACGCTTTTGTCGTACAACATTGAATTAGGACATACTCGGAACTGGTTTTGAAAAGTATTGATTAGAATTTGGACACGGCATATAATTGGACGGTGTGGTTCCCGACTTAGAATTGGACCAACTCAACTCTGTCGTGTTGTCTATATTCTGTGGTGTCGTACTTTAGTACTGTAACTGGTGTACAATAAATAGACCGTCGTCCGAGAAGCGTTTTTCGTACCTATCGTACTTTCGTGGCAGACTTTAATATTCATATGTGAACTTGTTTGGTGTCTCTAGATATCGAAGTCTGCCGAGCCAAATAGGAAGCGTTTGGGAGTTATGTCACTCTGAAAAGTGCTCCAGATGACGAAAAATTACCTATCTTACTTTTGAAAAATTCTTTCTTAGGATCGTTCGTAGCATCATTATGAACAGCCTAGACAAATTTCCAGACCATTTACAGGAAGCGTTTGGAAAATCAGCCGGCTTTTGTGGGTGGGATTTTTACCAAGAAAATACCTATCTTACTTTTTGACGAAACTACATTCAGGTGATGGGGAGGCTCTCATACAACAATTAAAGTCAAGTCTGCCGCAGATATTAGGAAGCGTTTGCAGAATCAGCCGCTTTGAATGTGCCAAAGACTGAAGACGCTTACTACTGAAAACGATAATATTATAGTTTATTTTCGTAATATTGACCTGTGAGTTGAATTTTAACCTGTTAGAAGACTGTCTGAATCGAAAATAAAATCAATAAAATACGGATGTATGCATAAATAAAATTATAAAATATTTTTTCATACAAATATTTTTATTTCATTGTCACGTCTACTATCGTCTCTCTTATCAATACCTATAATTATTACAAAATAACAAATATATATTTTTTAAGTACAAGTGACGCTTATCAATCGCCTTAAAAAAACGATATCCTTTAGTTTTTGTATTCTGTGGTTATATCTCTCTTAAACTTACTCGAATAAAAACAAAATCGATAAAAACAAACAATCTACCTAAATAAAATAGATTTTCGTAGGATGTTACCTACCTAAATATCTACTTTACATAATATAAACAAGTTGCTTGTTATTAAACCAACTTCAAAGGTAAGTCAAAAAATAGCTGCCGAGTATCAACAGAGATATATCTTGGTATATTATAATCTGAACATTGCTAAGCCTGCCTTGCAAATTTATTCAACTGAATCACATGCTTATGACAATCGCACTCTACCTACACCTTTGTAAGGTGGACTATAAGCTGCGTATCGATTTTGCGCTGCAAACCATCGCACTTTGGCTTTTCTTCGGTGCCCAAGGCGGCACTAAGTTTAAATCCGGCCCTGTACAGGTCTAGAAACACCAAACCTCATTACACACAAATGTTGGGTCTGAAGATGTCCCAGAGATCACAGAAGCGGAAATACGATTCGCCTTGAGCAAAATGAACAATGGTAAAGCCCCTGGTGAAGACGGTGTCATAGTAGATATGGTTGAATTAGGTGTAGTTTCGGTCATACAGCTTCTTAAAGAATTCTCCAATATATGCCTAAAAGAAGGTAGAATAGGTATTCTACCTTCTTGAAAATGGTTAAAAAATGGGAAAGTGCTACTGTCATTCTATTATTTAAGAAGGGAAACAATTCAGATCTCTCGACCCATCAGTCTGCTATCTACAAACTATTCACAAAAATAGTTACGAACCGTCTTACGATAAAGCTGGATTTCTACCAACCAGACGAACAAGCAGGCTTCAGAAGCGGATGTAACACTATGGACCACTTTATAGCCATGAAAATTATCATCGAAAAGGTTACAGAATATCAAATGAATCTGTGGCTTGCATTCGTTGACTATAAGAAAGCCTTTGATAGTATTGAGGCCTGGGCGGTTATTCAGCCTCTGGAGAATGCTAGAATAGACTACCGTTACAATCAATATTTACCACAACGCAAGCTTACAAGTAAACCTCCCACCAGAAACAGACTCAATAAAGATCTAGAGAGGAGTTAGACAGATTGATACCCTGTCTCCAAAATTATTCACGTTGGTTTTGGAGGACATCGTTAAAAAGTTACATTGGGAAGAACACATTTTACATTGCAGGAAAAAGGCTGAATAATCTAAGGTTCGCGGGCGACATTGTGTTATTCTCGGATAACCCACGAGACTTCCAGGAACTGAGCGATACTTCAAATCGGTTTGGATTAGAGATGAACTTGGATAAAACCAAAATTTTGACGATCTGCCCTAACACCTTGGACATCAAAGTCAACCAAACTGTCATAGAAAGGGTTCAGATTTGTATACGTGATCTTGGTCAAGAGATCGTGATGGCAAAAAAAAACCAGACCAATGAATTCAATCAGCGCATTGGATTAGCGTACCTAGCTTTCTACAAAGTCGAGTTCACCCTAAATATGAACATCACGGCCGAACAAAAAGCTCGCATACATGACCAGTGCATACTATCTGTACTTACATACGGTGCCGAGACCTAGGTTTTCACTAAAAAGATTATCTCCAAACTCAGAGTGGCACAAAGAGCAATAGAATGCAAAATGGTAGGAGTGACACTGAGAGACTGTGAGAGAAACGAATGGTTTAGGGAACAGAGCAAAGTCACTGACGTTACCATGTGTATTGCGAAGTTGAAATGGCAATGAGCTGGCCACGTCGCTAGAAAACATAACTCGTGGGGAAGAATTCTGTTGGAATGGACACCGTATGGCGAAAAATTGCACTCGTGGAAGACCGCAGATGCGTTGGGTCGACGACATTAAGCGAACAGCTGGCAAAAAGTGGATTGAGCCAGCACAAGACCGACAAAGTTGGCATAGACTTAAGGAGGCCTATACCCATGTGGTTGAAAAGGCTAAGAAGAAGAAGAGTATTTTATTGAATATTGTATTGTATTGTATAGACTTCTTTTCTGCTCTCGGGACGATTTTTAAAGAGTAGCCTGACATATTACTTGACAGAAACAAACGCGTTATCTACTGGGTCAGTTAAGGACTTCTCTGCTGGTAAGCACTACAATCGGTGCAAGAGACTACATCCGATTTTAACAGCTGTATTTGCAAAGATGCATATTGAAACAGAATTTTTCAATATTCATCAGCTTGTCCTGGTACATAACCATCAATCGCGCGTAATTCGGATGATTTGTGACAAAAAAATCATCATTGGGAGACAACAAATAAATAAATAAATCCATGTCCCACATATCCCAACTGTTTTTTGGCAATATCTATATGACATAAAAAATTTAGCAGCATACCATGCTTACCGTAACGAGTCTTGTCGCTATATGCGTCATATTTCTAAAGCAAATTCCCGAAATCATCAGGAGGAGGAATGCTAAGATAATTGTTTTCTGTCAGGATACTTTCTAAGAAGTACCTACTTATCAATGTCATATTTACATAAACCTTCTTGTTGAAATATTTCAATAATGCATCTTTTCAAATACTGCTGTTAAAATCGGATGTGATCTCTTGCACCGATTATAGTGCTTACCAGCCGAGAAGCCAATAACTGACCCATTAGATTAGATATTTTTTTCTGTCAAGTAATAAGTCAGGCCACTGTCTGTAAAAATCGTCCCGAGAGCAGAAAAGAAGGCCATAAACAAATAAAACCGACCAAAATTAATAAAGATATTGTCATAAGCATGTGATTCAGTTGAATGAATTTGCAAGGCAGGCTTGGCAATATTCAGATTATAATATACCAAGATATTATTATAAGTATCTCTCTTGACACTCGGCCGTTATTTTTTGACTTATCTTTAAAGTTGGTTTAATAGTAGGTACAAGCAACTAGGTAGTTTATATTATGTAAAGTAGATAAGATATTTAGGTAGGTAACATCCTGCGAGAATCTATTTTGTTTAGGTAGATTGTTTGTTTTTATCGATTTTGTTTTTATTCGAGTAAGTTTAAGAGAGATATAACCACAGAATACAAAAACTAAAGGATATCGTTTTTTTAAAGCGATTGATAAGCGTTACTTGAAAAATATATATTTGTTATTTTGTAATAATTATAGGTATTGATAAGAGAGACGATAGTAGACGTGACAATGAAATAAAAATATTTGTATGAAAAAATATTTTATAATTTTATTTATGCATACATCCATATTTTATTGATTTTATTTTCGATTAAGACAGTCTTCTAACAGGTAAAAATTCAACTCACAGGTCAATATTACGAAAATAAACTATAATATTATCGTTTTCAGTAGTAAGCGTCTTCAGTCTTTGGCACATTCAAAGCGGCTGATTCTGCAAACGCTTCCTAATATCTGCGGCAGACTTGACTTTTATTGTTGTATGAGAGCCTCCCCATCACCTGAATGTAGTTTCGTCAAAAAGTAAGATAGGTATTTTCTTGGTAAAAATCCCACCCACAAAAGCCGGCTGATTTTCCAAACGCTTCCTGTAAATGGTCTGGAAATTTGTCTAGGCTGTTCATAATGATGCTACGAACGATCCTAAGAAAGAATTTTTCAAAAGTAAGATAGGTAATTTTTCGTCATCTGGAGCACTTTTCAGAGTGACATAACTCCCAAACGCTTCCTATTTGGCTCGGCAGACTTCGATATCTAGAGACACCAAACACATATGAATATTAAAGTCTGCCACGAAAGTACGATAGGTACGAAAAACGCTTCTCGGACGACGGTCTAAAAGTATAATATTGTATTTTATTTTTTACTAGCGACCCGCCCCGGCTCCGCACGGGAAAATGGTTATTGTGGGTTATCCTTAAGCATATTATGCATGTATTATACATATAAACCTTCCTCTTGAATCACTCTATCTATTAAAAAAAACCGCATCAAAATCCGTTGCGTAGTTTTAAAGATTTAAGCGTACAAAGGGACATAGGGACATAGGGACAGAGAAAGCGACTTTATTTTATACTATGTAGTGATAGTGATAATCTATCTGTCGTTTGGCTCTTGATTATGCATGACTAGGTTTCCGCCGCGGCACCGCCCGCGTTAACAGTTTTTCCCGTGGGAATGACGCGTTTTTTCGCGGTTAAAGGCAGCCTATGTTACTCAGGGTGAATGTAGCTTTCTAACGGTGAAAGAATTTTTGGAAATCGGCTTAGTAGCTTTTGAGTTTATTCATTACAAACATACACACACACAAAAATACAAATCTTTCCTCTTTATAATAATAGTATAGATATAGATACTCGTATATTTGAATGCGCATTGGTTTAAGCACAGAGTAACTAATATACGCATACTACGTAAAAGTTTGAACAAAGCTTATTAGATTCTGAAAATACCTCATTGTGTTCTAAGGGAGCCTATAATGAATAAAATATTTTGGAATTTGAAATTTGTAACATGCATATGCCTGTCATACAAAACGGAGCTTGTGTTTCCAGCGTGCATGTACAGTGAGCAGATAATACCACAAACGCGCTCCGATTTACATGACATGCAGGCATAAGTCAAACAAACATGTCATGCATGCTTGCAAGCATAACCCAGAATAATTATGTGGCCTGCATTAGGCTTTGCCAGGCAGTGGATAGTAGCGAACACATACACGTATGTCGCTAACCCACAAGTCTGCCAATCTTCGGGATTATGAAAGAAAACATCTCCCGACCAGTAGGCCTACTATGTAAGTAGCGACAGGCTCGAGAAGCTGTCAAACGCGACATTTTCCTATGGCTCTAATGTCACTATGTCGCGTTTGACAGCTTCTCGAGCCTGTCGCTACTTACATAGTAGGCCTACTGGGAAAGAGAGCTTTGGCCAAGAAAGGAACTTTTAGATTGTTGTATGTATAATAGTAGGTAGATGACGTAGTAGTAGGTCTGATTTAATTTTATCTATAAATTTTTTTCTTTGATGTATCGTATCGTGTTTAATAAATAAAATTATGTCTAATGTCTGGCTGGATACAAATTGGGCCTATTTGATGCGACGACGGCGCTGTTGAAATAAAGCAATCGATAAGGAAATATTGGAACCGTTAGAATGTCATTAGGCAGAATTAATGTAACATTGAGCAGGCAGTAAACGCGCCCTTGCCCTTTGCCTTGTGAGTGTGAGCGACCAATTGACGGATTTTTATAGAAACTTGACTAGTGGTCGGAGAAACTAGGTTGATTTTAGGTACTCGCTTCACGATGCGAATGATGCGATGTCAATAAAAACAATATTATTTTTCTTTTTTCGGATAGTTTTAGTATTTCCGAAATTTAGTGACTTAGTAACAAGGTAGGTTTATCCGATATTATTATTGAGATATATTTTGAAGAACGAAAAAAAAAGAAAAAAAAGAAAATAACCTTACTTTTAAATCGTAGATTACTTTCACATTATCAGTTGCTGCAGTTGATTAGCTGTTCATTTAAGTAGTTTCGACGTACCTACCTACTTTTAAAATAAATAAATTTGAAAATCACAAAAGCGTGTCCAAAATTGATAAGATACTTATTTATGCGAGATCATTGAACTTAAATAAAATAACCGATTCCGATCTAAACATGACAGTTCACAGTGTTGCCATGTCACGTGATCTTACTGCGCCGCTAGACGATAATTTTGAACTCTACCGGCGAACCCACGATGACAGGTGCTGGCGGAATAGAAAAGTTGCCAAATCACACGAAGTGACCAGTCAATTTGGCACTTGCCCAAGCAAAAAGCCGATACATTCTAGCAACCTAATGCAGTTCCTCAAGTGCGTAAATAATTGGTTATTCAAAGCTTGCTACCTTTTATCTTTTTAAAATACGCAAAGAAACGCCCTTGCGATTTAGTATTTTCAGCATATTCGATAACAAAAAATAAACGCACATACCTACCTAGGTAGCAGATCACGCACGATACTTTTTCACGTTGTCGTAGATAGGGGCTTATTCCTCTAGGAGTAGCGGCCAGACCCTAAAATGAAAATTCTTCAGATGTTGTCTTTTTATAAGATAAACATTATACCTAACCCACCCATGCTAGGTTCCCCAGTATCCCCAGCTGTTCTCAAGCTAGAACCCAAAATCTAAAATTTTCTCTTACAGTTACATTCAAATCTATTATAATGCACTTAGTAAGAACTAACTACATATATTATTATATAGTAACTAGCTGTCCGCCCACGGCTACGCCCGCGTTGATTTTTTTTTTTGGGGATGAAAAATAGATGTTGGCCGATTCTCAGACCTACTGAATACGCTCACAAAATTTCATGAGAATCGGTCTAGCCGTTTCGGAGGAGTATGGAATCGAACACTGTGACACGAGAATTTTATATATAGTAATAATATTAAGTTTATATTATTAATATTCATTATTCTGGCCTTAACTAACTATTACATTACATTACATGTTCTTTGTAATAGTGTCAATTCATCAGTGCTTGTTGACAATAAGTTCCCGCTAACCCGTTGAAAAATATTGTCACTTAGGGTAATTATATTTTACGAGGTCGCTAATTATCGAGAAATACCAACGATACGCCGCCGTACACGGCTGCACGCAATATGTGTCAGTTGAATGCGGCAATAAATTCATTGTGTAATGGGCTAGCCGCGGTTCGAATTGGGCCGTCCCTCCCAAGAGTGCCCCGCGCGCATCGCTACTATTATCTAAACATGTTCTGTTCAGCTGAAACGCATCGCATCATCAAAACGCACTAAGCCTGCGTAATGATCATAGATATAACGTACATTGAAGGCATTAACAACACAGTCAAATTAATTACTTCTACCTAATCCTGCAAAAGTAGCAATGTAAGCTGAAAAATATAAAGATAAAGGAGATGTAAAATTTTGTATGGGAGGTGGTTTTTTATTATTTCAAAAATTGAACGGGTATTCTACGCATATAGGGTAAAAGGGTATATTATTACGATAATCAGGATCACTTGAAAAAAAATAAAGAAAGCTCCGTTTTTTTTATAAATTGATTCGAATATTGGTTGGTAGAAAAATAAACCTAAGATCTGGCAATACAATTATACCTCTGGCAATCCTTTCAATCCGATTTTTTGTTGCGTAGTTGCTGTGAATGCTTTTTAAGAAAGAGATAGCGCATAGTATAAAAATGATCTATTGTCTCTTTCTTAATTTTTATTAAGATTTAATCGATATTTTTACTTTTTTTCTGATTTTGGCGCTAGTGTTAGTTTGCGCCAGTGTCAACTGTCAAGTTTATTTTCAAGGTAGGGAAACTAAACGCTAATTTGAACTAATTTCGGTTAAAAAAAAACGGTTATTTTTCTAACTGTCAGTTGAATACCTGTCAATCCTGTCATCTATCACGTTGACATTCCATTTTTTTTTCTAGTTTACTTTCTCTAAAAATGAAACGAAAAGGCCTCAAGTTCTTCAATAATTATTTTCATTAATTACTGCAAAAAAAAAGACTACAAATAAAAATAACGTTATACTTGGCTGTAAGATTTTAATACAAAAAGATAATATTAGAATAATAGCTCTTGGAAATTCATTGATCGTTCGTTTCATTATAACTTTTTAGCTTGAACAAGTTTGCAATTTTTACGAAAACGGAGCATCGATAAAATAATTTGATTAGTTATCCTGAAACCCACTTACATAAGCTTTCTAAGTAGGTATACTACTTATCCGTTCAATTTTTGGCCGAATAAAAAACCACTTTTTACGTCTCCTTTCAGTTGCGTGGAGGACGCACTAAAGTTTAGCGACTATCAGTGCCGCCATCTGTTGAGTGCGCCCGGTTTTTACTCGCACACGGAAGCGAATAGAAATACCATGGGTAATTTAAATGCAACTGTGTGCGTGCGTAACGTGACGTGTCTATGAAAATTTTGATACTTGTACAAAATTGTGCGTGACGACATTTTCCATAATAGCAAGCACCACGGAAATGTCCGAGTACCTATGCATGTAAGGTCATCGAGGTCGTAATAGACGAATGGGCCTGTTTATTTCAAGTTATGGATATAAATTATGTTTAAATACTGTTTCTTAATTGCTAATTAAATGCGAATTTCTGTAGGCTCTTGTGTAATTAAATGCTGTACCTACACAGTTTACATGGAAGGCTTGTTTTTAATCTTAAGCAAAAACCGGCGTTTAAAATAAAATTTTATTAGTACAAAAGCTACATAAATGTCCTAAACTACTTTTACCTACATTATTAAATTGTAGTGCCTAGCGTTTTAGTCTCAAAAGGTTAACCAACTAGACGTACCTATTAAGACCTGCCTAAATTCTAAATAGACTATGCAAAATATACGGACATAGGTATCAACGTGGCGCACGCACGCAACTCTACTGCGTTATTTATTGCTCCAAGTGTGAGTTTAGTTGTTGTCAAGGATTCTTGAGCTTGTGTGCGTAAAGCACTCACACATCGCATTTGTGTGTGCATTGCGACGCTCACGGACACATGCGAACAAAGCGCAGCAGTGACCATGAAATTGTTTATAGAACTGTTTGTACTTCAGCGTAGATACCATTATACCTATATCTCGAGGTCGGGACGAATGGGCAGCCATTTAAACATTAATTTATGCTCATAACTTGGTTTTTATAAAAAATCGAACGCGTTTGCCCAGCGCGGCGTTTATAATTTATATTTTAAACACGTAGCGCCATCTAGTTACTATGGGAGGAACTTCAATTGCTACGACAACGCTACGACACTATGCCACACTATGCGCTATGCGTTGCAATCGTTACCACGAAGTTTCGTTTGGGTAACGATAAATAATTTTCTTTCATATACCAAAGTAATAAATGAAACTATGATCTAACTTTAGCAATGGGTGATTAATGAGATATATAACCACAATTTGGCACGAGGAAATAATAAAATAAACTTCAATGCATACAGACAGCCTACAAAGCAATTTGAGACGTGAATAGAATAGAAATAGATTTAAATGAGCATATGGGCACGGGTCGTTGCATTTGTTCTCAACAAGAGTGTAGAGTCCGCGCCGCCACTCAAGTCATGCAGTAGGCCTACTATGTAAGTAGCGACAGGCTCGAGAAGCTGTCAAAGGCGACATATTGACAGAACTGCTATGGCTCTAATGTCACTATGTCGCGTTTGACAGCTTCTCGAGCCTGTCGCTACTTATAGTAGGCCTACAGATGCGGCGTTGCAATCGCACAACGCACCGAAAATTTAACACATAACACCTTCAACATAGGTGTTGTCATTTTAGTTCACACGTTTTTCCGCAGGACTCGAGTGGTGGCGGGCGCGGCCTCTACCACCAGGATATTCTGTGCACCAGGGCCCTATTTTATGTGACAGTTGTAAATTACAATTACAATTTGATGTTAATTTTGAGGATCTGATTTGTCATCCAAATCAAGCTCTTTTTGACGCCGCAATCGATACCTATTATCAATTATCATTATAATTTACAAATGTCATGTTTATGAAATGGCGCCCACTTCAATCCTCGCCACGTACCGTACTATAGAATACCTTACGTACTTCATTAAAAAGTAGAGTAAGAGGAGTAGACTAAAGCAGTTATTTAGAAAAATAAATATGTAGCTATATTTTCTAATTTTAAATTACAAAAATGTTTCGATTTGCCTGCTGACAGTACTTACCTACTTTTTATGTACAGTGTAGCCAACACTTGCTGCAGGCGCGAGAAGCTCGAAAAGATGTCAGTCAAACGATAGTGCCATTAGAGCCAGAGTAGTTCTGTCTGTCATTTTGAACACTTTTAAATTAAATTACATTTTTAAATTTTACATCTTGGTACCTAACCTACTGAAGAAATTATCAAAATGCTCAGTCGCTTAGGCTACTTTATACAATACAGAGCTCGAAACACTATAGGAATAAAAATCATATTTGTTTAAAAACTGTGTGTGTGTACTCGTATGTGTGTCCCATAGGCTGTCCACGAATGTATACATTAAAGTATGTATGAATCAAGTTCATTAAAATGAATATCAATGAAATGCTAAGATTAACATCAATAGCCATTTATTGGCAAACCAAGGCTGCTAGGGCTATTAACAAATATGAATGATCCATGTGTATTTAGGAAATAGAACAGTATTTTGTCTTTGACGGCCCCGTAGCCCAGTTGGTAGTACGTCTGCCTACGAAGCACAGGGCAAAGGGTTCTAATCCCACCTGTAAACATTCGAGTGATGAGCGCTTGTGTTTGCCTTGTGTCTGACTGGATGTTGTAGGTATATTTATACTGGCTGTAGCTGCCCGCCCGCGGCTACGCCCGCGTATGATTTCAATTTTCCCGCGGGAATGAGATGTTTTCCAGCCTAAAAAATTGCCTCTGTCACTCTCTGCCTCTGGCCTTCAATAAACGTAACAAACGCCGCACACACACACAGTTTTATCCACGTTTTATCCGTGGGAAAAAGGTATTTTCCTGTGGTAATCTCTGTATATACATATATATATACATATATATATATATATTTATTTATTTATTTTTTATTGACCTATGCTTGTGTCGAAAAGGTACGACCAATCAAGCTTCACCGGACTTACGGGGGAGCGGACGACTCTACCCCAAAAAAAGTCATATACCAACGCGTCTAGGGGCGGCTCAAGGGAGCCTCGGACTACGGCCTAGCGCGTTGATATTAAAAATATATTATTAAAAAACATCGTGAAGGAGACGACGCCTGAGGGGCTCCGTCTCAGATTTTCAATTTTGATTTTCGTTCTGGCCGCGCCCCCGCCGGCGGGTGCGGGCGTTGTTACCTGAAGGGTAATTGTTACCTGAAGGGTATTCGATTCGCTACCAGAAGGGCATAATGTTAGGTGTAATCTAAATTCTTTGGCTAACAGAATGAATCCTATTTTTTATCGCAACTTTTCGCCATGCGGCTCTACTTGCGTTAACAGTTTTTCCTTTATCCAACCCCTAAAATCTATTCTATATCAGTATCAAGTTTCATCAAAACTTTTCGCTCACTTTACCATTTTTCCCGTTGGAATAAAGTATTTTCCCGCGGTAAAATGCAGCCTTTATCCATCTCCAAAATCTTTTACAACCCTGTACCAACTTTAAATAAAAAAATCCGCCCGCATACTATTTTTCCCGTGGGAATGAGGTATTATACCGCGGTTTAAGGTAGCCTTAATCACCTACCAAATTTCATGAAAATTTTCCGCCCGCGCTAACATTGTTCCTGTGGGAATTAAGTATTTTCCCACGATATAAGGTAGCCTTTATACCTCCCTAAAATATATTATATCTCTGTACCAAGTTTCACCAAAACTTTCTTCTCAACCTACCATTTTCCCGTGGGAATAAGGTATTTTCCCGCGGTAAGAGGTAGTCTACATCCTACTCAAAGCACCTCAATGGTCGTTTCTATCTGTGCACCAACCTTCACCAAAACCTTCCAACTGTACTACAATTTTTCCCGTGGGAATGAAGTATTTTCCTGCGGGAAAGAAGCATTTTCCCGCGGTAAAAGGTAGCCTATATATGTACATCCCCAGGATCCTATTCTATCTCTGTACCCAGTTTGATCAAAACTTTCCATCCGTGCCATTTTTTTCCGTGGGAATGAGGAGTTTTCCCGCGGTAAAGGATAGCTTATATTAATATCTCTATAGCCCGCACTTAGTCTTTCCCGTGGGATTGAGGTATTTTCCGGTGGTAAAAGGTAGCCTATGTTCGTCCCGAAGGTCTATTCTATCTACCTGCCAAGTTTCATCAAAATCGGTTCAGTGGTTTTAGTAACAGACAGAAGACAGACAGACCGACAGACTGTTACTTTCGCATTTATAATATTAATAAGTAGGGAATGAAGTAGGGATGTATCTAACAGCTTTCCGCCCCGTGGCTCCCTCCGCCAAAGAATACCAAATACTCCGCGTTAACCGTTTTTTCCGCGGGTACTAATTCCTCGATAGCCAAAACAGGCCAAAGATAGGTTGCAGGTACTCAGCTGTTGTATACGAATAGAACTTTACTCTCACTCTCAACACAAAATATCAGTGACTTAAATTAAACAAGTTTTATAATAGTTACTTACCAGACACTCCTTAAGATTCCAGCTTACCAATCGGCTAAAGCTCAAACATAATTTTCTCAAAAGATAATTCACCGCCGCGCGGTTTAATTATTATTTGACTTTGACATTTCTTTTGACTTGACGAACGGAAACGAACCCAATCAAATAGTTTTTTGTGGTACTACGGTTTCTGTACTCACTTTATTTTCACTTAAATCTAAGTCTTTCTCTGTCAGACAGAAGACAAGATTATAAAAACTAAAAAGAGACAGCTTACTATCGAGAAATGAGTGACTAGTACATTTTTTTATCTATACTTAATATTGCCATATGAAAATATAAACCATAAAATGTTAGTAATTTAAATTAAAACTACAATACCTGCAATGTGAATACAATTTTGTTGGGGCAATAAAGGTACGGCCGATTCCCGTGCGATCGCTTCAAAAGACCTCTTTATAAATGGTTATTCGAGAACTTGATTGACTGATCAGACAGAACACACTGCATTAAGGTAAAAGAGAAAGAAATCCAGTCTATGACCTAGTTTGGTCATTTAATTCAATTTTTGTCATGCATGAATTCGTATGTCATGTCATGTAGATGACGTTCCCGGGAATATTCCCACCATTCCCAGGAATATTCCCAACAAAATTTGCTGTTCAAGCTGGCTAGATGTGATGTGGTAGATCGGGTTGGTGTTTTCCAGTTAGGTAGGTACCTAACGACCCGACCGACCCTACAGATCTCACTGCCTCGTCCTAGTTGGCCTCAAACGGAAAGTAGCATTCTTAGTGTGGGAATATTCCCGGGAACGCCACATCACTTTCATTGGCTGTCGGTGATAATCAATGAAACCTCGCCATATCGCGGAATTTCAAAGGAACTAATATAATAAGGTAAATTGTTGCCATAGTCGTAAAAATATACACGTGGCGCCCCCAGAGCAGGTTTCTTATTTCTTTGGTCAGGCTTTAGAATAAATGTTTATTGTATAATAATATGGTAGCTTTTCAATTTGAATGTTTGCAACCCTAATTTTGACGTTTCACGTCTTGAGTCGCGATTGCGTTTTAGCGACTGAAAAAAAGCAATTTTGTTGCGTATTTCAGATATTATAACAAGATGAATTCCGTGGTGAGGTCCGGGCATTTAGCGCCGTACTTCAAGGCGTCTTCTGCAGTGGTTTCGAATGGTCTAAAGCCCGCTGTTGTGGTACCAATCTCTACAGAAAAAGTGGTGGTCCCACCTCTACCTAAAACCTCAACAGTACAAGCTCTCCATGGAGCACTACCTATTCAGGGACTGAAGGTCAAGAATGGCGTAGCACGTAAGTTACATGAACTTTAAATTTATGGTTTTGTTGGTAATTTTTGAGGAAAATCATGTTACATAACCCCTTGTCATTTCAGCTAAAGTACAGGTGCGATTTGCGCACTCGGATATTGCGATTCCCGATTTCTCGATGTACCGTCGCAAGCAAACGCAGGACCCTAACATCAAGTCAGCCGAATCTGAGGAGGAAAGGAAGTCCTTCACATACCTTATTGCTGGAGGTTAGTTTGTATTTATTGTCTTACAAGGTGACAAACTAGCTTTTATCTCTTTCTCACTATTGCTTACCAAGTTTACAAGTGCTGAAATTAAGTAAGATTAAATCTCCCTTAGAACATAACAAAATCTTTTCATCTAATGAAAGTGTACTTATAAACATTTTGTAGAGTTCTAAGATTTCAAACAGCTGCATACTTGAAATTGATATAATTCACAAAAGTAACTAGGGTTCCGACCTAATCTTCTTTGCGAGTCGATGACAAACAAACCCTAAATATTTGCAGCCCAGAACTTAGCCACTTCAACGGCATTGTGTGAGGCGTCCTTTAGGTCCTGTTGAAAACAGGTGGCAGGGCAGGCAGGATAGATCACTAAGTAAGCCATGGTCTGTACTGCTCCACACATACAGTCCAGGTTTGGGTCACTGGAGAGCCCCCACCTGAACAGGTTTTCCTTGTTTTGGCCAACCTGTGTCCGAAGTCTATTTAAACACTTCCGGATTGGCCATGGAAGCCTGTTTCCGACCGGGAGACTATCAGAGAGTGGAACAAAAGGATGTGAAAGTGATGTACAAGCACGCCACATACCTAATGTTCTGGTGTTTAGCTTAACTGTCTCATTATAAAAGTTTTCACAACTTTGAAATTTAGAATAGAACTTTATTCAGAGTAACAATACAAATCTAGTATGGTTCAGGGTAGGTTTAACATGCACCTTATCCTGCAGACAATAATGGTGAAGTTCAAAGTGTACAGTTTACCTGGTCTTGACTGCATACTACAACATCAATATGAAACACAATGTTTTTAAAAGTATTCATGGGTTGCACAATTTATCATTTACTAGCCTCCCGCCGCGGCTCCGCCCGCGATAATAGTTTTTCCCGTGGGAATAAGAAATTTTCCCGCGGTAAATCGTAGCCTATGTTCTTTCCCAAGGTCTATTCTTTGTGCCGAGTTTTACCAAAATCGGTTCGGTAGTTTTGGAGCCCATTCTTATTAGGAATATGTTAGGTATTTTTACCTTGGGTTACATTATTGAAGTTTTAGAAAGGATCCCAAATTTTTTGAGAATAAAATATAGCTTATGTTACTCAGGGTGAATGTAGCTTTTTCTAATGGTGAAAGAATTTTTGAAATCCGCACAGTAGTTTTTAAGTTTATTCGTTACAAACATACACACACACACACACGCAAAAAAAATACAAATCTTTCCTCTTTATAATATTAGTATGATTAGGCGTTCTAAATTAAAATGTATTTTAGAAACCACTGACTTTCCTATCCTAAACCCATGCGGATTTTTTGCAGTCGCAGCAATGATAAAGCACGAATCTACTGTTTCAGCCGGAGGTGCGGCCGGCGCCTACGCAGCCAAGTCTGTGGTCACCCACTTTGTTTCATCCATGTCCGCTGCTGCTGACGTTTTGGCCTTAGCCAAGATTGAAATCAAGCTCTCCGAGATTCCCGAGGGCAAATCTGTCACCTTCAAGTGGCGCGGAAAGCCGCTGTTCATCCGTCATAGGTATTTTGTTTACTATAATTATAATTAAGTATGGTTTTTAATTATTTTATTAAGTTTAAATATTTAATTAAGTATGGTTTTTTTTATAAATTCGTGACATCTATCTGTACAACTCATATGTTCTATTTCATAAAAGTTACAAAGATTGGACTTTATTAGAAAAAACAATGATACTACAGCCATTTAAGGTTAAATTAGGTAAGAATCTCGGAATTCGAGATACCCAGATATAAGTCTGTAAATACTTGTATATTGACAACCTAAAAGTTGTCTCAAAACCTACATATGGTAGGGTGTACGCAACTATTAGATTTCAAGGTCAAAGGTCACAACAAAACCACTTAACCGATTTTGATGAAACTTGGTATGGAGATAAAATAGAACTTAGGGACGGATATAGGCTACTTTTTATCGCGGGAAAATACTTCGTGTGTGAAGTTTAAGAAAAATGCGAAAGTATCGCTGTCTGTGTTCCTTACGCTTACTGAAGGCCAGAGGCAGAGAGTGATATAAATTGACCAGAAAAATACAAGACCTGCTCTGGTGGCGCCACGTGTATATGTTCTTATGATATAGCAACAATTTCCATTATAAAATTAGTTCCATTAAATTCCGCAATATGGCGAGGTTTTTAATTTTTCTTCAGCGATTAATCCTAATGGCAATCCCTTTTTATTGCAGGACAGATGCCGAAGTGGCGACTGAGAAGGCCGTCCCGATAGACACATTGCGTGACCCGCAAAGCGATGAACAGCGCACCCAGGACCCCAAGTGGCTGGTCGTCATCGGAGTATGCACGCACTTAGGATGCGTGCCCGTAGCTAATGCCGGCGACTTCGGAGGTCAGTGTCATTTAGTTACATAAGAAACCCTCCACACTATAGTCTGTTTCAAATAAATCCGGACAAAAGTTCATTGACCTCTTTCTTTTCTTGAAAGTGATTAAATAGTAGATTGTATCATAAGGGAGCAAAATAATATTTTTACGGCGAGGGCGCTTTTTTGAATCCAGAGCGAAGTGAGGGATTCTAGAGTAGAATCCCGAGCGTAGCGAGGGATTCTTTAGTAGAATCCTGAACGTAGCGAGGGATTCAAAGTACGTCGCCAGAGCCAAAAATATATTTTGCGCCCGAGTGATACACTCTACTTTTCATCACCTACTATGAGAAAATAAAAGCGCCTCATATTTTATTGTAATATTATTATTTAATAAAACATAGAGTAACAACTAAACACAGATTCTGAAAAATTCTTGGCGCTTCTTGCATTTCTCCATTCAATAAAATTACCATAGGCTTTCATATATTTCTCCCGGGATTTTGCAGGTAATAGATTATCCATCACATTTCTTGCGTCAGTTCTAATGCTTTCAGGAGTTAATTCTATACTTTCACTGTCACTTAAAGAACTCATTTTTCAAAACAAAACAAAACAATGAATTTCTAACAATCCGTGAAAATTTACGAAAACGCGGGCTGTAGTTCGCGCTTTTTTAATTTGTTTTTTTTTTTCATTCATCCGGCGGCGTGACTATGGGCCGTCGTACCAGCCAGTCTTTATTCAAACAATATTTGCGTTCGATTTTTTTGGTGCTGAACACTAAGATGTTCCAAATTCAAAAAGTGCGCGGCAAAGATAATTGCGGCGCACTTATAAAGAGGATTAAAAACTCATTACTGCCCGCTAAAAGTTTCTTATAGAAAACACCACCTTTGGGTGCACATAAAGGCGAACCAAGTCGTCCTTTTCGAATAGATGGGATGAAAAATAATGTAACGCCAAAATGACTGTCAAGGTCACACGCTCATTCAAGTCCATAAAGTTGTGGAGGTAAAGGGAAGATCTTCCGCCGGGCATGGTAGAGAGCCACTGTACTTCGTTGGAACTTGCATTTGTTCAATGTCTTGCGAAAACTCTGATAGCGCGTTTCAGGCCTCGGCTTCTAATTGGTCGCTCTTCTAATGACGTTGTATGTGGCGCGCCACTAAACCTTCCACTAGCGTCTTTTAAGCATCGCGCATACAATCATGGCAGCAAGGCGAGTGAAACAAAAGACGGACGCGGATGATTGTATGCGCGACGCAAGACAAAAGACGCTGGTGTGGGGGTCTCTTAGCCATAAAATAAAGTAAGGAAGAATTTATTTGGGTAGTATATAGACGTAATACATGCAAATCTTACAGAAATAAATTCTGTCAACTGGCTGTGGTGCGGGGGGTTGTCTCGGGGTTGTGATTGCTCCAAATGTCATGCAGCTTTCTATTGGTGACTGTCTCTTGGTCTAAACTGACGAAAAACAAAAATATATGCATATACGCATCGACTTGAGGTGAGAACCTTCTTCGTTTTTCGTAGGTTAAAAAAGGGGGGTATTTGAAACGGTTTAAAACATTCTAAAATAGCTACAAAATTAATTAATCGCATTAGAAAATAATTAGCTACAAAATAAATGTATTTCACGAAGTCCTTAGAGCTGGCCTTTGATATGAAAGTTTAAATAAAGCCATAAAAGTTTTCGCCTGTGCCGTGAGTTGTCATTTTGTAGTCATAGTAAATAATAAAATATAATTGTTCAAAAAACTAAAAAACACGCTTCCTGTCCGCCATCTTGGACGTCCGCCATATTGGATTTAAGTCACGTGACAATTTTTTCGTATTCCTGACAGCAAACCCTTTCATTTGATACCCATATCATGGGGGTGGATTTCAAACAGCCAGTCCGGCCATCTTGGGGAGGCCGCCATATTGGATTTGTAATAACGTTTCTTAGCTAGTCATGTATTATCATCAGAACTCAGAGCGTGTGCAAAATTTCATCCTAATCGAAGACCGGGAAGTGGGTCAAATTAAGATTCCAAGATTTTCTTACATACATAGTTACAAGTGTGAAGCTAATAAAAGCGTGATAAGATAGAAGTGAAATGACAACTCTACCCACCTCGCGGTCTCTACTTCAATCAAACTACTCTTTTTAGCATCAATGACGTAATATTTCTGTACTTTGCCTTTCTAAAAAAATACAGAGAGAAATTTGCGTTCAAAAAGTTTTGCGAACAAATGCATTAATGCAGTACCATTTCCTCTCAGGTTACTACTGCCCGTGCCACGGTTCCCACTACGACGCATCAGGCCGCATCCGCAAAGGTCCCGCCCCCCTCAATCTGGAGGTCCCCCCACATTCGTTCGTCGAAGATGGCACCCTTATTGTAGGGTAAACCAAATGTATTTTATTAGATAATTTTATTTATCGTTGAAATCTGTACATCAATAGCAGTAATCAATAAATGTGATCCAATTTATTGTAATTTATTTATTTGAGGCAGGCAGGAGTTCTTTTTTCATTCTAATGAGGGGTTTTCAAAATGGCATTTTAAAAAAAGGTTCTATTGACGTCAAATAGATGGCGTGCATGTCGAGTAATACTATGTGAATCGCGAGCTTATCAAACCAATGAGGCAGAGAAAAAACTGGCAACACTCTTGTTGTCACGTCACACGTCACGCACTTTCGTGTTTTTGCGTGCTGAGTTGCGTTTTAACGTTCGCGTCGTTTTACCAGTGACCTTTACGACTAACTTTTGTGACTTATTTTTTCCTACCTTCACGCGCGCCTATTTTATTTGACATAAGAGTTCAGTGCAGCGCCATCTCTTAAACCATAATAAACCTTTTTTTTAGAACTGTCAATATGAAAACCTCTCATTATTAAGAGCGATGTTACCATTTTTATCACTATATTTTAATCCACATCATAATTTAAACTATCCATCATACGTAACGTTTTGCTTTCTTCTGTCCCTTAATATGTGATTTCATGTCAATATTACGATATTACTTAAGGGGCTACCCGAGGCTAAGTGGCGCCGCCCTCTGTTAAAAATTAATTACTCGCGAAGTATATTTTTTTTCTAAAATCCGGACGGTCATTTTGAAGTTGGCGTGCTATAGGATATATAGGGGCCATAAACTGTATTTATTATAGTCCGCTGTAGTTACAGATAGAAAAGTTGCTAAAAACCGACTTTTGGCAAATTTTCTATCTGTAACTACAGCGGACTATAATAAATACAGTTTATGGCCCCTATATATCCTATAGCACGCCAACTTCAAAATGACCGTCCGGATTTTAGTAAAAAAATATACTTCGCGAGTAATTAATTTTTAACAGAGGGCGGCGCCACTTAGCCTCGGGTAGCCCCTTAAATAGTTTTTTTATATAATTTTTGTGACGTAGGCTCCATAGTACTGTTAGTATAAAAATAAATAATAACGGTATATAAGGGAGTATCTCTTTGCCTGAATAGCACCTAAAAAACCTTAATTTCCTTCTTCTTCAAAAATGTAAAGTGAAAAAGCTTTTTTATTATGTTTAAAACTACTAATATTTGACACCAAGCGTACCTACCTTTTTATATTATTGCCAGATTAATGCTATTAGAAAGCGGATACTTACGTCATTGTTTTTTTGTTTTTTTTTTTCTAATAAAGCCCGATCTTTATAACTTTTATTAAATAGAACATAAGAGTTGTACAGATAAATGTCACGAATTTATAGAAAAAAACATACTTAATATAATTTCTGTAGTCAAATTATTGATGCAGTGAATGCCAATTAAAACAAAGTAGGAAATTAACATTACCAAAGCTTTTGCGATCAGCTTGCATTGGCCGAGTGAGTATCCTTTCAATACTGTTAATATTATTCCTATGGCTTTGCTTAGAAATTTGCTATGTTACAATGTCCACGTAACCTAAATAATATTTAATTATTATACAGTAGAAAAGTTCCAGCATCTATAAATTTAGGTGTAATTGGTAGAAATAAAAGTAAGATTGAACGATTTGTAATTATTTTTATTTTCGTTATTTTTCTCTTTTACTTTTTAATTGTGTGTTACAATGTATAACATCTAATAGTCTACTGAATTTACAAACATTTACAAGTTAACTGGGTAAGTGATTGGAAGAAACGAATAATGCGGAATTACAGCCAAATCATATTTTTTTAATAATAAATAACTAAAATAATTGTAACAAAATTATTAGGCCTGATTAATTGATTCGTTAGTACATAATTTCAAAATAAAAAACATGTTTAGAAAAAGTAGTTGATTTAAAACACTATCTTTTCAGTTTTCAGTATATTATTACTCTTACAAAAACGGAATACTTCACACTACTTAAAATAGAGGTATTTTTTGAGCTCTTACATAGTATTAAATTATTTTTCTTTATTTTCATGTCAAAACTTTAAGAATATTTTAACTACATACATAGGGAACGAATGAAACATTTATTTTTCTTCTTATAATCAAAATAATTTCATATGTCTGATGTATCAAATCGGGTGATAGTGAGTAGTCATCCTCTCCCTCATTTATGGTAGGTAGTCTTAAATATTGATGGACAGTATTTATATCCGACTAGGAATATTATATGCACATATTGTTCAGTTCCGTCGCTCCCTTTCATAAATAATTTTAACAAATTACCTCTATTTTAGTATGCAAACGCATTTCTAGATAACTTAAAATATGAACTAAAAAATAACGGAGGGACTATGGGATAACCCAGCTTACAGAACTGCTTAATATAGCATTGAACATTTGAAACCTACAACTAAACTAGGAATTAATCGACGAACAGGATATTTACAAGAACATGGAAAGTGGTTACATATTTGGCAAATAATTTACTTAATTACAACTAAATTTATCTAACGCATGATCGAATACAGCAATTTTGAAGTATGCGCAAACTTGCGACTTAAATCGCATCGATAGCGCGAACCTTAAATGACCAAAGAATGTAAATAACCATTAATTTAATTAATCGCTCTTTCTATCTATCTAGCGCCGTTAGACAGAGAGAACACATACCTATATGGCAAACTGAACATCCAAGGTCATTAAGGAAAATACCTTGAAAGGCAATATTAATATGATTGAATGCTTGAATATGTATAAAGCAGTGATTTTGTTATAGATGTGCCAAGCAGAAAAATGTTGTGCAAAATATTACATAATTAATTTATTCAATGATTCTTTGTTCTTGGTGATCCTTCAATTTTACAAAACAATAATAGGTAAATGAACTACAAAAATGTACATCAAATTATAATAAGGTTCGCAAATGAGGTGAAATAAATAAATAAGGTGATCGATCGTAGTGCGACAAAAATCGCAACTGTCACGTTCAGTCGCCCGACTGTCGTTAGACGGTCATATCTATATATATATGGCACGAAAAATGTGTGATTTTTTATTTTTAAAGTTGGCTTTTAAAATATTTTTAATCAATACATTGAAATAAGAAGAATATCGTTCAGTTAAATGTCATTAATAGAGGAGCGGTAAACACTTCATATAACGTGTGAATACAAATCGTGTATACATATTTCGAGAACACGAAGACGAGAGTTTGCGCTTACTTTGATCATTTACATTGGCCTTCTTTATTGTAACATTTTGGACATGTCACACTCGCACAGTCTTCCGACTTTTATCCGCAAAATTTGTCACGCAAAATCGCATGTTTTGTCACGATGTTACTGCGCTTGTCATGTTGTCAGTTTTTAATATATAGATGGCCAATAGGTATTATATCGTATGTGCATCCTCTTTCTCTTTCGTGAGAATATATTTTAATCATCTATATCATATAGACAGATCTTTTTACAATAACATTAATATATCATAGCACATTTTAAATTTGTTATGAACACAGATAAATTTTATTCACATTAAATTGTAGATATATTTGAACATCCTAATGCTCGGGAAAAATATATAAATATCTATTAATACGTGACAAAATATCATTTATGTTTAGTAATTTTGTGGAATAAGTATATAATTTAATTTATACATATAACATTCAATATTATGAGTATCTCTGATTATGTATAATAATTTAGGTAAATATTTTCTAATTTATCAAAGTTTATTTTGTGCGATAAACAAAAATAGGTGTGGTAATCTGTCAAAGGTCATCTATAGTATTGTCAAAAGTTACTAGTCGATTTTAAAACAAAAGTGGTCCGTCTACAACGCAATCGTAAGACTACACAACCTCGGAAGCTCTTAGTTTTGTTCACTGGTGGTTCAGATCTTATTTCCATTATTTAGATTTGGTTTTTAGAATTATTTAATCAACAAAAAAATCTACACTTATTTCCAATTCATAGAAATATTCTAAGAATCCCACTTCTGATATCAATAAATCTTCAGGTTTTGCTGGATTTCTGGATCAATATCTGCACACAAGTGTTTACAAATAAAACAAAACTCCGTCTGTTCCGTCGGCTCTAATTCTAACAGTCGGCGGTGTAGACAGGCGCGAGGTCTAGAGTGAGATGGCGCAATGCGCGGTCGCGGGAGGCAGAGCGGGAGGCGCGCGAGGACTTGATAATTTGGAGCACCATGGCCTTGCAGTCGTGGCACACCGCCATCTGCACCCCGCGCAGGCGCTCTGCTGCCGTCACGCCCGTCAGCGTGCGCCCGTAGCGCGCTCTGGAATACAAGATAAGTATTATTTTTTGAATAATGACAAGATAAGTTTTTTAAATTATGCTGGAATTACAATTTAAGCGATTTTTTGATTGGATGCGGGCCAAGAAGGATCTTACATAGTAGGCTTACTGGTACGGAACCCTAAAAACGACATGGTGTATTGATTACCTCCGATCCATGGTAGAAGTAGGCGTGCTCATTCCCACGGGCATGCTCTCGGGCCCCTCCACGCTGCGCGACATGCAGGGCGGAGGCACCGACAGCGCCTCGTTGAAGCCGAGGGCGGAGCCCCCTCTAGAGCCGGGCGCCGAGTGCGCGTGGTTCCGCCTCACCGCCGCCGGCGAGTTGGGGGCGCTGCCTACGCTGTTCTCTACCGTGCTCTGGAGAAGACGAAACATTGCATTAGTCCACTTGTTTTAAACCGTTAAAGGCTATGGGTAACATAATTCACTTGATATAAGTGTTTCCATAATAACACACGTAGGTATTTATATAATAGATAGATAGGTATCCCATCTTTAACTTTCGTTATCTCACTCAATATTTGGGAACACACGAATATAGTTTGTCCATAAACATATTTGGCTTGCTTTGACCGTGCTCGACTTTCGAATTACGTCCACTGCTAGATAGAGGCCTACCCCCAAGGATAACTTGACCCAGGCTGGAGATAGGACTTGGATACTCTCCTAAGTAGAAACGTAACTTTATCAATAAATTTCACCGTGGTACACCAGATTTGTTTGTTGATAGTTCCTTGTTTGTTAAATAGTGCTCTGGTTATCGAAAAATAAGTTCATTTATGAGATAGTTCGCTTGGTCTCGTCCTAATCCAAGTCATTACCAACATCCCTTGGTGGTGGAAAGAGGCTGTCATTTCTCTGAAAGAAAAATAAGTGCACATATATGTCAGCTCACCGCGTGTTCAGGAGAGACCAGCCTAGACATGAGACTCCTGGGGAAGGAAGACTGCGCCTCGTCTTCAGGCGACGGAAGCAGCGACGGACTGAGCAACACCACTGGTACATGCGCGAAATGCTCCGTTGGTATTCGCATCTGGAACAATGGGATACCGAGAAATGTTAAATCGAACAATATGTGGCTATCTCAAACTTAACGCTTTTGTGGTTCCAATTGTGGAACGGAATGACCCGAAAAGTAGTTAGTAGTTTCATTATTTCATTATTATTTCACAAAAGCTTAAATTCCATAGTTAAATTCAGTGTTGTCCCGATTAAGTTTTATAGCACTAAGAAGCTTTGTACTGTCTGGTTACCCTGGGAAATTAGTGACCCTGTGCTTCATGTTTTTACTATTCTTTATTAAATTCCCTATAAATCTCAAATCGATTAGTAAACTTTTAAAAAATGGGCCCTCAATCCACATGCACACCAACTTAGTCAGTTTCGAAGTTGTACCTAGATGTCGTTAGAGACGACTAAAGGAACAAACCCAGGGAATGAACCGTAGCGCTCGTTCACCTGCATAATCATAACAACTGCGTTTCCCAACCCGCCAGCCAAGTGTGTGGATTGTGGAAACTCCTCCTTTCCAAGAAAGATGTATTAGTCCAACAGTGGACTTTAATATGTTGTGGTAGTAGTAAACTGCTATAAGCAAGCAATACTATAAATTATAAAGTTTGCTTACCTTTGAACAACACTTTTGACAAACAGTTTTCTTACAGAGTTTGCATTTCTGTCCCCATGGGCCAAATATGCCAAACCGTGTCTTCAGACATAAGAAGCACACCTGAAATAAAAGCAAAATTAATTACTTCAGTATCTAAGTAAAAAAAATCTATTAGGTACGTTTGGAAAAAGTTTAATACTGAAAAGGAACAAGAGTTTACATAAGTATAAATTTATTTTCGCTATTTTTTGGCTAAAATCAATCCTGTAAAGCCTTATTTACACAAAATGCGTCGCACATCAGTTAGTGCAAGCAGACACCATAAAAACACAATAAACAATATAATTTTTTGAGGATAAATTAATAGTAATGTCAATATAGGTACTCTGTATGTATTTTTGATAACTAATTATATCTCTTTCTCCAAATAAATCACTCTAAAGAGCGAGTGGATGTGATTGAGTCGGCTTCGTAGCCTAGTTGGTAGTATGTCTGCCTACGAAGCACAAGGTCGCGGGTTCGAATCCCGCCCAGGGCAAACATTCGTGTCATGAGCACTTGTGTTTGCCTTGTGTCTGGATGTTGTTTATTTATAAATGTATGTATATCAGCTGTCTGACACACATAGTAAGGGGGCGTCCATAAATTACGTGAGGTGTTTTTTTTTAATTTTTGACCCCCCTCCCCCCCTGGTGAGATGTCGTGAGATTTTATTCAACCCCCTCCCCCATCCCCCAATCTCACGTGAGATTTTTCAAAATGTGAGTTTTTTACGTAAACGCGTTGGATTGTTATTGTAAAAAGAAAAAAAAATGTTTCGAGCTATTATTTACGACTAGTAATCAATATTGCTGAGAGTTTAATTATAAGTGTAATAAAAATTTAACAACAGAATACTTAAATCGTAACTAGATTAAATCTTAAGCATGTACAATCTGGATTAAATGGACCAAAATAGTATAATTTTTTGTTGTTTCAATTATTAAAAAAAATTGCGTGATATTTGCCAAGACCCCCCTCTCTCCAACGTAAGATTAGATGAGATTTGACTCGACCCCCTCCCCCCCATAAACATCTCACGTAATTTATGGACGCCCCCTAAGGATCTGCCTAGTTTGGGGTCAGATGGTCGTGTGTGAGGTGTTCCACATATTGGGCCCGATTCTACATATCACGCTCTAACTTAAATTTAAACATCATAATATATCCCTTTCACATTCTTAAGAACGAAAAGGGACAGGTGATTGCCAACCTACATTTAGAGACGTCAACCATCGGTTTTACGCGTAGTTTAGCAGGAATTTAAAAACGTCCCGACTAAATTAAGCTGAATTTGATAGCTGCGCTGCTTATTTTAAATATCATTCACTCAAAATTAAATTCAATCATCTCCCATCCTTTTCGATTCCCATAAAATTGAAAGAGGCCAACAACTTAAATTTAGAGATTTTAGCGGCCATGGCAGAATTAAGCCTATTTACTTATTTATTTGATTATATCATTTTACGGTTTTTGTTTGTGAATACTCACCCTCCTCTTTTCGACATCCTCCTTGACCCTGCCTTCAACTGGCAGTACCTCAAGCTCAGCCTTCGTCAGCACAGACCTGATGTGCACGATTTCTTCTAGCGTTAGAGAGAGACGGTCGTCTGACATTATCGCGTCCTGCCACTGTTTCTGGAATATTCCATTTAAAAACAAATTTAGAAGTTTTGTAAGCAACTTGTGCAATACCGGCTAACACATTTGCTTTCTTCATGAACGGAAATTTTAAATAAAAAACAAATTTCATGCGGAAAAATAATTAAGTAACTCGTTTCTGATATCGTCGGCTAAATTTAAAAATAAAATAAAATTAGATTTTACTTTTTTAACAGATACCGTCTGTTAGGGTAATTTTACTATTTTTAAAAAGAAGCGAAAAGCAGCAGCAGTTGGTAGTGCGCCTGTATGGCCCGAATAGCCAAAGAGATGCAGGTTCGAGTCCCTGCCCAAGCTCAGTAGTTTTCATTTTCGCTTCTATTTAAAAACAGTAATAATAAAAAAAATCCCTACAATCGATTTATTGGTCAGTACAAATAAGTACACTAGACTTTCTAGTTTCTTAGAAAGCATGCTTGTATCAAAATAATCCTAAAATTGTAACTATTTTTAGCACAAGTTTCTAGCAATTCTTTAAGATCAAGTACCTACTATTATCACAACCATAGCACTACAATTACGAGCTAAAACACAGGTTATAGGAATTAGGGCATAAACACACTAAAATATTTTCTAGTAGGTACACAGGGGTCTATAGTCTATGCTATTTATTATTTTAGATAGGTACACAAAATCTACTGTGCAAACTTACTTATAACTGTCAGAATAACATTTTCCGACAAAATCGGTGCCAACTTAACAAAGATAGTTATTAACATTTTTTCAACTAAAGCAATGTAAAGTTCTATTACGAACGTCTATTTTTTGTTATCTGTGAATTTAAGATACTCAAATAATTAATTATTCATACTGTGTCAATACATTTTAAGTCTACAGTGTGTCTACGTCTACAACTCTACTCACATGCGAGCCATTGGTAGGGCTGCCACTAACCGACTTGATGAGTTCATCTTGCAATGACGACCTCGACCATGATAGCTCGCCGAGAGCTGCGTCTGCTTCGCTGCTTGCTATAGACGCTGCGCCGGCGCAGGAAGCACGAGACCCTGGCCTGAACATTAAAAAAACAACTATAAGACGCAGTTGTTGCTAAAATGCTACCTAAGAGTAAATCACAGTGGGATTGGGATATTTCACACAAAGCAGTTCTATAAAGATATTGAACTTAATGAGTCGTAATATTATATTATTTTTAAATAGGACTTGTTTAATTCCTCTTATTTTCATAAATACTTAATTTGATAATGAACTCAATGACATTAAATAAGGTACAACAAAACTTGTATCTATGTTGAAAGGGTACCGCAAGGACTGTATTTAGTCCCTCTCTTCTTTCTTATTTACACAACTGCACCGCAACGCAACTGACCTACAGTTTTTCAGTTCGAGGACAAAAGGCCAGCGTTTAAATAAACTTTCTAATTTTAAAGTAAATACATTAAGTATTGAAGAGAAGATGAGTGAAGTACATGCCTTGAGTGTGGTAGCGAATGCGCTCCATCGGTGGGTAAGGGGCAGGCCGCGTGCGTCACTGTATGCCGTCTCATTGATGCTCTTCTCGACGGACATTGCGTCGCCAAATCGTAAGCTGTAAGTACACCGGTCTTTGAGATTGTAAAAACTAATAAGGAGGCAAGGCACCTATTATCCTGGCGACAAAGACGAAAGAGACGCAGTTATGCGTTAGAATGAGATACAAATACACCGCGCTCACTCTTGCGCACAACTGCGTCCCTTTCGTCTTTTGTCGCTGTCGCCAGTGAAATACCTGCCAAAGTAGATGAGTAAAATGTGAGTGAAGTGGTGTGTTTTCAAAGTGTACGTAGGTAAGTAATTATTATAAAACATGGTTGATATTAGTAAACAAACACGATATTTCTAACTACATTAATTTAAGGTGATGTGTCAGTGTATATTTTGTGTCTCGTGTAAATATAAATTAGGTACACTAGAGAACATCAAATACAAATACTCGGCTCTGAAATTAGAAACAAGAATTAAAATAATTCTAAATGTAGGTAAATGTAACCCTGTTAAATAAGGTATTATTCACATGAAGTACCTAAATAAGAACAAAAACGTTTTAATAATTTCTGATTTTTTTTTTCAAAACGCAAGCCAATCAACAACGAGGGCAACGTAAAAAGCGTGACGTCATGCATAATCAAACACGTATACGATTCAGGGTAGACTTTTGTGGCCCTTAGTGACTTCTAGAACTTCACTAATTCAAATCACTGTTGACCAGGAGTGGTACTAATATCTGGCTGGAGGGAACCGGTCTTTTTTTATTTTTTTATTGCCTCAGAGTGTTAAAGAACCTTCAAGTCTACCCTAAATGTGACAATGATCATACATTCGAGGGCTTCGTCGCAGAACTGGTGGTACTCGTCGTGAGAGATGCGTGTACGCGGCGGCGCGCGGGGCGGCTGAGCCGGCTCCTCTGCGCATGTGTCAAACCAATTCCAAATTCAAAAGGAATTCTTCCAATAAGAGTTATGTCAAACGTAAAAGGAGCCATAGTAACATAGTTACACAACTATGGTATACGTCCATGAAAGGAGCTCTTTCAAGTTGCGAAGATTTTTGAAAATTGTAAACATGTGATACCAATTTTTTGACGTTTGGTGATTACTGCATCTGTCAAATTGTAGCTGTGGGGAGTGCATAAGTGCAATAACTAGCAAAGGTTTTTCATTTCTATTGTGGTCCTATTTAGATCCAGGGAGGTTGAATACAATACTTCTTACTGGCGTAGGACGTAACATGTGCGTTGCTAGTGTTTTAAAAATAGGGTAACTGGTTATTACCGGTTCTTTTCCAAGGTTTGGGTGCTTGCTGTGGCGCCATTTGTCTGGGGTAAGGCTGCGGCGCGCACACTTCAGGACTTGTGCACGTTTCTGTGTCATCTTCCTCTTCGTCATCCTGTACACAAAAAACATGTTGTAGAAACTTAGACTTGAACAATTTTTGAGATTCAACTGTGTACGTTCCATTTTACGAACAAATTCGTTGAACTGTCAACATTTTTTTTCCTTTTTCCCATCAAGTAAATAATACTTCGAAACTCCAGTATACAATAAATATTACTTAAAAATTAGAGAAGTAAGTCTCTTTTTAAATGGATAGCGGCTTGCATAGCTTTTCCAGATCAATGCAGCGCAAGTATGCCCTTAACTTTTTGTATTCTTGTACAAATGTTATTCCCGTGATAATAAAAAAAAATAAGAAAAAGAAATCAATCTGTTATGAACGTAAAAGCACAGAAAACATAATGGTATAGCCAGCATACATATTATACCAAACCAATACTATGCATCCATACCATGACCAGCAAATTTAGTCCTCCCTCACAAAGTCCCTCACCGTAAAAGGTAAAAGAGACAACCGACCGATAATATATAGGCTTTAAAAATAACTTTAAAAATCCTTGATCTAATTCCAATAATATCTATTTCATTTTTGACCACAGATAACAATAGCTAAGCACAGTGAAATTACAAGCGCTCGGTTAAGCACGAACGCAGCTGGTTTATTTTATTAACAAAACCGCAACTTTCCAATCATGATCGTGGCTAATTATAACGCTGCTGTTTCACGGCCCTAATATTTTAATCCAAAACATTTAAAGCTTGACAAATAGGAGCTTCCTTTGTTTAAATAGTTTTCATCTGCTGTGATATTACGAATATTTTTGTATCAAACGCATATGCAATAAAGCACTCTTCATAAAACTCAACTTGCAAATATTTACAAACATGACATAATTTTGTTTGTCTGATGAATAAAATTATTTACCTATTTAGTTAGAGTCACTCGTCTCACCATTGTTTTAGTATTTTTAACAGTTTTCACAATGGTGCGTGAAATATTACTATATTTAAATGGTTACCTAAATCAAAACAATGACTATTACTTTCATAACAGTAGGTAATCTGTAATCTGTAACCAACCAATTGTCTACGATCGATTTGTTTGTTTATTTCTCGATTAAGGATTACGTGATAACTCTTGGGTGATTGGGTGCCAGTACCTACTACCAGTCGACGCCAATTTGTAGATTTATTTACTACGCGATTTCACTATTTGCGGGAAACCATTTTTATAATAGCTGTGCTAAAAAGTTATTACCCCATAGGCTATTCGGTAGTGTGCCTGATATCAAAGCAAAGGTTTACGGGTTTGAATCCCGCCTAGGTCAACAATTTGTGTGATTAGCTGTAGGTAGGTACTTGCGTTTACCTTGTCCCTGGGTGTTGTATATATTTATACCAAGGTTGTTATAAGTACTACACGTAGACCTAGATATGTACAATACAATACAATACAATACAATACAATACAATACAATACAATACAATATATAAACTCTCACACGCACACACACTACACAAATACTCCACCACCATTACACATTACACTCACACTCAAATCGTGCAACAGTTTGAACTAAACTTTTTATTCTTTTAAATTATTATTGCATTGAAGATGTTTTCTGACTTACCCTCTATAAAATAAATATGTATTTTTGTTAAGTTAGCATAATGGAAGTCTGTAATTGGCTTATGGTGTAATTATATTTATTATTTATATAAGTTCTGTATCATAGCTGTAGACTTCAATGAACAAAATAAAATAAAATAAAAATAAAATAAATAAAACAATACAAATATTCTTTATTGACACCAATAAAGTACATGATGCATGTAAGTATGTATAGCAGTTTGTCTAATACCCATAGAACATAAAAGTTAAGCATTTTGTTCCTAAATCTCAAATGAACATCACGACTTTTACTCTCCTTACCACCTTGAACTCCTAAAAAACCTTCTATCCGTGAGATAATCTTTCTAAGAGTCGGCGTTTTTATCGTTATAAAATGTTGTCTTTTCTCGAGTGGAAAGCTCTTTACAATTTTTGCAGAGATCTAAGCTCTCGCTTCAACACCTTTAGGGAAAACTTCTGAATACTTATAAGTAAGATTTTTTATATGTATAGGAATGTTATGTAGACTTGCTCTATTATCAGTGTAAATCTATACTAATATCATAAAGAGGAAAGGTTTAATTAGGAAACTACTGAAGCGATTTCAAAATTTCTTTTACTGTTAAGAAGCTACGAGATCCCTGAGTAATTAAGCTATAGGTATTTATTTTCAAAGAAATTAGAGATCCTTACTAAAACTTACCCAAGGTGTAAAAAAATACTTAAAATATTCCTAATAATTGAATAGGCTCCGAAACTATTGAAACTTGGCACAAAGATACTCGTAGAATAGACCTTGGGAAAGAACATAGGCTACGATTTACCGCGGGAAAATTTCTCGTTCCCATAAGCAAAACTGATAACGCGGGCTTTTTTGAAATCGAACACACACAAATACAAATCTTTCCCCTTTATAATATTAATATAGACTAGTATAGATAATATCAAAGCCTCTGAGCCCCGTTTTGGCCTCATTCCAGTTGATTAACGTTAAATACTTCACAATGTAACAGTATTACATTACCTTTTCCCCGTTTTACCTAAACGAAATCCTTAAAAAGTATTTCATTTCCTATGAAAGGAATACGCTTGTTCATCAAAACGTAAAAATCATTAAGTCGGCATTGTGGCTTCGGCCTGATTCTGGCAATTAATTCCGAATTTAATGGTATTTAGTTTTTTATTTGACGCTCCAGATTATCGTAAGAACAAATTTTCTTCATTATTCTTTTATTTTCCACCATTTTCCTATGCCTGAATTGGGCCATGGCTGAATAAAAGCACCACCATAATTTCGTTCGTTTGTTTGAGAATCTTTGAACTTCCTATTATTAAATTTTGAATTAGCGTCTTTCGGGTGGAAGAGGTTCTAATCTAACTACGCATTTGAAGCTAATAATTATAATTAATTTGGTACCCTAAAACGTGCGTAAAATCTTTCGAAAAGCTTAAAAAACTGTTGTTCAGTTCCATGTACCGAGATGCACCCGATATGTTTTGTGTTCTTCATCAATACACTCCTCATCCAATGAGACGCAAACTTCACTAGCTATGCCAATACTTCTCATGAACAAGTGCATACCAAAGGGAAAGCACGGCGCCCTCACTGCATAACTGCAATGCGTTATGCAACCGCCTGCATTGTGCACTCTTTGACATTTGCAAACCCTTTCCGCGCTTTCATACGGGGTCGGCGGTTCAAGAATTTCAAAGCAATCCTAGCTTCCACTGCAGTCCTTTTATAAGAGTAAGAAGTAGTACTACCAGTTCAGTAGCTTCAAAGCTTCTGATTCTTCTTCTTATCGTGTGGGTTTAGAGGTCAACCTACCTCACAAACCCTGGTGTTGGAATTGTTGAGCCGCCTTAGACTTCCGACATGGCTCATATAACGACTATACCGACTGTGCCGGGACCAATTATTTTACGTGCCTTTCGAAACACGGAATCATCTTTCTTTTCGGACAATCAGATGATTCAGCCTGCAATACTAACCAAACTGGGGAAAGTCTTACAAAGTGATATTTGTTCGACGGATTCCCACCGGCAATCGAACCCGGAACCTCCATAACGTCAAGCGAGCTTTTGACTACTCGACCACGGAGGTTTTTAGAGCTTCTGATGAAAAGCATGAAGGATAAAGGTATGTCATAGACACACAGGTTCCACTTTCGTTATATTTCTCGATGACTGATTTCCTCAAACAAAACGAACCAAACCCTGTCCACCCCTCCGCGCTTATTCCTCACCCCCGCTGCTCGCTTGCTCAAGTTCTTTGCCTATCTAAGTACCTATGTCCAATCAAGAGACTATTGTTAGTTTTTAAGTCCACGATTTTTTGCAAAAGCTTCGATCGTAATAGTGTAGCGTGTGAAACGCATACTAGACATAAAACTTGAAAAAGCAAACCAAAAACAATAAGTAGGCTAAAATTATTTTTATGTTTGCGTGTTTGAATTTCTTTATTGGATGTTTGTGGCTTTATTCTTCTATGTACAACACATGAGGTTGGACATTTTGACATTGAGAGCGCTCGTATTCCGCAGCGGTAGGGGTGAATTTAGTATGGGAATGTCCAACCGCATGTGCTGGCTTCTTTACCTAAATACTAGTAGAATTTTCGTATAAATGTTTTTTTTTTCTTAAATCGTTTTCTCTACCTACCTGTTTACTTACATAAAATATACATATTTCATAAAGGAGATTCATGGAATATTTCTTTGAACGAAAATATTTTCTTGTTCAAGAAATTGATTATTATTTTATGGATAAAGAGATGTTTCTCGTTACTGCCATATCTCCTGAAATGACCTCTAGTAGGTATATTTATCTGAAGAAATAATATCTGGCTAAGATTACTTGAGCAAATACCGTTTTTGTGTGGAAAGAATAAATGTTATATTGCTCTGATTAATTTATTGTATTTATTTTTGCTTTTAATAATCGATGAGGTACGTTTGTAGTATTGCAGTCATGTGGAAATAGAGAACGTTTTTAAATTTAGATGCAAGTAATGACTAATAAAATAAAACTGGCCGCAAAATTGGTCGTTTACAGTTTAACCGACTCATTGACTCAATCATAATTTAAATTTCGAAGGAGCCGAGCACCTGACCCACATTACATTGCAAAAACGGCCCTGTTATGACTCATTAAGGATGGAAATCCCGTTTAAAAAACTGGGGCACTGAACATCGGCTACATTTCGAATTTAGCAAACTTAACTTTACATTTGAAAACCGCGTTAAAAATTATCTCCGCTTCCAAGTTCCAAAGAAAAGTTTAGCCCAGTTTTCGTAATGTGCACGTGTAACGTTGTCGTTCATTCACTACAGGATATTGTGCGTAATCTGTTACCGTTAGACAAAGAAATTAGCAGCTGTACTCTAACAAGAAAACTTGTTTATTTACTCTAGAATTTCCACGGGTCATTAAACTAACATTGCTACACATTATAACAAAAAGACATTTCCTTGGAAATAAGCAGTACCTGTTGTGTCCTCTTCTTCTTTGTGCCTGTATTTTTGTATTTTCTTGTGTACAGTAAATATTAAATAAATAAAATAATTAAACAATTTGTAAAGTAATCTATGCCTTTTAATGCAACGTAACATAACACTGACCAGAAATGTCTGTTTTTAGTGTAGATTTTATAAACATAAAAAAAATTAAGCTGTGATTCCTTTCTGCAGTAAAATAAAAACAATATTTACATCACAATTTTCATGTATGGCGACGATTTGGTTCAAGAAATTGTGCTCTCTTCTGTGAAACTCGCCGGAAGAACACCACAGGTGTTGTATCTTTGAAATATATTTATTATTTATGTTTATTTTTCAAAGAAGCGGCTTTAAACTATGGTTGGACGGCGAAGATAGAACTAAATAGCTTTAGGTAATATATAGGTATTACCTCTAGGGTAAGCATTTGCGATACTAATGTCCCAACCCAACTGAATAATGACCGCATGTCTGTATCCCACCAAGGTACACACGGTATGCTAGTAACAGTAAATACTTCAAGTAGGTCACATTAGTTCCGAATAAAGTCAGTGAATTGGGTCATATGGGAAATTCCCGTTCAGGTAATGTTGCCAGAGCCAATATCAGGTGCTCCTTTAATCGGGCGGCGGTCGAGCGCATATGTGTTCGTGCAGAGACAAGCGGGGATATTGGGTAGGTACGCATGGCTTTACATGCTAAACTAAACATGTGCTTAATGTTCATTCAGAGAAGATGTTGTGTAATTCTTTCTGTAGGAAAAGCAGAAGTAGTCCTTTAGCTAAAGGAGATTTAACTCACATTTCTTCTTCTTCTTCATGTCGACTGACCTCATTAACCCTCTTTACTTGTCAGAATTGCGCCTGCTTTTGGAGTGACTCTACGACCAACTACATTTGTAGATAAAAAGCAGAGACAAATGGTTTTACGTGCCTTTCGAGATATGGCATGGAATCATCTTTCGTTTCAGGCAATTGCTGAATCTGAATTGCAGCAGGCAGCCCTACACAAACCTAAATATTGAAAATCATAATTAGCACTTAACATTAGCAAGAATATTTTTAACCATTGATTTAGTACGTACTAATCATACGAAGGTACTTGCCAACCCTTAATCCATTTATAGTTTTTTTTTTAGAAATTGATTGCGTTACCAAAACAAAACTGCACTATTATTGTTTCTCTTTATTACGAGTAGATAGGATCGCTCTCAATGAGGATATATGGTGGCTCGTAGTCGTAGGCACTATAAATAGTAGTTCGAGTGACGCTTCGTTAATTGATGAAGGCTATTGAACGTGGACTGAAACTTTATCGCTTTTGTATGGTAAATACTCGTACACCAGGTACGTTTTTTATCAGCTAAATTTTGAGAACTAATCGTCAGCCTTGATTTTATTAGAAATTAATTTTTATATAATAGATGTGTCTGTTTCTGTTAAAGAAATTTGGGATGTAATAGACGAGTATTTTTATAATAAAATCAAATATTTATTTTAGATCTGGCTTAGTTACAAAATGACTAAAAATAGCTCCAGAATTCCAATGATCTGCAAATTTACGATAAATTCAATTCATTCTCTATTGAGATTTACCTAATGTAAAGATATTTTTTTGATCTAGTTTCACATTCACACTCGCAATATCTCAAAAGCTCCCACGGCTGTACTGTCGCAAAACGCGTAAAAAATGAGCTCCTTTCTCATATCGCCTAAAAGCTGATGTATCATTCTGTGTTGGACCAATTTCTTAACATGCTCATTTTTCATTCTCTACATCTTTGTCAGGATATGATATAAATGTCATATGAATCTTTTTATGTCCATTCGTGTGTATATTTCTGTTCGTTATCGTCCTACTTACGAGTATGAAATGTAACTGGAGTTAAATTTCAGAATTAGCCCCATAGTAAAAGTTGTAATAATTCCCAAAAGACAAATTAAGTGTTGGAGTCCAGGATTATTTCAAAATAATTACGTCTTACGCGAAGGCTTTTGTGACGTCGGATTTTGTGAACCAATGAAACCAATGATTACAAACCAATTACTTCGACAAGTAACCCTAAGGCCGTTTTCACATGGAGCTACAGAATCATAACTGATTGCAAACTTCCCAAACTTTCTTAAAGAAGCGATTAATCGCTACAGTTAGTAACTAAGGTAAGATATGGTAAAGTAAAAGCTATTTCCGCAATTCAACGTCTAAAGCGCCTTTTTTGCGCAAAGTTAGTAACTAGTCGTAGTGTCGTGTGTGAACTTCTTTGAAAATATACATACGTGGTGACGCACAATGAACTTGTAGTTAGAAACCAGTTCTATCTATTTCAGGGGCAATTTTTTTGGCAATTTAAAGGGACGGATACTAAAAATGGTCATTAGAATTTTCAACTAAGCGTTATACTCATTCATGCTTTCTTCAGAGTCGTTTTATCTGAATTTAGGTGTAATAATACCCTTTTCATGTAAAAGAGCTATTTTCTTTATTGAAAATTGCGATGATCTTTTATCTTAAATGGTAAATATATATCTTTCGGAATCTGTGTGCTTCTTGAGGCTGATAAGCATTATGATAATCTTGATATAATCTAACTTCAATAAACTCAATGATAAGATAGATAGTGCTTTCCAAAGTAGGTTATTTAGGCCAAAACCTTTGGGACAAAATTGTATATGAAATTGTGATTTTCTAGGCTCCATACGCTAGCGGTAAGCCGCAAGAGGCGGTTGCAGTGGCGGTTAGCCGCGCGGCGCCTAACTGTCAGTCAGACCGGAGCAACTACAGCAGCGGTTGAGCGGTAGCCGCATCACAGTGCGGCTAACCGCGCGGTTGAACGCCTTGCGGCTAACCGCTTAGTGCGTGGAGAGCCTAATCAAAAAGAACTCGCGTAGTTCAAGAGGCATTATAGAAACATCTCCTATTTAAGATAAGACTTTTGTGAATGTGGAAAACCCCTATTACAGTCTGTCGTCTGAGCATATCACATCTGTCAACTACAATTTTTATACCGTGACATTCAAATCACACTCATTAGAAACAGACTAACGTTACACTACAAATCTAGGACACGCAGTTCAAAAGAGCCTATTACCTTTTCTCTTTGCTTAGAATACATTCTTAAAGAGACTGCTTTCATAGACCAAGTCAGATCTTTGGATTTGCTGTGAAGAGTTACTGCGTAGGAGAGGTAAAGGTACCTCAAAGGGTTTAAATGACGTATAAGGGGCTGATATAAAACAGCCTTGAAGCAAATTCTTGAGGTCAAAAGAGAAGGGTAAAAAAAAACATAATTATGTGGGTCAAAATCTGTGTGGATTTTTAGTGTTTTTTATCAATTTATTCAATAGCTTGTTCTATATAACTATTTTGTGCACCTACATAGTGTGTCAGCTGTTCTTTTAAAAAATCATACCTAATTATAGAGACACTATTCTTAACCCGATGTAATTTCTAAATATTATTTTTAAGGTTTTCAAGGATGTTACAAGTTTGTTGTAAATACCCCGTTGTTGTTATAATGAATAGATTTAAATTGTCAAAGGCGCCCTAGAAGAAAGGAAAAACGAAGATGGAAAGACTTTTCAGTTTTCTATCCGGAATTATTTTTCGTTTAGGAAGAAAAATACTTCGTTCTATGTCTGCATAATATATGTGGAAATCTAAAAGGATGCTTTCATATCACTATCCCGTTCCCACATTTACATGAAAGGTAACAGCAGGTCCCTCCTTTGACCCAAATTGCTAAATGTATTAAGGGATTAAACCTACAGCAATTTGCGGTATTAAGTTATAACTTTATAATGTATCAATATTAATAAGCTTACGAGGTCCAAATATTGGATTAAGTTATTAACAAATGTTATCATTTTGTTTATCGAATCATGTGTTTGTTTTAGTTATTTTTTGATAATTATATTTATAGAATTGATAAGAACTTGATACTACCATACATACCTTATTAAGTAAGGCCTCTGTACCTATACTACTCAAAATTAAGCGATTTATCTAATAAGAGATCGATCACTACACTACACGTAATGTTTATTAGGGAACAAATTATTTACTGAAAATGATAATGACATTCTACAATGCTTCTAAAGCAAGCGGTCAAGAGTTTAATTCTTTCAAAAGGCAATTCACCGAGATCTAAAAAATCTTCAGCTAAAGTTAATAACGCATAAGGCTCGGATACAATAATGGTGTTTTGTTTTAAAACTGTTAAATATGTCGGTCGATAATTTCGCAATCCATAGAAGCAATCAATAGAAAAATACTGTCGATATTCTGTTCTAAATTATAGGACACTTTTCACGCGTGATAGACATAGTAAATTACGTTAGCTAGTCATGCGTATACTCCGATCCTATTGGAGGATATTTCAATATGACGGGTTTCTTGCAGATTTTTGACAGTTAAATATGAAAAAAAACCTTGTCACAGCGCTTCTTACTACGGGGGTTGGACTAACTGAATAAGAAATTACTTGTCACATAGCAGAATTAAAAAAATTATATTAAAAAAATATATTTACCTCGAGATTATCAAAGTCGACCTTGATAAGCCTCCTCTGCGGCTGCGCATGTGGTGTGACGTCACCTCCCCTCCTCTCCCCCCCTCCAGGACCGCTCCCCGCGCTTGTCGCTGTAACAAGGAAAAAAGGTATTTATAACAAAAGTATAGAGTTGATAATGGAAATTACGTTACAAACCCAAATTCAATAATGTATGATTAAAATCTTTATTAAAACCTTAGGTACATTACTACTTTACTATAAATTTTCAAAAATATGATAACAGAATCTTATTATTTATAATAAAAAAAATACAAAGTCCTAATTGATATCCTACTGATTACAAACAATGGTCCAAAATCAACAAAATTCACCGAAAAAATGTGTAACAATTTTTTACTTCAAATCACCTAATATCTTAACTCCCACCACAGAATATCAAATAGTAGTCTCCCACGAAAAAATCAAATACGAAAGACGAGAGCCAAATAAAAAATGTTATTTCAGTGAAATCTAAAAATAAAACACATTTATTATTACAATAAACTAAGCTTAAAAAGGATTTTCGTCAAAAAAAGTAAGGCGAACGTTTTTAGACATGACACGAATATGTAGGCGTAGATCATAAATGACGTGGGTAGGTACTAGGTAGGTACGCAATAAAGGCTCTTCGTAAGAGATGTTACACAAGATTATTTTCTTTATAAGGAATTCAAACAGTGACAATAAGAAATAATAATAACGACCCACGCAGAGGGCTGTTGTGCTTGACAGAATAGTACCATTTAGTATAAATAGTAACGGATTGGACAGACCTTTGTCCAGCAGTAGGTATGGCTTTTGGATACAAAGTTAGGGGTATATTTTGTAATACACCTCCAAGATATAGACGATCATATCGACATGGGCCAGGTTCATCACATAAAATGATAGACCACACTGTCTCAAGTGTTTGATATTTTAAATAATCGTTTCCTGAAAAGCTAGACACTCTTTGAAGAAAATTTGCCAGTATCATCGTCCTTTTTTTTTCTGCTTGGATTTTTTTTTTACTGCGGTTTTATATCCAACCAGCCCTTGCAATATTTACAAAACTTTTATCGACAAGAAAACTGTTATGACAGCTCGTGAACGCCCCCTTATGACAAAGGGTAGTAAAATTCATATTGCAAGGGGAAGACATACGCATTTAATTAATAAAGAAACACGCACACACCGCCATTTGCTTAATCAACGCAACGTTATACACTCTTTTATGGCTGGTAAAAATGTTAGGGCTACTTTGGGGTGGAAAATAAATTAATGGCTTTGGAATTATTGTGGTATCGAAAATAGATACAGTTTTGATCAAGATTAATGAATTTATTGTAGGGAATAGAAACTATAGCTTCAAAAAGCAAAAATGGATCCCTTATCTCTCATATGTCTGTCTGTTTGTCCGTCCGTCTGTCAGCCGGACCAGTTTCCTCAGAAACTACTTCCGGACACGCACTTTTCTGCGTGAGTAACACTGTTTAATATTTTTATAGATTCGAGAATATCAAGTTTTCTATTAAAATTTATTCAATTTAGTCAGTTAGGAAGATGATGTTTAAATATGTACAAGATTCTCAGAAATATCTCAATAGTAACTCTTGGAAACTGTCACTTAATTAACTGAATGAATGTAATAGAGTTGCCTGTTCTATATTCAGCAGCAACCACTCGTGTACGCCCACGCATTTCCAGTAACCTTTAAATGTTATTAAATTGTATGCACAAATGTACTTTGACATTTACAAACATTGCTTACTGGAAAAATAAAAAGCTCCTGTAAAAAAAAACAATATAAAGACGACAATTTTACGACACGGAAGACTATTTATTTTATTTCATCGCTTTTTCGTTCATAAAAAAACTCTATCAATAACAATAAGAACAAAGGTCCATAAGGGTTCATTGTTCGAAGTGACGTAAACGTGGCCAATGTCTGGGAAAATTCCTATATCATTGGACTAAGCTTATACCTGGGCTTGCAGGAGAAATGGCGTCACAACGGGAACAGCGATTGTAGCCAGTGATTATCGACTTTATTGCGCATGTGAGAAAATAGATATTTCTCTAATAGTTTGCAACACAAAGCCGTGGTCAGTGATAGGTAGGTAGGTTTAGCAAAAATGGAACATAGGAAACAAGATTTCTGTTATTAGCAATAGGGCTCAAACAAAATATAATCACCATTATTACAAATTTTATTCAGGCCATATCGGTTAAGAATGTATTTTCGTCAAACCCTTAATGTGACTATATTATCTATGAGTACGTTCATTTTACATGTTCCTCATGTTAAAAATATTTTTTACAGAGTATTAATCCAGTTTCTTGAATCAACGTAACATCAGATTTTCAGTTACAGAAATACAGCAGACATATTTAAATTATTTCGCTTTTCTAATACACTACAACTTTCTCAAGAGGAAAAACTACTTACAATATTTGTAAAACTTGCAGGAAAGCGAAATTGGAAATATTGAAATAGCAACAGACCCTCAATACAAAATGCTATCACGTATGTGTGCCAAAGGGACGTTGCATAGATAATGACTGGCAATTTACTTTCACCGCAAGGTATGGTAGACCATAGATCATTAGACATGTCCTAAGGTTCACCATTCACTTTGTCATAATGTTACACAACGTACTCCGATCTCTTAGCAATGGACATTCTAGGCTTTTCTGTACTGCTGATGACATTGAAAAAATTTTGCATTATGTTTTTCGAATATGCTTTGAAATTTTGGTATTTTCAAATACCAAATTCCATTTTCAAAATTTAATATTACTGCTTTGTAGGACTCTTATGTACTGACTAGTATGAATGAGACAATACAATTTGTTAAAACACTAGACGTAGTTCGCAGGGATGCTAAAGTTGGTTTGGATCTAGAGTTTGTTGTAAGGATAATACTAGTTAGTAAGGGCACCAGATTTGATAAGGGCATTAGGGTTGTTAGGAACGTTAAACTTGGTAGGACTTTAGCTGTGGTTGCAGCTTTTAACATTGTAGTCCGGTCAAAGTAGTCGATAGGTGACTTAGTCCCTAATAATAATAGCAATAAACAAAATGTCATGACAATCATTGTAATTGAATGGGCAATATGTAAGAAGTCGATAGCAATAACGAACGGGCACTGGCCACTAACAATGAACCAATGCAATCACTTAACGATCTTAAAAAGTCAAATAGCCTTCGACTACCAATTTGTTGCGGAATAGATACAACGAGACGGATATTTTAAAAATAGAACATGAAATTATAGGGATAGTAGTTATGTAATATTGCCTATGTAATATTGACAAGGCATTTAAGACTCTAATGATAATAAGTTATTGTCTATTTTGCTATAAGTAATCTCACTCTCAATAACATAAAGCAAGACAAAAAGGAATATAGTGTTTTTAATGTATAGAGAAAGGAAGATACAACAAAATAATAACACACTGATAGAGAATCAAAGATCAAAGATGATGACGTAATGATCTTATTGGTAGATAGATTGTTCTTATAAAGCAGTTTGATTTTTTTCATTCTTACTTATTTCAAGTTTCAATTAATATGAGTCCGAGTCGGTATAGTTTTTGCTAGTCGTCGTGAGTGATTAAAAATCATCAACATCAAAATATAAGAACTTATCCTAAAAAACTATCAAATAAATACAACATTTATTTTACAACCTTTAAAAATATTGTTACGTAAAAGTAAACTAGTTTCTTCAAGATAAATATAAATTTGAAAACCTAACCGAATTAATTAGTTTCGGATTAGGAGCCGCTGAAATGTAACCAAATATTACCCAAGTTTATAACAAGCGTGAACTTCGTACAAACCCTTACATCGACTTAAAGGTAAGTATTTGAGGGAGTTCTACTTTAGAAAGTTTCAAAGGTTTCTTTACAAAGAGGATCCAAATTCCAAGGTTTTCGTGACCCAAACAAAACACTTGTGTTCTTGAAAAGTTGGTTAAATGTAATATGAAATCCAGTAAGTAGGTGATGGTGATAGCAGGAATACCAAACACTCATAATTTAGTTTAGTGAAAATAAATTGAAAAAAAAAAGTCTGAGAAAATTTATATACAGAAAGCAAAATTGTTAATTATAAAAATGCTTTTTTTAATATGGCGAAATATTTTCACAGGTTTTCGTTTTGCCTTCTGTAAGTAATTAATTTTACTCTTTCAGTATTTTTTCAATTTTTAGTTTTAGTTCCTTAGAGAAATAGACAAGAACAAACGATTAAAAATGCTATCAGAAAAGAAGAAAACATCTTTTAACATAATTTTCATAATAAATATTTAACGAGTACTACTCGCGATTGTCGACTATGCTGGTCTCATTTCGATTGCATTCTCGTAATGAATTTGACTTGAACGAAAACGTGATCCACTTAGCCCTGAAAGTACACGTTCCGAAGTACTTTTATTATTCACCAGACAAGATTTATGAACAGATAAAATTCTTGATCGTTAAGTTTAGAGCTTGATACAGTTGAGATAATTTGAACAATTGTAAGCGAGTGAAATATAACTAGCATAAAAACATTTTATCGTATAGATTATTTATTAATGTTTGCGTGGTCGCGTTTATTTTCTGGCTTAGTTTAACGCAGGTGACGTACGAACGAAGCGGTCTATAATTGATTAATTAACCCATGTAATAAGCAGGTTCACCGGTATAACCAACAAGTGACTTAGATCCCACCTACCCAGGAATGATGTGAATGAGAGCATTTTATGGTGGAGGCAATTTAAATTTTTATAGGTTTTTTAAATATATTTTTTCATTATTGTAATGAGTATTGAAATTTAATGTAATGATTGTGATAATGCCGGTGGAGTGTCTTTTTTTTCTCCTTCACGATGTTTTTTCTTCACGAAGTTTTTCAGTATCAACGCGCTAGGCCGAGGTCCCTCAATCCGCCCCAGTCGCGTTGGTACATGACTACTCTGGGGTAGAGTCTTCCGCTCCCCCGCAAGTCCGGTGAAGCTTGATCCGTCGTACTATTTCGACTCAAGCATAGGTCAATTAAAAAAAAAAGTCTTTCTTTTCCATAAAATAATAAAAGAGTTGGCAACAACAAAAACTTTTAATTCAGTATAGCAACCCAGTTTTCTGTCCTACGTAAAGAATAATGAGAATCAGCTGTTCAAACATTTTCCATACAAATGTATTGTTGCGTGCGTTGTTGAGTACCATTCAATGAGATCGATAGTTACCTCATTCATTCGGCCAAATGAAGTATTTGAATTGAAATGAAGTGTTTTAGGAGTATTGTTTATAATTGGAGAGACTTTTGCACCTGTCATCATAACATAACATCAATTATAACATAACCTCGCAAAAAAGCATTACTTTAATATTGTAGAGGTCTAATTGACCAACGTAAAATAACTTAAAATAAACAACAGCTTTAGGTACATATTTTGAACAAAATGTGACCAATATTTTGACGGAAATATTAACAGTAATAAAATAAGGATTATAAAATACACTTCCTGTATTACACTGCATTCTGTTAAGGTTAAGTACCTACATATGGAGAAAAATATCCGTCTGTGTGTCCAGTTTGCTATAAAAAATCCTAGTGTTTGTTGTAGTGTAGAAACACAAAAGTCTTACAGATATAAAATCACTGGTCACTCTAAGCTTTTACCTACATAAGGAAAAAACATATATAGATCTATAAAACGCTACTCGCACAAAGTGTTGACACAAACAGCTGGGGGTGGGGTAAAGTGCATAGATTGGCGCTGAGCCAATACGGCCTACACCGATTTATCAGTCCACTTTTACCCCTACATCCCCGTAAATCCAGACATAAATAACCCGTAATAAACCTACCCTATAACCGTAATTTCAGTTACATAAACTAGCATGAAAATGGCATAATAAGAACTTTACTCTACTTTGTTTTAAAGTAGATTGTAGGCTGGCGGTGGATAAGTGAGTTATGCAACCTAGAGTTTTTATATCTATGTATATTCACACCTGTGCTTAGCAAAATTGCATAGAAGTAGCGTGAGAATGTAAAGTGCTGAGATAGATAAAATTTAAGAGATATGAAAGAAGAACGGCGTGTGATTGAAAAGTGAGATAAATCGTTGCATATTTGAATTAGGTTCTAGTCTTCTCGTAATCCTATAGAGTAGGCTCGAGCCCCAAAGAAAACTACCTTCCTACATGTTTTAAAAATATATAACATTCACAATTCAAACATTTACAAGCGGCCAGGATTGTAAATTTGCTTTTTGATATTTTGTTCCTTTTTTAAATTTAAAATATATGGGTAAAATAAGCTTTTTGTTCTACTAATACTAGAAAATCATAATTATTGCAAAACAAAATCCAGCTGCCGAGCCGCCAACGCCGCCATTTTTTTGATTTGTACAGCATGAAAAGGGATCTATTTTTTATTCACTGCAGTTTTATCTTGCATCCTGCTGCAGTATAAAATGGTGACCCAGGCTAAACAAAAGATTGCTAAAAGAATCTTTGGTTCTTTCGGCCAAATAAACTCAAATTAATGTTAACAACATTTTGCGCGGGCGCCATAATTGGTCCCATTTCTGTCGTAGAGCACCTCTGCGAATTTAACCGGTGACGACGCCATTTTAAATGTGTTAATTTATTTATCGAGACGAGATTTTGCTGTTCCAGTTCAATATTGCTTTATATATTTCTTTTAAATATTTTAGAATAGATACCGAAAATAAAACTGTTACAAAATAATTAATTTCTTTACTGGTTCATTAGGATAAATAATCAAAAGGACTGGTTAGCTAGATATTTATATAGGACGTTTCTTATATTTAAAGGTACTTCATGTTACTTAGTCTTGTTTAATAATGTATTAAACCTTTTAAAATCTCTAAGTGCCTGCAAGAAGTTTAATTAGAGTAGAAAAGACGTAAAAATTTCGCGCTACGTAACCTCCGACGACGGGTCTTAGTATTTTACTTTTGTATAATAAATCACTGCAACCCGATGTTGGTGGTTTTTGTTTTAATTGACCTATGCTTGTTTGCTTCACCAGACTTGAATCGGTAGGAGTGGTGTAGGGTGGTGTAGTTAATAATTACTTTACAAATAGGAGGCGTTGTCGGTTCAAATCCCGCTACGTACAATTATTTCTTCCACATCGGATCAACAGATAAATAGTTTATTCTACGCTTATGCAGTGAAGTCAAACATTATCCTGAGGAAAACATGCACATTGCACACGATTGCAACTAATATTAAAGACAGTATGTTAAGTTGAGTCATGTGACAAAAAAATCAATATTCAAAAATTATTCATTCATTAGAGGTTCCCTTAGAACACTTAATGACGTCATTTCTGAGGTTAATAAGCTTTGCTCAAACTATGGTCTAAAAAAAACAAGGTCTTTTATTCCGACCACGTCCATTCAAGTCCACCAGACCAGTCAAGACACAAGCCTACGTCATCATGCTGTTCATCCTTGTCGATTAATACGCATTCGACAAGTCAATTCACGTAGTCAGAATAGAAGACCTTGTTTTTCTAGACCATGGCTCAAACGACCGGTTCTCTTCTCAAACAATGTACAAGTCTAAGCAAAGAAAAAGAGATCAAAAAAGAGAGAGAGAAATTAAAAAAAGACCTCTCGGTGGATTACTCAACACACGCCGCTCGTATTTTGAATAATTAACATGTAACAATGTACGTACACGCCAAAATCTGTTAAAACATTAAACGAAAACTTCGCAAAGGTCACGTTAAACTGGAAAATATGAAATTGGCAAAGTTGAATATCTCGTTGAAGTTAATTACTGAAATCACCTTTGACATTTATCCAAGTTGGATTGGATTTGAATAAGATCAATAAAACTTTATCAGAATATATTTTTAGACAGGTTGTAAAGAAGACGAAATTAATTAATATAGATTTTTGTGATAAATAGTGTTAAAAAGAAAATTTCATTTTTTTTTACCTAAGATTCTGTCGGAAAAATGTCTTGAAACGTATTAAATTCTCAGCAAAATATTTTCAACCTTACTATACATGAACTACAGGTCGTGATTAAGAAAAGTAATAATTTGCAAATGTAATTACATAAAAATAAATATTTAATTCTTCTTAAGCAGAAAGAGCACTCTACTTTATGAAAAATAAAACCTGGTAGTACGATTGTGATTCGTTCGTCGGAATATTTACAAAATGTCATAACAATTTTACCTAATTATAATATTAATGCGAAAGTAATTTCTGTCTATTTATCTGAAAATCCTTTACGCCACAATTTTGTATGAATTGCGATATAATTGGTACGGTTGTATGCTTTTTTTTTCATACAATTCAATTTAACAAGAGAAATTATATACATCTACCCACAGGCGAGCTAACTGCTGCACTCTTTTCCATGTAACCATAAAGATGCAAGAAAAATAAACGACGCTCCGCTGGTGTAAACTTTATTATCATCAGGCAAATATCGTTTGATAAAGTTGTACTTCAGGAAAATTATTAACGTGGACGAAGCTAGGCAAAAAGCTATTACGAGTCAGGCAATGCAACAAGCAATCGGACTTTATGTTATTAATTGATGAGAGACATGAATTTGAAATACGGGCTCCGCCCGCGTTAACAGTTTTTGGTAGGATTAAGGAATTTTCCCGCGGTAAAAGGTAGCCTATGTTACTCAGGGTGAAAGTAGCTTTCTAATGGTGAAAGAATTTTTGAAATCGGTTCCGTAGTTCTTGAGTTTATTCATTACAAACATACACATACAAAAGTACGAATCTTTCATCCATAAGATAATATAGTATGATTAAAAATGAAGCAGGCACGATTAGAGCAAGAGCTAATAAGTAATGTTAATCAAATCAAATCAAATCAAAATATACTTATTGCACATAATAAAAACAAGTACATTACAAACAAAAACAAAAGAGAGGGCAAATGGCGGCCTTATCGCTCTAAGCGATGTCTTCGTCGATAAGTATTGTTAATTATATAAAATGTTGTAACAATTTTTTACTTCTGTGTTGCGCGGACGTGACCGAAGGTTCGGTTCGTAAACATTACGTTAATGGAAACAAATAAACAACGAAACCCTACCTAGTTACGAGAACCGAGCGCCCACGCGTAGCTTTTGTGCAAGCTCATGTCTAGGAGCGATAACCGTGTGCCTCGGGTCGCTACAGTAACGAGTAATTAATATTAAGATTTTAGTCTTAAGCAAAACTCCATGTGGAGAACACTTCTTTCTTATTAAAATAAAAGTAGTTCTTTAAACTTTAACCTCTACTTTTTTTGAAGAGCGCCCCTCACCCCTCGGTGTTTAACTGGCGCAGCGTACCGGTAGAATATTCACGTAGGCCGAGTTTGAGGGCCATAACTTCGGTTTTCGAACTTAAAGTGCTGTGAATATACACGGACCTAAGAAATGTATTTCGCCGACTGGGAGTGAGTGGACTGAAGTCAAAATTGTCTTCAAGTGGAGTGTTTCGACTACGATTCTGGAGTTAAGCGAGCAACTATAGCGTGGAGGATAATATGAGATTCAGCGGCTTGTGAGTAGATCTATTTGCATTCCTTTACCATCCTTATCTATTCCTGCTGGTTGCGGACTCAAAATTAGTTACGTGTATAGTTTTAAAGGAATATTTCAGACTCAATCGCTGAAATTAAATAAGATTATTTGATTTTCACGAATTGCACTGCATAGGCAATAAGTGTTCTTTTTAGATAGTGTTAAATTTATAAGATAATTAGTTCTCTTTTGCGAATTTAATTACTGATTTTGTGAAAATGGCTGAGCAAGTGACTTTAGTTCCAAAAGAAATGTTATGTTTAGTACCCAAATTTGGTGGCCAACCAGAGCAATTAAATTTATTCATTTCTAAAGCTGAATATATTCAACGCAGCTACACAGTAGCAGGAAATGCTGCGCAAACCACATACTTATTTCATACAATAACGAGTAGGCTTGTAGATAAGGCAGCTGCTCTGCTTAGTGAGAGACAGGATGTAACAACTTGGCAGATGCTTAAGGAGTTATTGCTCCAACATTTTGGTGACCCGCGTTCTGAGGAATGCATAGCAATCGAACTTGAAACGATGAAAATAAAATCCGGAGAGTCTTTTCATGGTTTCTGTAACCGTATCCAACAAGTGCGTAGCGCCTTATTTTCCAAAGTGAACCGCATCGAAGATGAGGGAGTCAAGGCGGCTAAAATGATTATTTACAACAATAGTGCCCTTAACGTTTTTATGTATAATTTGCCGGAAAACTTGATAAGAATGGTGCGTCTTAAAGGTTGCAGTACTCTTGAAAATGCTTTAAGTGTAGTAACCGAGGAAGTAAATTTTCAAAACCAATACTCTTCGAAGCACAGGCAAACTTCTACAGCGACACAAAACTCTTTTGCTTCTAATAATAAATTCGGCTCTTCTCAATTTAATTCTGCTTTTCGCCCAAATACGCAACAACAATTTCGTATGCCATCACCTGCGTTTACACAGTTTAAATTTGGTATTCCGCCGCAAACACAACAAGGGTACAGACCAAACTTAAATCAGAGGTATAACGGATTCGGAAATCAAAATTCGAACTTCAGATTCGGAATTCCTCAAGCACAAGGCTACAGACCTTCCCTGAATAATCAACATGGTTTTAAATTCGGTATTCAACCACAACCCCAAGGATATCGCCCCCCTTTCAGGCCACAAAACGCTAACCCGCAGCCAGATACTGATGTTTCCATGAGGACAGCAAGACAATATATGCTAGAGACTCCTGAAAATGATAATATATTTTACAACTATGAACTTACTCCAGAAGAATCATATTATGCGGAACAATATGACACACCGATGTACACAGAACCCACAGGGCTGCCTGAGATTGCAGATGCGCCCTATGAACAGACGACTGCTTATGAGAACAAATCAATTCCTGCAGAAGAAAATTTTCAGATACTGGCCTCGCCGAACAATCGCCTGAAATAGTAAATATTAATTGCGACCGCATGTTAAGTTTACCTCACATTGAACTACCTGAGATAGGCGCGCGATTTATGATTGACACAGGTAGCACCCGCTCATTTATTAGTCCCCGAAAGGTTGATGAATTCTTTACAAATTATAAATTTAGCGAACCATTTGAGGTTGTAAGTACACATGCCCGCAGTAAGCACAATGACGTCATCATTATTCCTCTCTTAAGGACCTTTAAGAGCACTCTACAGCACAAATTTTACGTTTATGATGTCGATAACCGTTACGATGGTTTGATTGGCTCTGACCTCCTAAAACAACTTGAAGCGACCGTTGATATGAAACACCAAGTTCTTCGCACACAGGATACAGAAATACCTATAATATATAATCCACCTTATGAAGTGCATTTGACACCGCGTACAGAGACACGTGTAAAAATTCCAACAGACTTAAAAGACGGAGAAGCAATAGTTAATTTCGTGGATTTTGGTAAAGGCGTTCGCATGCCAAGTACGATCGTAATGTGTAAAAATTTCTATGCAACGACTGTAATTCAAAATGCCTCAAATGATAGGGTGACTCTAACATTCACACAACCTCTAAAGGTTGAAAAGTTTGAACATAACGACTGTGAACTTAATATGACAACCAGTAACATTGAGATTGATGAATTGCTGAAAGAAAATCTGAAACGTTTACGTCTAGAACACATGAATGAAGAAGAGCGTAGTAGTATATACAAACTTTGTCACGAATTTCGCGATATATTTTACTGTGAAGAACTTCCCCTTTCATTCACAAACGAGGTGAAGCATCATATTCGCACAAAAAATGAAGACCCAATATACATTAAACCATTCAGACAACCACCAGCGCAGTACGCTGAAATAGAAAAACAAGTTAATAAAATGCTGAAAGACAATGTGATACAGGAATCATTTTCACCTTGGAGCGCTCCAGTACACCTGATCCCCAAAAAACCAGACGCGTCAGGAGAAGTCAAGTACAGAATGGTCATAGATTATAGGCGCCTAAATGAAATCACTACTGATGACAAGTACCCACTCCCCAATATTAACGACTTATTCGACAAGCTGGGAAAGTGCACGTATTTCAGCACAATCGACCTTGCTAGTGGGTATCACCAAATAGAGGTCGCAGAGGAAGACAGACCCAAAACAGCATTTACTACGCAATCAGGACACTACGAGTTTACCCGAATGCCATTTGGGCTCAAGACAGCACCGGCAACTTTCCAGCGGGCCATGGATAATGTATTGCGAGGGCTACAAGGGTTACACTGCCTGGTTTACCTCGACGATATAATCGTGTACTCCTGCAGCTTGCAAGAACACCTAGAAAAGCTAAGAAAAGTATTTGAACGGCTTAGAGCAACAAACCTGAAAGTGACCCTGGACAAGAGCGAATTTCTTAGGAAAGAAGTTCTCTACTTGGGCCATGTTATAACAAAAGAGGGACTCAGACCAAATAACGACAAAATAAAAGCTGTATTAAGCTTTCCGCTTCCTAAAACAACAACCGAGATCAAGAGCTTTCTCGGCTTAGTCGGATATTACCGAAAATTCATTAAGGACTTCGCTAAGATCACGCGGCCTTTAACTGTTTGCCTGAAAAAGAAACATAAAGTGGAAATAACAGAAGAATTCAAGACGGCATTTGAAAGATGTAAGGAACTTCTAATTAGCGCTCCGTTACTGCAGTTCCCCGATTTCAACAAACCATTTGTTCTTACCACGGATGCGTCCAACTATGCTTTGGGTGCAGTTCTCTCGCAAGGGCCCATCGGAAATGATAGGCCAATAGCGTACGCTAGCAGAACTCTAAATGATGCAGAGACCAGATATAGCACAGTGGAAAAGGAACTGTTGGCAATTGTGTGGGCGGTGAAACACTTCCGTCCCTACCTATATGGACGAAGATTTACTATATTTACGGACCATCGACCACTTGCGTGGTTAAACTCTATGAAAGACCCGAACAGCAAATTGACGAGATGGAAGCTGCGATTAGCCGAATTCGATTTTGATATCGTCTACAAGAATGGGAAACAAAACAGCAACGCCGACGCTCTATCCCGTATAAAATTAAATGTAACAGGAAATGAAGATAGTGAATCCATGCTTGTTAACGTAGACGAATCTGAAAAACGACTAAAATCCTATCTCGAAGACGTCGAAGCTGAAAATAAAAGACTACAAAAGACCAAACAAAGCAAGAAACAGAAAAACGTTGAAGAGACACCTGAAAAATTAGAATATGAAACCGAAATGATAGAAGATAGAAAAGAAATAGAGACCCAATATCCAATGATTTCGCCGTCTTCAAGTACTATAACAATTCCGGAAGAAGGTGCAAGAGAAGAAAACCAAACAGCTCATTCAGCGCGTGACATAGACACGGATGGGATCCCCATACTCAGCGAAGCAATCGATACAAAGCCCAACCAAATTTTAATATTTTCCTGGAACAAAGACGCAATAACCGTGAAAGACCTTTCAAGAAAGAAACAGAAAATTTTAGAAGTACACTTACCTGTTAATAGACCTGATTTGGTGAAACAGTTCCTGAAAGAATATGTTAATCAAAAAACAAGACACTTTTTTTATTTCGAAGAAGAAGCACACCGAAAACAGTTTGTACAAGCAGCTATAGAACTTTTCAGAAAAGGTACGGTGAAATTATATGAATGTACGAAACGAGTGATGTGCATTGAAGATGAAGAAGAACAGAGACAGATTGTATTAAGATACCATAACAGCAACACATGTCACAGAGGAATGAACGAAACCTTACTAAAATTAAAACGAGTATATTATTGGAACAATATGGATCTTACCGTGGCCAGCGTTATCAATTCATGCGAAACGTGCAAACAAATGAAATACGACCGAAAGCCCCACAAACCTGAAATACAATTAACGCAAACGCAAACAAAACCCTTTCAAGAAATCTTTATTGATTTATTTTCTATAGAAAGCCAATACTTTTTAACTATCATAGATGCCTTCAGCAAACTAGGCCAGGCCTTTGCCATTCCCAACCGCTCTACCCCTGAAGTCGTAAGAGCCTTAATAAAATATTTCTCTCTTTATGGAATACCTGAAAAAATAAGTTCGGACCCGGGTTCGGAATTTAACAACACTCTAATGAAAGAGACTTTGAGCTTTTATAAGATTGAATTGCATATCGGCACACCACATAATCCTAGCTCTATGGGCCTGATCGAAAGGTTCCATTCCACCATACTAGAAATATATCGTCTTGCTAAATACGAACAAAAATTAACTGATGCGGCATCCATAATGACCTATGCCATTATGGCCTATAACCATACTATACATTCGGCTACTGGCCTTACGCCGTTTGAGGTCGTTTTTGGTCACACCGACTCTAATATCGCCTTCAATGTAAATTTTGATAAATCCTACACTCAAAAGTTAGTAAATGATCACGCTAGACGGACCAAACACTTATATCAGTACTTGACGGAAAAAATGTTAGAAAGAAAAGAAAAGGTTAAAGAAAAGCGTGCTGGGGAAAGAGAATTCAATATTGCAGAAGGAGATACGGTTTTTATGAAGGTAGTAAATACAAGACGCAGTAAAGACAAACCGCGGTTTGAAAGAGCTGAAATAACTGGGGAAATTGTTAGGAACGTGGTCCCTGTAAAAGTTAAGAATCGTGAGACAAGAATACCCATTAAGGATATTAAACGTCCTTCACAGATTCGTGCTCCTGCTGGTCGTCCAGTTGAGCCGGAGCCAGGGCCTTCCACTTCAAAGGATTGAGCGAAATCCCGGAATACTGCCTGTGAAGAAAGGAAATAGCATTATTAGTTACGATAAGTGGACTATTATTAAAACCCTAGATATAAGATTAGTTTACGAAGAAGTAGATTTTAATGTTAATCGCTACACAAATCTCAACAAACATATCATGAACCGCTATCATAAAAGTGTATTCAGTTACGAACTTACTGACGTTAGGATTCAATCGGATCACCTGAAAGATTTGTTACTGGACAAAATAAGGCAATTAGTTCCATCAAAGCGTCAAAAACGAGGTCTTTTGAATCCCTTGGGATCTCTCATCAAAGCTCTGACCGGTAATTTGGATAATGAGGATGCAGTAAAATATGATAAACTTATTAATGACATAAAAACTCACCAGGTTACAGATTCCAAGAAAACAAGCTTAATTACCGAAATGATAGGGTCATTTGTTAATAATACAAATTCAACTAAAAACAATTTCATGCAATTAGATAAAGAGATTTGGGAAATCAGAAAGCTGTTAAATGAAACCTTAACTAACCAGACTAGTAATAGATTAATTCATATTTACAATTTATTTTTACATAACTTTCAGATGCTCTATATAAGATTGGATGAAATTGAAACTGCTATAGCGTTTGGCAAATTGAAAATGTTACACCAATCAATTTTAGATATAGATGAATTCGTGGCTATTTTGAAGAAAATTGAGCAAAGAGAAACTTTAGCGTATGTTGTAAATTATAAAAACCTAATTAAAATTGAGCAGTGTTTAGAGCTAAAAGCGTATTCTAAAGAAAATCAGATAATCTTCATCATTGAACTACCTTTGGTGAGAAACGAAATTTACAGCTACTACAGAATCCTCCCTCTACCTGTAACCAATAGTTTTAATCTAACTGTCCTTATCATTCCTAAACAGCCCTATCTTTTAGCAAATGGATCGAAAACATTTTCGCTCTCTGAACCCTGTAAAGAACTAGAAAAGGGTTTCTATATGTGCTTTGAAGAAGCCATTGTTCAAAAATCTATGGAAGATACATGTGTGGCAGATCTGATGAAGTTTTCGGCAAATATCACTTCCTGCTTTCCTGTTCCTGTAAAGGTAAAGAAACTTAAGATAGAACCCATACATCCCAACAGATGGATACTCTACTGCAAAACGAATACCATGCTTACAACCCGTTGTGGAAACGAGATAACCAGAGCTTATGTACAAGGAACCTATATCATTACAGTTCAAGACACCTGCGAGGTGGAGATAGACGATGTGACGCTAAGATACCACAGCGTGAACGCTTCCAAGATCCTGTACTCTACATTACCTGAGATACATTTTCCTGAAATTTTTAACTCATCCACCCCATCTCCTTGGAAACCCGTTGATCTAGACGAAATCGATTTACGTAATCTTCAAACTCTATCGTACATCCTGAAAAGAAGTGATAGTGATACAGTGAACCAAATGAGCAATAGTGAGAGTGCGGTTAACGTAAGAAGTATTAGTTTAGGAACTCTAATCTTATACATTATTTTCTTTTGCGTCATAGCATACCTTACGATAATTTTATATCGCCGAAATCATCAGCCGGAGAATGTACCCCCTGAAGATTCCGTCGAACTTAGAGAGGGAGGAGTTACGAGAACCGAGCGCCCACGCGTAGCTTTTGTGCAAGCTCATGTCTAGGAGCGATAACCGTGTGCCTCGGGTCGCTACAGTAACGAGTAATTAATATTAAGATTTTAGTCTTAAGCAAAACTCCATGTGGAGAACACTTCTTTCTTATTAAAATAAAAGTAGTTCTTTAAACTTTAACCTCTACTTTTTTTGAAGAGCGCCCCTCACCCCTCGGTGTTTAACTACCTACTATCCGATAAATTACTATTGAATGTATCGATTAAAACATAAAACAATTCGAGCATGCTTTATAATCTATTCTATTTTAAACTAATCTATTCTATTCTAAAAGCAGCCGTATGTTCCAGTTCGTCCCCAAGATCCCAAGATGCCAGCTATCACACTACAATCAAAGAAAAATAACGTTTCTTCTGTTTTTGTCTGTATGTGAAGTACCTAGGTCAGTAACTTTCTCAAATAGAATTTATGTATTACTACAAATTAAAAAAATAGTTTATTATATTCTGTAACCATTAGACAGGTGGGAAATCAGGGTGGATTGCTTAAAACCTCGCGACTTACTTTCTAACCATGACTTGAAACACAAATGCACTATTGTACAATAGTAATGTTCTATCAAATGTCAACGTAACAATAACCCCATTCTTTGTTGCATTCTTTGAAAACCTCAAGTACAATTTTACAAGTGCATTCTTTAACAAACACTGGAAAATTGGTTGCGTGCGTGCAATGCAGTTTCCATGGTTGCTAAGATACAAACGAATGACTCATCGCCAACTAATGATGTTTTTATGGCATAATATTTACTTACTTACAAGAGAAAAACAACTATACGGAAAACGCTGCTGTTGATACTAATTCAGACAAATAGTTGTAAAAAGTTAAGAACCTGAAGAAGATAAAATAAGTTGGTGCTCTACATTCAGCCAGCAAGAAAAAAGAAAAATAAAATATTTACTGGTCATAGTTGTAGCGACGCTGCCCCAGTAAGCTTTGTCTTGTGCAACGTCCAACGCTGGCTCTTCAGGGCTCCTAGCAGGCTCTATGAGGCCAGAAACAGGCCTTGTACCCAGCAGCAGTGCCGCTGGCGATACCTTCGAGCGACGCAGTTTGATGGATGTTTCTCTTCTCGGTAGCAGAAAAATTCGCGCGGTAAATTTTATCGAACCGAAACACTTTTGTTTATTTTTTCTTGTCCTACTTACGTTTTTACTTAGCTATTTCAATTAAACTATTTACTTGAATATTTTCAATCTCTAAATCTAAATCACTTTATGTTTGCGTAGCAATCTGAGCGCTTAATTTAATTATTCACATCACTCTCTTTGCAAAGACTGAAACTATTTATAGCTTTGTTATAATTATCTAAACTATTAAGTGGGTTAATTGAGGACTCCTTATGCCTAACATTGACCTGTAACAGGCGAGCTAACTTTGCACCTCACAAAATAATCAAACATATGATCGCACTGCGCCACGGACTTTCCTATCTCCGAAAACACTGTTTTTAATTTCTGAGAATAATTCAGAGTTTCATAGAGTTTTCACTGGCACATAATCTCTATTTTCATTCACAAAGAGATGAAAATTTAAAATCTGAGTACGCACGTTGAATGTAAACAGGGTACGCGTGCTTTTCTGGTGGCGATCGACGCCATATTGGATTGCAAGGGTGGCTCTGGTTGACGCATGCGCTTTCACCCCCGAGGGTTCTTTATTCAAATGTCACGGAGTAGGTGCACATTGCGTGATTGTTTCGCGTAAGGCAACAATTTGCTACACAAAGGAGATGATGTATAGCGAGAAGAAAGTTTTGGCAGATTATGGGCAAAGTTTTTGGTGTGGGCACAGGCCAAGGTCTGATCAATGACGTCACGGTTAAGACCTCCCAACCTAGGTTAATTATAACTTTCGTGCATAAGGGAAGAACGACCACTTGTATAATATTGATAGAAATTGGATTTATTAATTGAATTCGCGCAGTTACAATATTACAAACTGAATCTTCTGATTACCTGAAGACAACGATGATTTTGTGCTATCGAAGGAACACTATCCTGTAGAATTAAACGTATACTTACTTAGACAATGAAGTAACACATTTATCTGCCTATACTATCTACCATCCTATTATGGTCAATACTAGATAAAATCAGCTCACAAACTCGCAAACTCCCGTGGTATGTTGAAACTCGAAAAATTTTGCAATACTGCTTCGCTCGAGAGTCCCAGCAACCGTGTTATATATGAGTAACACCGAGTATCCGTCAACCAAATCCGGCTTAGCTGACAAGACATGGTATAGTAGCCAGCACATGCGGCTGGACATGTTGACCTTGAGAGCGCCTGTCGTAGCGGTAGGGGTGAGTTTCGTAGTGCAAGTGTCCAACCGCATGTGCTACCTTCTCTACATTCGATTGAGTTTGTTATAAGAAATCATTTTCACACATAGTTGAAGACATAGAAGAAGAAGTCTGATAAAGTTACGCAAAATAAAATATTGTCGTTGTAATACCCAAAGTTCATATCGTACATTTTGACTGCTTTAATAGAACAGTTAGGAAAAGTTGATGAAAAATAGCACACAGAAATAAGACCATAGCAAATACTAATGAGAAATATAAGGTTACTTTAGGACAAATTCATATCGCTTCGTTAAGTATAAGATGCCTATATTCTTTTCTACTCTAAAAAATAATTTTAGCAATGAATTTCAAAGACCTTACGTGGTTTTGCGAGTAGAAAATTAAAAGCAAAAAATAAAGAAATAATTCTAGCGTGATCATCAACTGAAACTGTAGTTAAATAAGCTATAATCATACTTACTAGAGAAAAAAAGAATCCAGTTAAACAGTTGTAAAGCTCCCATAGACTTATTTTGTTATTGCCAGAAAACAATTCGACATTCTTATACATTTCCTTGTTCGTCTGATTCTTCGTTCGTCTGTTTCCACGTTAAATACTCGCTTTGGCAGCTATTTTTCGTTTTTTCCTATGCTAGAGTTGAAAAATACGACGATTCAAGCTACACCGGACTTGCGGGCTTTGGCAGCCCTAGAACTAATTGTGTAGGCGTAACAAAGTAAGAATCGTGGCCAAGCCTCTAACAAGTCGACTCTCAGGGCATTGTGATTTCCCGCGATAAACACTATTAGGATAACAATGGAGCAAGTTTCGATTATTATTCGGGCAGCCTTGGAAATAACGGCCAGTTACATTTTAACAAGCACTAGGTAGCATAGCAATAATTAATTGGATTGGAACTAATTTAACTAGGTATGATAAACTTGGCGAGCTTTTAAAAATTGTGTTACTCATTTTTTCGAATTTTTTATGACCGTAAAATTTTAGGTATCTGAAAACATTCACATTTTTCATATTCACATTTTCTTTATTGAAATAAGTTGAAGATGCTTTTAAGATTACAATTAAATTTACAGAACTATATTAGTTAGAAGTCTACACTTTGTTCTAGTTACTGACTTGTTTACTCTATCTCACTCACTGGTACCTACTTTAATGTAGATCAAAACATAGGTAATAATAAGGTACGGGCGCCAAAGAAGGCCCACTTAAATTATTAGATATTTTGTTTCCCAAATAAATATATTATAATTTCCATTATGTTTTTTCTTTACTTTACTTAACTGCAAGATTTTACAAGGATTTGTACTTGTATATTTATTTGGGAAACAAAATATCTAAAAATTTAAGTGGGCCTTCTTTGGCGCCTGTACCTTAATATAAGTAGTGACAAATCACATACCGTTATACCCGCTATGCCCGCCTGCACAATGTACCTTCACTAGACGACGGAATAAAAAAGATGATTGATTTCGGTCCCGGAGATTCAATATAAGTGTACAAAATAAAAGGTTTTGGCGACAAAATTATTATTTTGCACTAAGATCGTTACTATTAGTGAACAATACTCAAATAAAGTTAAAAACTAATATATTTTACTCAGATATAGAGAACGTAAAGGGTAGAAGAAATGTCTGCATGAATTATATTTTATACAGCAATTTATTGACACTGCAACTTTAACTCGCTACAAAAAAATATTCAATTCGCAAAATCCATCTAAGTCCCAAAAAGATTTACCTAACATATGGACCATAAAAACTAGAAATATCGCTGGCACTTATATTTTGAATCTGTAAATGGAAAACGCCCACAGAGTCGTGTTATTTAATTTCTCGAAATTACATTTCTTACAATCTTTTGTAAAATTATAACGCAAAATTGTCGTATGCAAAGATTTAGGAAATTTTGCAGCGTCTTTTCCCTTTAACGGCAAAATGCCATAAACGAATTTGGCCAATAAACGCATGCTTTTTGTAAAATGAACACCTCTTTTGTCTCTCATTTCATGAATTCTAAATGCTGTAACAAAGTGATAATAATAATTGTATTCAAAACTATGTCGCGTGTATTGAAACTATGCGCATCTCCGCATTGCTATAATCTTCCTGTAATTAAAACGATTAGTCATGAGAAAACTACATCTCGGAAGCTTGTAGGTTTTATAAGAAATACTTATCTTGAACATGCAAGCGAAAGTAACTGGATTTTATTCTTAAGTTTTTACTACCATATCTAATCTAACAATCTCTGTAAAGTATTTTCAAGCTAAAGGGAGAAAGGACGTCTTGAGTACATGTTTTCTTCCGGCTACAGTTTATAGTAATTAATTATTAAAGACCACATCCAATCGGATACAAGTGGTGCTAAGCAATTTTAGCACTAGTTAGATCATAAACCTCGCATTGATGATGATCGTTCCTAGAATAGTTACCGTCTTTGGCCTTTGTAATACCGATAACGACATACAATTTGTACAATTTCTTGTGTAATAAAGTGTTTCCTATACGTGGGCATGATTTCCGTGAGAGAGGCTTGTCTTGTCCATTACTGGTTGGCATTTGTAAACCAGTTTTTGTGAGACACAACAAAGCTACAAATACAAGTAAGTATATTGTGGTCACTAAGCTCATAAGTTTTGTTGTTGGACTACTTAATTTGATTGTGTAAAGAATTTAGAGCACTAGGCCTAGTATGGCGCCTTGTGTGACTCCATTATTTTGGGCTTAAAAAACAAAGTCCAAATTACCAACAAGGTAAAGATAAAAGTAACCTTGGCATACAAAGCAAACAATGTTTTTTGTAAAAAGATTTTGCGATTCAAAAATAATTAAATACATCATGACAGCTCTGAAGACCAATACCTTAGACAAATGGTGCATTGAAAAGTACATTAATAATTAACCCAGGGTCTTATTTCTCAATTTCCTCACAAAAGATGGTTGAACCATCAATGAAATTGAAAAGGTTTAAATTAATGATACGTTGAATGACGCAATCATTTCTATTGTGGAGTTTCGGGGTCTTTCGTCTCAACCTCGCGTGTCCGGTTGTTTAAACACTGTACACTGTACACATGCTTTGAAGTTCTGATTCTGAACCAATTTACGCGTGAGCTTGACTAAGAAAAAGTATAGAAAGTTGTTGTAATTAATTAGTATCGTCATCATCATTAATATATCGGCCGGATACGTCGATTTCTGGGCAATGCCTATGCGTATACGTATTACATTACTTACTATCAAAAGGGTAAGAAAATAAATGTGAAGAATAGATTTATGAAAAACCAACTTGGATTCACTCGGTGAATTTTTTATTTTTTAGAAACTACTATCTCATTTTACTATCTCATTTTCGTCCTATTTCTATCCTCCCTTTTCTGTCAAAAGTACTGGAACGCCTTGTGCACCAGCAGCTGTGTACTTACATCAATCGTAATTCTTTGCTCAGCCCCCACCAATCTGGTTTTCGTCCTGGTCACAGCACGGTCACGGCCCTCATCAAAGTGTCGGATGACATACGTTTAGGTATGTCTGAGCAACTTCTTTCTGTATGTGTCCTGCTTGACTTCAGCAATGCCTTTAATACCGTTGACCATGATATCCTCCTTGCAATGCTGAGTTCCATAAATTTTTCACCTGTGGCTATAAATTGGTTCAGCAACTATCTAATGGATCGTCGGCAATGCATTCGGGTGGATGATAAAACTTCTTCATATTGTGACACGGCTGCGGGTGTACCTCAAGGTGGTGTCCTCTCTCCTCTTCTGTTTTCTATCTTTATAAATTTCCTTACTCCTCTTCTCTCCTGCCATTTTCACTTGTATGCTGATGACTTACAGGTTTATACTAAAGTAGCTGTAGATGATCTTGCCTCTGGTATAAACCTAATTAATGACAACCTTGATACTATCCTTAACTGGAGTCGGTCACATGGACTTACAGTGAACCCTAACAAATCCCAAGTTATAATTATTGGTGGTCCAAAGCAACTTGCAAAAGTTGATTTTAATCAATTAGCGCCCGTGCTATTTGATAACATCCAAATACCATACAGCAAAGTTGTAAAGAACCTTGGCGTTTTGTTCGACTCAACTCTTTCCTGGTCCCCTCAAGTCTCTGAGGTGAGTCGTAAGGTGTTCGCTGCGTTCGGATCATTGAGGAGGTGGAAGAACTTGCTCCCGGTGAAGACTAAGGCTGAGCTAGCGCAGTCACTCCTACTTCCTATTTTAGATTACGCGGATGCGTGCTACTTGGACCTTAGGGAGGATCTTTTAAATAAACTTCAGCGCCTCCAGAATATCTGTATACGGTTCGTATTTGGGCTTCGCAAGTTTGATCATGTTTCAGAGTACCGCAAGCAACTTGGTTGGCTCTCTGTGAGACAGCGACGAACTGCGCATATTCTTGCTCTAGTGTATAATATTTTAAATAGTCCTGTATCTCCACCTTATCTGAAGGAACGTTTCCAGTTGCTTGGGGCTGATCATGCTCGAGCTTTGCGTTCCAAATGCGACAACATGTTGACAGCACCGTTCACAAGGTCTGGGTATTATAAAGATTCCTTCACAGTCCAATCTACCTATTTGTGGAATGCTCTGCCACGAGAAATACGCTTTTCTGAAACTATTGCCACCTTTAAATCAAAGGTATATAAGCATCTCCTGTCTGAAGATGTTTGCAGTTAGATTATAATATTTTGGAGTTTGTATATGGGGGTGGTTTATTATATTTTGTTGTATACTTGGGTGAACTGTATGTAGGTATATATTATATATATTTAATTTATTTATTACATATTATTTTTAATATTTTTGTATGTGTGTGGTATATATTTATGTAGTTTAATATTATGTAGTTTATATGATATATTCTGTATTGTTATGTAGTATATTAGTTAGGTAACGTTTGTTAATCGTGTATCCTCTTTGATTAGCACTACTCCATGCTCCTTAATTGTTTTCCTATACTCTAAGGTTGTCTGGAAGAGATCGCTAAATAGCGATAAGACCGCCTTTGCGCACATTTTATTTATAAGTTACTTTGTGAAAATATTTTTATGTGTATAAGCAATAAAGTATTACTTACTTACTTACTTACTTACTTACTTACTTACTACAAAATCCTGATACTGGTGATGGTGTTACTGCACTCGTCTAAGGATCAAACAAAATCTTCAAAAACCAGTTCTTAAAATTTAGGTTAGTAAGCGACAATTTATTTCACAAAATTAATTTGCAGTAATACGAGTACTATTCTCTGACCAGCTGACTTAGTTCAGAGTTCACCGTATATGTTACACATTCGTTCGGTCCATTAGTAAGTGTGCTAAATACCAGTGCTGTAGAATGAGTGCGTTTAAACAAGTAATAAATAACTTAAATCTATTAGAAAAGTTTTGTTTGACACTTAAATACGAAAAAGCTTTTTGTAAGAGAAACGACGTAATTATTTAAAGGTCAGATAAAGTGAAATAAGTTGCTAAAAGAGATAATGGTGAGCGTAGAACTTGGTGTGAAGGTGTCTTTGAAATTATGAGTTCGCGAAAAGGCTGACATTTATTTCTGCAAAAAAAAGAGATGCTCAATGTCTATATAATAAACATTAGATTTGTAATTTCAAACTATTCTATATTAAATTGATTGATATGATGACACTTAAATAATAAGATCATTCTCCATACTTGGAAGTACATCATTTTTCAAATGGTTGATAAAGGATATATCAAAATAAATATTTTCCACGGAACACAGTACACAACTGATGTCAAACAATCAATTATATTACTATAATACTTACTCGAGATGTTGATTTGACCTACAATTTCACTATCAATATGCAAATAGAAATGACGGCTTTAGAGATAATGAGTATAGTAAATATTTACACTAAAAGTTATATCATAGGAAATTCCCAATCAAAGCCCAATCAAAATAAATAAAACTAGCAATCATGTTACTTCATTGATTGCTATCTTGATAGTTTCTATAAATATAATGAAAATTGATTGCAAAAGATTGAGTTTACAGGTGTAGATATTCGCTACAGGTAAACCGGATTATAATTCACGAACAACTTTTACAAGCCAAGGTCTAGCTTAGAGCGTAATTATCCATAATCTAGATTCCAAGCAGCTATTATTTTCAGAATTAAATTAGTTTCTCAGCAAATTAAAAGAGAATCTTGAGAATAATAATAAATTTTCAATCTTAGAAAACGAAGTAAAACACGCGAAAGAAATATAAATGGTGGATGTTCGTGATGTGATTACAGATAGATATGATGAGAATTTTTCAGTTGGTAACTTGTATGATTGATTCATGTATTTTATAATGTACCTATCTATTTATAAAAGATGGAATTGATTCCTGAAGATGAAATTGATGTCCTTGGTTCCTTTCTCTGCTGAATAATACTTTTATAATTATGACAATTTTTTATTCGTTTTCTGACATAGACACCACGTAAATTAAAAGTAAAGGAGACGTATAAAAGTGGTTTTTTATTCGGCCAAAAATTGAACGGATAAGTAGTATACCTACTTAGAAAGCTTATGTAAGTGGGTTTCAGGATAACTAATCAAATTATTTTATCGATCCTCCGTTTTCTTCGTAAAAATTGCAAACTTGAAGATAAAAAGTTACAATGAAACGAACGATCATTGAATTTCCACGACCTATTTATTCTAATGTAATCTTTTTTGTATTAAAATCTTCCAGCCAAGATTGTTTTAACCAACATTATTATTATTTTTAGTACTTTTTTTGCAGTAAATAATTAAAATAATGAATGAATAACTTGAGGCTCTTTCGTTTCATTTTTAGAAAAAGTAAACTAATAAAAAAAGGAATGTCAACCTGATGGATGACAGATATTCAACTGACAGGTATTCAAGTTCATGTCATATCAAGTTCTTTTTTAATCGATCCAATCCTAATAAAAAGTTAGAAAGAGACAACAGATCATTGTTATGTTATGCCTATCTCTTTTTTAAAAAGCATTCAAAGCAACCACGCAACGAAAAAATTGGTTTGAAAGGACTGCCAGAGGCATAATTGTATTGCCAGATCTTTCCTTTATTTTTCTACCATACAATATTCGAATCAATTTATAAAAAAAACGGAGGATCCATTATTATTTTTCAAGTGATCCTGATAATCGTAATAATATACCCTTTTATCCAATATGCGTAAAATACCCGTTCATTTTTTGAAATAATTTAAAACCACCTCCCATACAAATTTTGACGTGTCCTTTAATTTTTAGTTGAATCTTATCGTTACTACTTCACAATTTAAATATCAAGCATGTTATTTAGGTATGCAATCAAACTATATTAAATTACGTATATCAAACTCTTAGCAAGATAAAGTAATTTTAAAGTGATGTCGAAATACCCTTCAAATAATACCAATCAAATTGCAATAACAATCCCCACATGTGGTTAGTTTGATTGCTTCAAAAACACTTTAGCATTTGCTTCAGTACATTTTGCTTTCGATAACCTTGTTCACGTCGCGTCGGCAGATTTTCGTATGAAGATCACGAACTTTACACAAGACGTGAAGGTAATAATATAAATGATGAGTGTCAAACATAAAAGTTTAAGTATTGTTTATGTTTAGTATGTTATTTGTCTAATGATTAGTTTTCTTGCACCTAATGTAGGTAATGATATTTTATGACTCTCTTGACTTTTGTTGTTTACATTCATCAAATTTAATACCTATAGTATTTGACGGTAAAATCGAAAGTTGCAAATACTGCTTCAATTTGGCTGCAGTTATGACGATTAAGTACCTACCTATATTTTTTGGCTTAATCAAAACAACTTTTTAAATTTCTTCACTACAGTAATAATTACATACAGGTATAGCATATTTGCATTTTTAATAATGATGTAACTGTATTTCGTCCTCCACACGAAAAGCATGTATGTACAGAGAATTGAAATTGAATTGAATTAAAATGGGTTTCTCCATCTCTTATACAACCAATTATCTTATCTGATCTGATTCAATAACTTGATCTCCTAATAAACACTTGGTGCAATGTTTTGCTTAGACAATACTGCTGAACTTATTTGTTCACAAACCATTGTCTCAAATCTTTAATATCTACTTGGGTGCGTAAAAGTAAACAATCAAAGATTATTTGAAACTCAAGTACTTATGATGAACAGTATGTTGTCAATAAAATGTATTCTATTTCATTACTGTATTAAATCTAGTTGCATATAAATTGTTTGGCTCGCCGTTTGTATGCAAAAATGAGCTCAGTATGTTAATATTTTGTTTCCATAGCTCGAATGATCAATTACTCAGTTTTTCCATCATTCACGCATTCATCCTTTTTTGGCGGCAAATTGCTGTTCCTAGACCTTGGCAGCTTCCCAAAACCGATACACCCTTGACCGGAGGGTTTCTTGCAAAGATTTGGTAAAAGACCTCGATTCGTTTTAATGATTCGACCGCTAAAATTTATCATGAGGAAGCTTTTTCTTCAGTGTCACATTTTTGGAAAGTCTTGCTTTCTTGGTGGTACAAATAATATTTTCCCGATTTAAACATATTATTATGCAGACGTTGGATCGTCTATAAAAATCAGCTCTGTGGCCCCCACCAGACATCGTCTGCATATTTTATGCGGACTTCTAATTTGTAGTCATCTGGTAAAGTAATTTATTAATATTAGCACAAAGTTTAACGTCACTTCGAATACTAAGTCTAGGTCAACGTTTTAAATTAATTTGGTATTTCCTATTGACCTGAGATAAAATCAGCAGATGTTTTTATAAATGTATAAGTTTACGAGACAGGAAGTCGAAAGCCCTTGGTAGTTATGTAATATGTTTGATAGTCAAAGTAAACTCAACTGCATAGTCGTACAAAAACATTCATAAAATTTAAACGCCCCATTTATGTTGCAGAGACAGTTGTATGTATACCTTTCATAACAATTATCATTGTATTCTATTCGACAACGCTTTTTAACCACCTACAGTAAAAGCAAATTTCACTACTGACCAATGTGTATCTACGTTAATCTTATTAGCAACTTCATCATCATCACATCGCCTCTTACTTACAAAAATGTTACTCAAGTTTGTTTGGAATTTAACTACGAGTAACTTTAGTTATGCGAGAGAAAAAATTGTCGACAAATCTGAGAGTACCTCTATTTTAAAATCTCAGTTTATCTACTGTGTTTTGAAAACGTGATATTCTGTATGATTTTTGAAATCGTTTATATTTAAGTATTTAAGTATCGTTTATTAGTTGTATTTATTCCGTAAATATTCTAAGCCTCCTTTTATAATTTAGTTTGTTGTATTAGCCATGTTGATTCTTTTGAAAATAATGAACTATTATATTTGACCGGACCTTTTTCTACAACAACAGAACTTCTACAACCCGTTCATTTTAATGACTGAATGCCGCCCGGTGAGGACAAGACGACAAAAACAAACCAGTATAAAACAGGCCTGAATACACGTTTACAATCAATTGCATGATATGTCAATTTATACTAGTCAAGAACCACCGAGGGTAGGAGATGCCTAGAGCCGGTGTGATGAATCGCAGCAGACGTGAGACACGCGAATTTCGAGTCACAAAGAGAACAACTAATGGCTCTTGCTTGAAGGGCATTTGGCACACAACAGATACAATAGGTAAGACATTGCCCACAATTCCAGACACGGACCAGACTTCTTTTTCAATCCACACTAAATAATAATAGGACATACAATGGTTATACAGACCTACTATACAATCAGAACAATATCAATGCTGAAATAGGGCAAATTTTTAACGCTCAGTTGGAAGTCTTGAAAAGAGAAGTCAGGAAACAAAATTTCTTTGATATGAAAGAAAAATACTAAAGAACGTCCAGTTTATGTAGATTTCTTTTTTGTATTTGTAGATCCTTTCTTCATTACGTGATTATGAGCTACTTAGGTATGTTACCATCTATCTATAGATTTAGTGTTGCTAACCTTAATTTTGATGCTACTAATATGGGTAGCAATATTTGATTAAATAACAACCCATTCATTCTTTCGCATCAGTGAATCTAGATCAAATAATTTGGTCGACATTTCCTCGCAAGTGAATGTTGACTAATCTATAACTACTTGCCCAATCTGCTGTCAATGCAAATTTAATTATGTTACTCGAACAACTACGTCGAATGGTTCTTACAAAATTGCCTACATACAATCGCTTTGAAATACTTTGCTCTCAGACTTGCTCGAAAAAAAGATGAAAAAACACGTCAGTCTGTCGATCACGGTAACTTAGGCTTAAATGTGAAAATAAAAATCACCGTATCAACATTATATATTTTGTGGCGTCACATACATCAGCTAGGTGGGGACATAATTATGACATGTAAAATTTTTTTTAATTGACCTAAGCTTGAGTCGAAAAAGTGCGACGAATCAAGCTTCACCAGAATTGTACCTGTTACTGATGATGATACATCAGCTAATTTTGACAACAAAACTCCAAGTATACTTTTTTTACTTTTGATCCAGACAAAAAAACCAGGTTTATACTAGATTCATTGCTCTGAAATAAAATTAGAAAGCCATACCCATATGTAGGGCTTTTGGTATATAACATAGACAGCGAATACTATTAGTTACTAAAGACTAATTACTTATTCATCCTGGTATCAGAGTAGGCTCGAGCCCCTCGGTGCGGATGTATATGCGAGACTGTTAACAAGTATTATACTGTTAAAGTCTCTGAAATCAGAGAAACATACGCACATCTCGAGCAGATCACATGCAAAGTAATTTCACCTGTACCCTGAATGAAATGGAAAGTCCTAACTTACCTTAATTGATGGTTTCATAATAGTTGCATCACTACATAGCAACTCTTAGTAAAATGCATCAAATGTGCATTAGAGCACTATGTTATGACATGACAAGTCATTAAATGACACATTATGAAGAACATGATTTTATACTGTCTCGACTTTTTTTATTATACTTAACCGTTTATGAGTACAAAGCTGTAGTAGCAATTGTACTTTTATTTAACACTAGCTTTCCGCCGCGGCTCCGCCCGCGTTAACAGTTTTTCCCGTGGGAATGACGCATTTTCCCGCAGCTGTAGTATTGTAAACTTTCTCGTAATTTTTCGTTTAATGGACAGTTGTTGTGGTACAATCTAATTGAATTAAATATGGGGGGTATTGTACTAACCCAATTGTACCAATTTTGGTATTCTAGCTACTTCAATAAAAAATGAAAGGACCGGATGGAGTATAATAATAATAAAAATAAACCTTACGTAGCTTATTAGGATCATTATAATAATTACCCACTGTATTAATGTTTACGTGGCCGACATTTAGCGACAGACATTTTTCATCGAAAGTGGTCAATATTTCTCACTTTCTTCATGAAATTAGATTAGTTCCAACTTCCAACAGTAATAACCTCAGTGAAATTGACCGCAATATAAATTACGATGATTTTGTAGAAATTAGGTAGGTAAGGTACTTGCTTCAATTCTTTAAAAATATTTGTATTTATAGTGCCACAAATAAAAAACGAATTCTTGTTGTAGTAACATTCCATTTAATTATGTAAATAAATCCCCCAAGAATCTCGGATGATCGGTCCTGCGCTGCCCGCATCCAACGGCTTCCCGCGACCCTCACCAGATCGTCGGGGGATCTTTGGGGGAGGCCTTTGTCCAGCAGTGGACGTCTTTCGGCCCATTGTATTATGATGACGATGTAAGTAAATATTATGTATATCGACTTCGCTATCAACCGATGAAGCCAGGTCAAACTTTATTCAAGTAAGAATGCCTTTACCGACCCCTTTACGGATCCACCTTAGATTTGGTAAACCGACCTAGCTGCTTCATTTTTACTGTTAGATTGACTTTACGTACAATACAACTTTTAAATTCTTCGTATTATTCTTCCTATTATAAGTTTCCTTGAGATATTTCCTTTTTTATCTTAAAAATTGTACTTTCTTACATACACAATATGAGTACAATATTGTTCCCAATGCTATGCTACCACCGCGCACCGCTGAATATATATAGTAAAAAAACATTTACTATAGGTACTTCGTACATAAGTACGAAATAAAAACAAAAACGAATACTTAATGTACTCTATGGTCTTTGATTACAAAACCAATAAAGTAAAAAACTGGGTCCATTCAACTCCACACGAGACAATCTTATCTATCAATAGTTTGCTAGCAAAGCCATGGAAACGTAAAGCGGAAAATGTTATCATAACATTTGGTTTTTACGATAGTATTAACACGCCTTTCAGAATATCGTAAGTATGACGTCATCTTTTGATACATTATTTAAAAATGTACTTAACCTGAAAATTTTCATTGTTACAGTTTCATGTTACTAAATAGTAATGATGCGTTTCCATTATTTAGACTATATTGTAAATTCAATTCAATCGGATCAAATTCTCGCTAATTTCTTTTGTTTACTTCTTTCATTCATTGAAATCCATTCATGCATTTGGGCGTGAAAGAGGACCAAACAAATTAACAAACAAACATCCATTCTTTTGAATGAACAATATTTTTCAGGTGATGAATATCATTGTCTCTGCAGTTCATAATAGTTCTTTAAAAATTTAAAATGTTCATTATTTTACTACCAGTAAACAAAACAAATGTAATATTCACATTATACCTACTAATATAATAATGCGAAAGTAACCCTGCCTGACTGTTTAATTGTTACGCTTGTCGCCTAAACCACTGAACCGATTTTGATGAAACTTGGTACATAGATAGAATATAATAATATATTGGGAAATAACATAGGTTTAGTATATTTTACTGTAGATAAATAAATGCTAACGCAGGCGGAAAGCTAGTTTTTAATATTCTTAAAACTTTAACACCTGTTTGAACTAACCTTGTCTTAGGCTTTTCGTAGTTAAGAAAGACCTAGCTAACTAATTAAAAGATTTTTTTGTCAGTAACAGTCCAGTTGGGCTCATAAAGGTAGGCAAAAACTAAGCAGTTTAAAAAAGTCAGAAGGTAGCAAACAAAATTTTAACCAAATCTCACCTAAATACTTTAGGCATCAACTTAAGCGGTTCTTAAGTTTAGTGCAAACGGGCGTAAGGCTTTCAGTATTAAAAGTAACACTTACGACTTATATCCATAGCCAAAGTATTGGTAACAAACACTCCCATCATGAAGAAAGATCTCGGTCACCAGACAAAAAAAACACAAAACAGTCTTCACAAAGCTGTCTCTACCTTTATAGTTCACTTTGAAAACTCCGGCGCACTTCGAAAATCACGTCCTAACCGAGACACTAACGGTTAATCTTATTAAAGAGTTTTAACCTCCCGTTAAGGGTTGAAGAAGCCTCGTGAACGCACTTCCTATAACTCAATTAACTAGAACACATTCCAGCCAAAGTCCACACAAACAGCCATTAACAAAAATAAAAAGAAACAAAAATCCTGGCAACTATAAATAAAATATTTTAGTCTTTTGTTGAAAAGAAAATAGTTTTTCTTTTTTTAAAACCACAGACTTAATAAAATAAAGACCACACGCGACCGAGCGACAGCACAATCCAACTGGTACTGCGGCTAGTACGAGATTGAGTCTTGTTGAACGAGCGCTTCTCAAACTTTGTTGACATTTGTTTGATACACGAGAGTATCGACACAAAAAAAATTGGTTTTTAAATTATCTACATACCTATTTTGCTATTTACAGACAAGAATTTTAAAATTATAGATGGATGATAATTTAAATAGTCAAACAAACACATTAGTTTCTTTTATATATCAGATTTTTTTTTTATAAACTAATAATCACGACGGATTTCTACTTTTAGATGGTTTATAAAAATATTTAGATAAACCTTGTCCTGGCAACTTAGAATACAACATAAAGAAACAATCATATAATTAGGTAGAGTTATTGCTTGTGATGCACCGACATTATGTACATAAATAATTATGTATAATCTATTCAAATATATGTTCTAAAATTTCTCGCTAAGTTAGGAACCACTCAGTTGTAAAATACAAAAAATGGAGCCAAAGTTACTGAACCTCGGGCTAGCGGGTCTTGCTGGTTTGTGCAATCAAAACCTTGCCCGTTTTTACTCACTGGCCATTGTTGTCCACAATAATCACATTCCTTTTTTTCTTCACAACTTCTTACAGCACATCGTGACGGGTAAAATTGATTTTACAGACGCTTTTGTATAGGTTTTAAATAAGTTTGTTATAAAAAATTCGCAAACGTTTCGAAATAGTTGGGAAACGCTGTCACGCAAATTTTCTATTTAATATAGCGTTTGATTGGGTGTGATATTTTTAATATGCCTAGTCAATCAATATTTGGTATTCCAATTAACTGGTTGATTTGTTTTGTCGCTCTGTTCTTATTATTCTTTAATAGAAATGTTATTACATATTCAAAGGCAAGACAATTGTTTTTCGAATACCAAATTGCACTTACGTAACGTATTTCTTTAAGCTCATCATACCAAGAGCCCGCGAGCGTGCCCTAAATTGAGGTGAAAATAATTCATACATTCATTCATATGGTCGAAAGGGAGCTTGTAGACTTCTGCAAGTTTTTCACAATAATATTTACCTTTTTCTCTTTTTCTTTAAATTTAATAGATATGCTTTATCATAATAGTATCAAATAATAAAATAAAACTAGGTTCCAAACCCGCACTCTCTAATGGGAATCAACAACACTAGCCACTCCGCCACCGCTCACAAAAAAAGGTTTTCATAAATAATAATTTACATAATAGTTACTCTAGGTCCTGAAGAGCTTTCTTGCTCACAATTCTCGCCCACCTATGTTGACCTTTCCCTGATATTACGTAAGCTATTCGGCGAGGTCGATATTTTAGGTGACCTAAAACAATGTTCTAGCTAAAATCGACTTAACGAGCACTCTGCAGACAGCCTGGCGCCGTCAGTTCTAAATACAGAACCACCCAGTTCCTTGTGAACTGTAATAAAGTCGGGAGAGACCTTAAACTTCGTCTATAAGTGGAAGAGCGTTTCAGGTATAGTAACAGTTGAGCTAAGAAACAGTTATTGTTGTACTCTCCAACAAAATTATTTATCAACTCTAAATCCCAGGTGTGTATGACCATCGCCTAATAGGAGTTGAAAAACTCTACATTTACAATAATTTATAAGTTATTTGATTGTGTAAATAAAAAGATATTTCTCAAAAAAATAAGCAGACCTGTCCCGTAACATGCAGTGCTATGACGAAAGTTTGTCGCACATTTAACTGTCAAAATACCCGCCATATTAAAATATCCTCCAATAGGATAAGAGAATACGCACGACAAAATTATGTCTGTCACGCGTGGACCGGGCATGTTAGAGGGGCTGTTGTGTCGTCTCAACTCGTCTCTCTAACTAAATGATTGTCCGTTGTCTGTCTATATGTGCAATAAACTGTAAATAAATAATTTTTGTTGAAAATATATTTTTTTAAATTAATTAATATCTTTAGAGAGAAAACATTTTTGTACCAGTATATAGACCAAGAAATTGTTATAAATTTACTTAAGAGGGATAATTAGTATGTACTAATCTTCAGGACCTTCTATCTACTCGTATTATCATCACAAAAGCACAAAATAACATTTTGCTGCACCCATTTACATCATCTCAATTATTTTGCCGGTGAGGTGAAGTCGACAATCACTCTATATCGAAATAATGAACTTGGCTCCCATTTATACATTTATGTTTTTGTTGGGACTATAATATCTCTAAGATGTATTAACATAGCTGTTTGTTCCTGCAGAAAATTATACTTGTATCATCAAATTAACCCAAGATTAGGGTATTTAGAGGTCATAGCTATTAGCAAATGCGTGACGCTATAGCTTAGGATGATAATTTTGACTGAACATGACATAATAATCTTGACATAGATAATAGTGTTTATAATAAAGACTACAGAATCGTCAGTTTTGCGAAGGTTAAAAATAGCTTTGGCGTTTTTTGCGATAAAACTTTGTGCTTATATTAAGAAATATAGATATTAGAAAAAATAAACCTTACCAGAACATTACGTTATGTGTAGTAAACTATCAAATAATTCGTATATAGGTATAGATAGATAGCTAAAGTATAGATAGGCCATGGGCCATGTTCAACTAAATAAAAGACCTTTATAAAAAATATTGTTCTTGACAAAAACGAATATCGAAGTTAAAATAAATCAACCAAAGAAATTATAAAGTGCGTATTACGTGTCACAATAGCTCTGAAAAATAACAAGAATTAAGGTATTTTGCATGCACCAGAAACACTCCAGTACCTAAATTTATCACGAGTCGCACATCAAATTCCAAATTATCTTCATTTTACCACCACCGCTGCGAACTTGGCATACTTAATGCAGAATATTGCATTTTCATATTTATTTTGTATTATATTTATTTATTGTATTTCGAGTACCGACCGAGTAAACATAATTTTGATTTTCAATCATGTGAATGTATTGCGGAGATCTTTGGATTTAATATTCAAACTGTAAAAGAAGTGCTTATAAGCCGATACAAATAGCAAAAGTGATTTTATTATAAGGAAAATCGACTTACTGATTTCAGTTTTCCCTACTTTCCGACAGTTTTCCTTATTCCCGCTCAATTTACGATCTTCGTCGGAAAAATAAGAAAATAAAACGAAGCATTCTCAAGGATTTGATCTGAAACAATACTACTTACTTGCTACTCTTAAAGGATACAAACAATCATTAAAAATGATGGCAGTTCTCATACTAATATCATAAAGAGGAAAGATTTGTATTTTTGTGTGTGTGTGTATGTTTAATGAATAAACTCTAAAACTACTTAACCGATTTCAAAAATTCCTTCACAATTAGAAAGCTACATTCAGACTGAGCAACATAGTCTACCTTTTATCACGGGAAAATGCCTCATTCACACGGGAAAATTTGCTAACGCAAGCTGAGCCGCGGCGGAAAGCTAGTCAAACACAAAGATGAGGAAATATCATTGCTGGTAAGTCAATTTCTGGGCAATGCCTTTTTCGCGAGTTATCAACTTTAAGGTCGGTAGCACAGAGCTACTGAAATTAGATTGGTTTCAAACACCTTCGGCCTCAGATCATAGTTAAACTATCTGAAATTTAATAAAAAAATATATTTTATTTTATTTTATTTTATTTTATTTTATTTTATTTTATTTTATTTATTTATTATTCTTAAACACGCAACTTTACACCAAGCAGAGTGAAGTACCTAGATGTCGCGTCTTATCATCGTGTGGGAACGAACTTCTTTGATAATGAATGATAATGAGATGACTGATGATCAAGAGACTCGTTTATGATTGGAGTTTAAAACCAGTTCTCAATGTGAGTGTGTTGCCGATTGCCTTACCAATTTAATAGTACACAGGCAGTGTCATACTGTGAAGTGTGAACTTATGAATTTATCACACTATTGTGCGTCGACGCGTGACGAAACTAGTTCGCGCACATCTGATAGCGCAGTGGCGCAATATTGATCCGAGTGACTCAATCTCACAGCCTAACCCATTTACTGAAATATGTAATAAGTGGGCCTTATTCTACATATAACCTCCAACTTAAATTTAAAAATCATATGTCGCTTTCAAGTTTTTAAGAACTAAAAGGGACAAGTGATTTTCAACTTAAATTTAGAGACGCCAAACATCGATTTTACGCGTAGTTCGCTCTATGGATGTTTTCTTTACCGTGAGAGCATCAATAAACGTATTTACATTAAAATTAACAAATCTAAAACATAACAATACGTAGTAAAGATCAAACCGGAGAATTTTGGAAAGAAAAAAAAAGTAACACACGATTATATTTTTAATCCCAGCTCATAAACATAATATTATATATTTCAAGGTTATGTCGCAATTTTGGCATAATCGATTATATAATATATTATTTATAATACAATATTCAGGTATTACTGTAGTATAGTATATAATACCACAGAATTATATAATGTACTACACCCTAATTGAATAAACGCTTACATTTAAATCTTCTATGTTTTAAATGTACCTAAGCGTTTGTATTATTCCTCGTCCAAATGCAAAATATTTTTTTTATTAAAAAACAGTAAGGGTTTAATAAATTGTTTTATGGTAGATATTGAATACTAAAATATTCACGAATGCAGATACAAAATAAAAAATAAAAAATTGTAAAAAATAGCATAAAAAATGTAAAAAAGAGTGCCAATTTACAAGGGTAGAAAATTCGTGATCGTAGAAACGGAAGGAATACTGGTTAGATAGGACTTGGGGTCTGGAAAAAAAGGAAGAGATTAGTATTATGGGCAGGATACAGAACCTATTATGGGCAAGTTTTATGTAACAAAACCACAATGGGTCATTAATTAATATCCATACTAATAAAAATTCCCGAGTAAAACCCTAAGAGCGTGTCTATAACAATTTTTTTTTATCTATTTCTGATAATTCAGTTTTTTTGTTTAACTAATCTACTTTATGGTAATTTTGTCTCTATAGTTACTCCACAACTCCACAACTCCCTTGTGGAGTATCATTTCCATATTTTTAATTTTTAGTCTCATCTCTCTTTCAACATATTCATACTTTTGATGAACATGTTACCTTGCCTTACCTATACATCGATTTTGTGACACAAGATCAAGTAAATTAAGTAGGATCCTTCATGCGAGATTCCTTTGAGTTCTTTCTTGTCCACCGTATAGCTGGCTAGACCACCTGCTGAGTGAACCGTAGATACCTGGTACTCGTACGGCCGTTCCCAATATTCAATCTGCGATTGCTGATAGATAGCTATCCATAGCCGTCAGTAAGCAACTATCTATCTTTCGATGTCGTCCCAATAACTCGGATAGCTCTTTGCTATCTCTCGGTAACAGTAGATAAGTCGCCTATCCAAGCCCTCATTTACGTTCCAAAGTAAGCAGCACTCGTGGAGTGAGTTAAGACAAAGCTTTAACTGTATCTTGTCTAATATTAATTACAAGTATTAAATATAAAACATGTTAAACACGTATTTAAAATCTAAAATAAAATTGATATATTAGAGTTATTAAACTTCTTAAATAAATATTTATTAATTTAGTATAAAAGACACAGAAAGCTAAAACGGAACGTTTACTGACGCTTAGGGTTTGCAATATTCGTTCGATTTCACTATTCGAATAAAATGAATATTTCTAGTGCTAAATATTCGAATATCCGGATATTCGAATATTTTTTTAAACATTTACTGAAAATATCAAAAAAATGCAATAATAATTCAAGACAAACAAGAGTAACTAGACTGGGATTTTGTATGATTTTAGTATAATTCTTTTCATGTAAAAACAAGTATTTTAATTAGTTTTAATATTTATTAATGCGTTTTGTGCAAATTTAGGCGAATTTAAACAAGTGTGTATTCCTCCCAAGAACCGAGATATTAAAACTGTACCGGTTGAGCATTCGTCTACTCATTATGGCCCTTACTGGGCATTGTAAACTCAACAAGCACATGAACAGAATGGGTTTATCAGAAAACCCTTGCTGTAGATTCTGTGCAGACGAAGAGGAAACTCCTATTCACGTACTCTGTGAAAGTGATGCTCTCGTCAACAAAAGGAGTCGAGTGCTGGGTGTGCACAAGCTTGCCCCCCAAGAAGCCAGAACCCTAAATCCCACCAAAACCGTCAGCTTCTTCAAAGCTGTAGGTTTGGAAGAGGCTATATAGCCTACGAGGGCTGACTACAATAGATCCACCTTGGGTCATAGTGGTCTTTGGGTATTTAGAGCCCTTTCCCTCAACACTCAAATCGTAATCATAGATATTTTTCCTGGATGGCGCGGTGTAGTACTCCGGTAACCAAATGGGAGGTAAAACTATAGAAGGCCTAGGAATATACACCTTGTAAAACACCAAAAGGCTGGCCACTATGCGTCGATCCTCTAAGCTTTGAAGCTTGGATTTTACTTGCTGATCGTCGCCAATTAGCTAGAGATCATCTCGATCTTGGCTGTATAATCCACAGAGTCTAATGCATTTAGCTGATACTTGGCAGAACAATCCCAAGGATGACAGCAGTACTCCATACAAATCGAACAACCGCTTGGTACCAATGGAGCAACTGTTCCGGTGTGAAGCGCCACCGAACCTTAAAAAGGAAGCCATGCTTTTTTGCAGCAGATGTCCATAAGCATAGCAATGGCTTTGCTGTGTCTCTCGGTGGCAGCGCTCCATAGGTGGAAATTTCCAGTAAACGACCTTTGCGAAAACCTTACTGCTGGTCACTAAGAAAACTGTTTAGAAGGTGAAGATGGTATGCTAGGAGCTTCTGATTCGGTACCTACTCATTTCATAAGTTCAGAAATTATGGAGGCATTAGCAGGCTTCTATGACTCAGAAACCACTCCAGATGACAGAAAGAGGCGGTGCAAGCGTGTCAATACTAAATACAACTCGGGTGCGCAGTTTCTCTATAGGTACCTGCCCCATCAGGGAGGACTGTTGGCGTTGTTCACGCCTAGGGCACAAACAAAGGACTTTGAGTACATTTCTCTGCTTGATGCAAACCTCTGGAGTGACAGAGTCGCAAAGAATATATAATTATGTGGTATCTTGCTTAAAGCAGCCAATCTGCGAAGATATTAGCAAATAGCCTATAGCCTTTTCTTTCGCAAAATGAGCCATGATTTGTCAGTTTTATCATCAGCGGCAGGCAACCCACAATAACGGGACAACGTGCGAGAGTCACGGCAGGGATGTTGTTATTAAATTATTAAAAAAAACATTAGTGCCTATATACTTTAAATACTATTCGAATATTCGGATAAATGAAATGAATTATTCGAATTTGAAATTGGGGTGGATATTCGAATAAAATTAATATTCGAATATTCGAATTGCAAACCCTACTGACGCTGCTACCTGCTCGCCCGCAAACAGACGCCCGCGCCACGGGGAGTAGGGGACCAAGCGCTATTTTTTAAAGGGAATTGCGAAAGGAAAGGATTTTTTGACTGAATTTTAGAGAAGCGCGAGCCGATTCGTATTTAACGTAGGTACTAATGGTTATTTTTTTAAAGTTCGCTCATAATTAGGCTTTTTGGTGAATCACGATTTTTTTGTTTTATAATGAAATATTGACAATTTTTTTGTGAAAAATAGTATAAAAAATATTTATAAAATAAAGCCTTATATTAATGTTCTTTAATTATTTATTTATATTAAAATATAAACGAATAAAGTCCTTTCAATATAAGTAAAACAAAGGGGGCATTTTTAAATTATTATTGTATTTATTTTTATAATAATATAATAACATAAAAATTGCCCCTATTTTATTGTAATTAATTTTTCTTTAATAAAAATTCGGACACTTTTAGGCCCCTTGGACATTACAATAGTACGTATTAAATTAACATAGCAAAAAGGAACTTCGATATGCTAATAAAATTGCCCGTAAGTAATCCCCCGAAATCGTAAGATAGACTGAGGTTACTAAAGATAGCCAAACTGACTGACAGATTGAAATGTGCGGAGTTAGGGAGACAGAATAACACGACAGTAGTTGGTAATAGACTGAACATTTATTGAGTAAAATACAAGGGTTTATATATTAAATTTTCGTGTCGTTGAACTACATGCTTTAACCCTGACATTTACCATATCTAGAATAATATTAAGTTACATTGATATTTAATACATTGTTATTATAAACATCTTAACTAGGTTACTCCATATAAGGTACCGTTACGGTAATCTGATATTCAATGTTTATGTAATAAAATATTAATTCATTTATCTTATCATTTTCCCAATATGGTTAAGTAGGACATACCTTTGTACCTACACTACACCTTCCCCCTTTTTTTTTGAGTCAAAAATTTATTAAACAATTTTTGGCTTAAAATACAAACTATGTACTATTTAGGAAAAATCAATATTATTATTATTACATAATATGCTGTTCAGTAATACAATTTTTTGCTTACATTTCTACATTTGACGATACAACGTCTTTTTTTTTACTTATTTATTTGGTTAATTAATATATTATGTATTTCTTAGTTCTATTTTTATGAATTATATTTTCTTTACCTGAATATATTATTTCTAATTAAAAAAAAAGAAAATAGAGAAAAATTGGACCATATACTGTGCTCGATGATATGGGCGTGAATGTAAAAATATTATATTCTTGCTCTTATATTTATTTCTCTATGTTTATTAGTTATATATTTTTTTAATTTCTTAAACTTCTAAATACTTAATTAATATGATTATACTGTTAAAATATTGTATTCTTGTTCTTATATTTATTTCTTTATCTTTATTAGTTATATATTTTTTAATTTCTTAAACATATTTAATACCTAATATGATTATACTGGCGATACTGTTATTGTACTGTTGGCAATCTTTACTTTAAATTTTATTTTCACTTGTTTCTTACATTCATAATTCGATTACATTTCTTATTATTATTATAATTATCATTATTAATATTATTTTCCAAATAATTCCTCTTTAATCAAACAATATAATGCTTACCGTTTTCATTACTTTTTTATCTCAAATAGCTTTTACTCTACGTACCTATTACCTTTGTCTTATCTGAGTTTTAATTATTTCATCTTCATATCTTTTTTATTATTACTAGACCGATATATGTTTAACTTTTGATAGTGATTTTTAATCTTATTAACATCTATGCACTGTGTGCTTCGTCTTATTCATTGTCGAACGCCCTTGAGATTTATAAGTAAATGATTGTTTAAAGTTTCTTTCCGAAATTGTTTTTCGTATTGAGGTACCTATTTTAATATTATTAAGTGAGTTTTGTAAGTACTGTCACCTTTTTACTAACGTAAGTATTTATTTACTTATCGGGTAGCGATCCCTTTTTATTATTATACATGGTACTTAACATGAGTCGACTCTACTATAAAATAATGGCAATACATACTTGTATGCCGGGTCGTCGTGGCGCCACGCCCTTACTATATGTAAGTACAATTTATTTGAGCTCTTACAAACCATTTCCAACATAATTCACTGTGCAATCTCGTTGACACTATGATCACATGAAGGATTGGGACCCAACAAAAACGTACCAATGTATGTACTTATAGTACTTTTTTGTGTCTTTGCTTTTGGTTACCAATAATTACGCGAGGAAAGCTCGTTTCGTTCACGATCAAAAATTAGTGTGGACACTCATTATATAGGCAATCATTATTTTGATTCACCCTACAGTATTTACTCTTCATATTGGAGCTCGTCCATCCTATGTTGAGTCAGTGACTAGTAGAATTTGACCTATTTATTACTTACTACTTTACATGTGTGTGTACTTACTTTTTAGCGCTATATTTACTCACTTTCATTTACTTTCTTTCTTTAATCAAAATTATTTTTCAATTTAATTTTCGTTCTTACTATAAGATTTTCATTTATTTTCCACTGAACAAATTGATTAACTGTAATTTAAAATAACCTTTGCCTGGCCAGTACAAAAGCTTTCTAAAACAGTTTACCAATCTATTCCCGTGTTTACGATTATTCACTATCTGTTCTTATTTACTTTTACTCAGAGTGATATTCTATCGGTTCGTTTTCTTATTATATTTTGTTCATGGGTGTTTTACTCTCAATCAAATATTGAGGAATTTAGTAGTCGCAACTGGGGACTTATTTTTTAAAACTCTTTGTTATAAATATTCTTTTCTTTTATTTTTATTTAGTATTGATTTTCATTCCCGCAATAATAAAACTGTTTTATATCCATCTATTTTTGTCTTAAAGGTGATCTGACTTCTACGCATTTTAAATGGTTATCAATTATTTTTATACAGAATTTTGATAATGTAAACTCATGTTCATGTTATAGCTTCTTAGAATGCTCACGACTTCGGGCAATAATAAAATACACGACTAATCATCTTTAGCACCTTGTATGTATTTTTATAATGACAAATCGTTCTTTACTGACACAATACTTATTTATTTTTGTACTTTGCTAACCTTCACTGAATTTGCTAATAACCGATTATTATTATTTTTTAATTTTTCTGCTTTCATCTTATACACAAGACCTATCCACCTATCAATTTATAATACTCTGTATATCTCTGAATTATTATTTGTTGTGTTTTGCAAAACATAGCTAAATCTCTCTAGGTTGAGACACAATGTTAACAAGGATGGCAAGTAAATGATGATATTATTTTGACTAGCAACATAATCTGGTTGCTTTAATATTTTGTAATAGTCCTGTTCTTTGAAACTTAATTCCGGTAAATCTTTCGGTTTTTTAAATTTACCTACTACTCTTGGATGGCCATTCCAATTATAGCCTGAAACACTATCACTGAACTATTTTCTTGCTCTTCGCTTTCTTTTCGTTCCTTTTGTGCTCTAGTCATGACTGCGAGTAACCTGCTCTGACTTTTGTTTTAGTTGTTCACTAGTAATTTCTATTCTAGATAACGCGTCCGCAGCTGCATTATCTTTTCCTTTCAAATACTCTACCGTGAAATCGTACTCTTCTAAACACAAACGAAATTTAGTTAATCGACTTGATGGGTTCGTAATGTTAAACAAATAAATTAATGGACGATGATCTGTTTTAATTCTGAATTTTCGCCCATACAAATATGGTCTAAAATGTTTTACTGCCCATACTATGGCTAAAAGTTACTTATCTATAAACGGATAAAAAAAAAAAATTTTTGCACTATTTAAAGGTCGACTTGCATACGCGGCTTATCGTTCTTATTCGATAAAACACATCCTAACGCTATGCCTGACGCATCCGTGTGTAGAATGAACTCATTGTCATTTGAGAAGTCTGGGTACTGTAGTAAAGGTGAGCTACTTATTGCTTTCTTTACTTACTGCTTAGGTGCCTTTTCACATTGTTTTGACTAATTTAAATCTACATTTCTTTTTAATAAGTTATTTAAAGGCAAGGCAGGTTTTAAGTAATTTCCAAAAAATAATATGTGGCATTTTTCTATAATAATTGACAAAAGCAACAAAACGCCTAACTTTGTCAACGTTTTGTGGTATTGATGGGATAATTTTGTACTACTGTGAAATACACAATTAAAATAATTTAAAAAAATATTATATTCTTAAATACCTACATCATTTTGTTGTACCTCGGGTGATTTTAATTTCTGAAAGTGTTTTTTTTTATTTAAAACAATTTATACTCCTATTTATCTTATACCCTTTTTTTATAAAATATTTTTTTATTGTTGTATCCTAAGTAAATCATGTCACATCTATAGTTTATGTTATCTAGCTTTGATTACGACACCTACATACGTACACAGCAAAGCCATCTTCGTTCGTCACTATCGTGTCAGCATATCATGTTGCAGTTAAGGTGAACACTTTGTCATTCTTAATTGGTGACTTGAGTTTTTTTTTTTTTCTTAATTAATGTATGTTTTTTTATTTATTTATATGCGTGTTTCTGAAAGCGCGTCAGTTTTGTCTTTTTTAAATATTTCCTCATTTTAGTTACCTTTCTTTAAAAACTCAGTTATATTGCGATTCGTTTACATCTTTTAATTAGATTATTATAATTTTTTTTACTTTCTTATGCTAGTTTGAATATTCGCCATTTTTTATTTAAATCTGATTAAGTGAAAATAAAATTGTTCATCTTTTTATTTTTATTTTAAAGCACTTTAACTATATATTTATTTTATTAAATTGTAAGCGTTATTTTATTATTTCTTTTCATTAATTATATTACTTATATTGCCAACAGTATTTAATTACGCTCACGGATAATGTAATTAATCGTTTTTTTTTTACGAAATTGTTTACCTTTTTTTTTACTTGTTACTCATGATATAAAAATTTAAATTACTTTCATTTGTTACATGATCCGTGGCTATCTTAAACATACAACTTACATTTTAGGTTTAACTCTGGCTACATTGCTTGCTTCTCCTTAACATCGCGTCGCTCTGGCGCACGGCAGGGGAACCTTTCATTCAGCGCTTCTTGATATTCATATCTCCCTGCAGCTTCCACTTCAGACACGAACTTCTCCCTGCGCCCAGCAAGTCATCATCATAATCATCATAATCGCGATTCAACATCTTCATTTGTTTCCTGGTGTAGCCGCCTTTTTTTTTCTAATCTGTCTGTAATATTTTCTTCTTCGGGTTACCTGATTGCTCTTCTTTCGCTTTCTTCTTAAACCTGGCGTTGTTATATTTTTGTCTTTTACTGCAGCATACGCTAGTAATGATCTTGATCTTCTTCCAGCAGGAACTTGTTTCTTCTGCTGATCTCAGCTAGTTAATAGTCATAATTGCCGTCGTTTGATTTCATCATTTGTCTCTTCTAACTCTGTTTCTCTCCGATTTTCTTCTACCTGTTATTAATCGTTCTGCTGCTATAAGTACTGGTTCTTTCTACTGAATTCTGGTGCGATGTGCAGTTCCGAACTATATTTAATTTGAAATTCTAATAGTTCTTGCTGTTTTTGTTACAACTGTATTTTTCCGTCGCGTTTTTTTTTTTTAAACTGGAGTTTGATACTAGCTTTTTTTTTTCTTCGCGTTTTTCGCCGATTAGTTTCTCCTTCTTAATTTTTATTCCACTATCGCAATCTGGTGCAGGTGTGGTCCCGATATTTAAGCTTTAGTTTTTGTGTTTGAAAATATACTTTTAGCGAGATAATTTTTTTTTTTAGTTACTTTTTTTTTTATATTTTTAACTCGCGGCACTACATTATAATATATGGCTCGGAACCCACAACGTACCAGCACTGCCAGAAGGCAGTGGCTGGCAGGGTCGCCATGAAATGTGCGGAGTTAGGGAGACAGAATAACACGACAGTAGTTGGTAATAGACTGAACATTTATTGAGTAAAATACAAGGGTTTATATATTAAATTTTCGTGTCGTTGAACTACATGCTTTAACCCTGACATTTACCATATCTAGAATAATATTAAGTTACATTGATATTTAATACATTGTTATTATAAACATCTTAACTAGGTTACTCCATATAAGGTACCGTTACGGTAATCTGATATTCAATGTTTATGTAATAAAATATTAATTCATTTATCTTATCATTTTCCCAATATGGTTAAGTAGGACATACCTTTGTACCTACACTACAAGATAACTGCATTCATAATATTGGGACGCATCATACAAATATCTATCTCCAGTATACTATCCGTCCTCCCATCGATAGATAGCTGACAGGGATAGGAAGGCCTATCGTTGATAGGTTTATTGGGACGAAAAAATTGAAGATAGATAGAATTTCCTATCTCTAGTAGGGCAAAAGAAGAGATAGATAGAATATTGGGAACGGCCGGTAGTATCATGGGAAATTTTAAATTTCCACCGTACACCTGGTTATCAGAACACTTTGATCTTTGAGCCAGCCCCAGACGCGTTGGTATATGACTATTTTGGGGTAGACTCGCTTTTGTATACCAAATTAATGTTGGTCGAATGTGTGATCCTATATTCCCATAATGTAACAACTGTTCACCACATTTGTACAAATTCTTTCTTTCTTTAGATAGAGCCTTCAGCTCCTCCGCAATTCCGGTAAAGCTAGAAACGTCCATTTTGCGACACAAACGTAGATAATTGCAAAAAAGACATTGAAAAAGTATGTACTTACATAATCTCCTGGAGTACGGGGTTGGCCGCAACGTTCGTCCTGATTGTATGGACTGCATAAGTTGTTCCCGGGGAGTAACTTCCCTTCGCAAGGGGGGCAGTTTGCGTTCTGACGCCTGGACAATCGAAATAGCAAGCATTAAACTAAAGTCACTTAGTAAAGTGACTCCAGTTTCTTGAAGTTGTAACCAAGCGCCTGTTGAGTTAGTGATAGCAAATGTTTCACGTAACTGAGATGATTTTTGTTATAGCTTTATTTTACTACTAGTATGGTAAAGTAAATAACATATCGTAACATTTCTTAGTTTAGTCATATTAATTTCATCTTATCAAAAGAGTTTCTGTTAATACACCGCGGTCGAGTGGTCAAAAGCTCGTCTGACGTTACGGAGATTCCGGGTTCAAATCCCGGTGGGGAACAAATATCACTTCATGAGACTTTTCCCAGTCTGGTTAGGGCATTGCAGGCTAAATCACCTGTGTACGAAAAGAAAGGTGATTCTAGCTTCGGAAGGCACGTAAAGTCGTTGGTCCCAGCTGCTACCTACGGATGTAGTCGTTATAAGAGCCATGTCGAAAGCCTATAGCGGCTCAAGAATTCCAACACCAGGGTTTGTGAGGTATCTTAACCTCGAAACCCGCACTCGGTAAGAAGTAGATACCTACACCTGCCCAGGATAGCTCTTTATTACCTCTTTAAAAGTACATTAGGAAAATAAGAAACTTTAAAACAAATATTATGTACTACAGTTTGGGTTCTTACCTTCTTCAACGGTGGTCTACTTCTAATAAATTCGAGTATCATTGCGTGCGCATCTTTCTTCACACTGTGAACAAATAAAATAAATCGTACTTAAAAGGGAATTTTCTGTGGATACTACTACGCTACTATCATTTTCTGTGGAAACTACTACTATATACCTACGCAATTTTTTGTAGAATAAGTGTGACACCTATTCGAAAGTACGAAAAATATGCGTAGGTAGTACATATCAAACATCAATTGAAAATTTAAAGATTAAAAATCAACACAATAATCAAGAAACAATCAACATTTTAGTGGCTTATTGCGAAGTGTAATGGTAAATTTATTTAATAATAAGTTGCAATGGATTACCATCAAGATATGAATAAGTATAGCTATCCCACACATTAGTGTGGGATAGCTATACTTATTCATATCTTGCTGTATTTTATTGCTCTTATAAATAAATGCGCAACTGCCATATCATATGTGAGCCATGTAATTGCCATACCATATTTATGTAATATTTATGTAATACCATACGATAGCAAATTATAATAAATGATTAAATGCTTTCCTCTGCGGTTACGCCCGCGTTAACAGTTTTTCCTGTGGGAATGAGGTATTTCCCGCGGTAAAAAGTAGCCTATGTTAATCAGGGTGAATATAACTTTCTAATGGTAAAATAATTTTTGAAATCGGCACAGTATTCATCACAAACACCCACACACACACAAAATACAAGTCTTTCCTCTGTATAATATTAGTATGATGTAAATGTTTGTTTGCTTTGAATTTTGGCATTGATAGATTAGAAATCGGATTAGAATATATAAATATACTTTTGCATTTTACAGTAGCATATTGCTGTTGCACCACAGAAGATAGCTACCTCTGTGGCCTACCTACCTCTATCTAGTCTAGTCACAACAGACAGTTTTAATTAAGTAGACTTCACATGTAAATGAAATAGTCTCACCTGTGAGGTATAGTTTGTCCGTCGACTTTCCTTAAAGTATATCTTCTTGACCTGATGTCGTCCATGAGTATTTCGTATGGCGTGAGCTCGTATTCTATAGGCGTTCTCGAATAATTCACTTTTTTTAACTTCACTCCCATCCGTAACTCTCCAATGACTTGCATCCAAAATCGCGCCTGCAAGAAAATGAAAAGCAAACTGTAAAGAGAGTTTTGCTATTATAAAAGTATCAGGCGCGTTTATATAGTGAATTGTTACTGAGGTAATTCATGCCGACCTTCCTATTTTAGATACTATTTCTGTGTAGAATTTAGTATAATAAATAATAAAAAATCATGCTAAATTCTACGCCTTCAGAATAATAAATGTTTTACTACATAAAATGGTAATTTTGTCTAAAACTTTCATTGCAAATATGTAAAACTTGTAAAGTACTTATAAAGGTATAAATAACGCAGAGAGAAATATTTTCAAATACAATCACAAGGACCAACAAAACATGCAAGGGAATAACAGCAAATGCAAGCAAATAAATGAGCATACACACTGCACACGAATTAGTATATACTAATAATTAATGCTCCTAAATTGATAACAGGAAATAAATAACGCCGGAACAGCTGTTGCAATATAAATTTTTAGTATGGAAACGGCTTGGAAGGGGAGGGGTTAAGAAACTAAATAAATGCAAATAGATTAAAAGCAATTTTATCTTTCACACACATACTTGTAGCGCTCTCCAGATCCTTCGGTTTGACTATAATCGAAAAACTATGCATTATTACAAATAATAAATAGCAATAAGTTAATAAAATATATACAAATATAGACTTATTTATCCTTGCCCGATGTCATAATTACTTTGTATCTAATTTAATATTGTTGTCTAATATGTACCGTGCGATATAAATATTAGTACTTATGAAAGAATAAGCACCAATATACTTTTTAGAAATACATTTAAACAATAAAATAAAGTCAATACCGTTCAAATGTCTCATCAAGGCATCCAATAAACTTTAAAGCTGATTATACCGTCTTATTCTTTTTTAGACCACTTCAACTTTTATGATAATACCACAGAATTCCAAATAGTAGTAATACCTCAGTTATTGAAAAGGTGTTCAGTTTAGCTACACGGGTATGGTATAATACGATAATTAATTATAGCTTGCAGGATAGGATACTTTACGTGGCACCTGGGTCAGGTGTTTAGATGGGTAATAAAAGAACTGGCTAGCAAATAAATTGAATACCTTAAGAACAGTGTGTATTTAATTTTATGTAGAACTAAATTATCTTTTTGAAGGCCTTTCTAAAATAAATTCTTTTCTATCCCTACTACTTGTGTTACCTAGAGTTAATAACTCTTTGGATAGAGAATAAAGGTTGAAGCAAAATTATCGCTCTTTGATTTTAAAGTAATTACACAGAAGTAAGTGTAACCTCCCAAAACATTATCATCTAATTTAAATTAGGTATAATATTCCTTTGAAATCTAATCGGCCCATCAGCAAATTTCCGATTCCATCACACTATGCGATACCGTTATCTCAGTAGCGCAATTAATGAATAATGAATTGCTGTGTGAAATTCCCGGGACCCCATTAATATTTACACCTAGGTCAATTTAAATGCAGCGCCTGTGAACAACGCGCCCAGGTCGTGCCAAGTTACGGAATTGGAGGTGGAAACGCATGAGTAATAATCGGAAAAACCCTTTGAATCTAATTTGAAATAATCGTAATCATCTTCGTATGTGGAGCAGAAGATCTTTGCTCAGTAGACGTTTTTGGACTGAAACGATGATGATGATGATTCTTGTAGAATAAAATCTATTTTATTATTTCCTTTTCTCACTCGATCAGAAAACGGGACGCATCTGGATGAGTAATGGATTTTTTTGCCGCACCAAAAACACATCTGGTACATGGCTGGAACTTATGCCTCTCGATGCTAAAGAACGGCCCTGTCCTCCATACTCTGATAAAGGGGCAATCATCTAAAAATAACTTACTCAGTCAAAGAACTGCAGCGTGTCTAGATACGCGATAAATTCTTCAGCAGAAATATGTATCTAACCCCCTTTTTTTTATTGACCTATGCTTGTGCCGAAAAGGTATGACCAATCAAGCTTCACAGGACTTGATCTATCTAACCCCACTGAGTCTGACGTTGGCGAGGAAAAAGACATTCTGGAGCGGCTCGAAGACTAAGAACCAGCAGACCACTCGCTAAACTCACCCAATCAGAAAACTGCAAAGTATCCAGATGTGTGACAGATTCCTCGGCAGCACCGAGGTCCCTAACACCGCTGACTCTAACCCCAGCAAAGAAGTGGACCATTTCTAGTGCCCGGCAAACCGCATGATAAACTCACCCAATCAGAAAACTGCAACGTATCCAGATGCAGGACAGATTCTTCGGCAGCACCGAGGTCCCTGACCCCGCCGACTCGGACCCTGGCGAGGAAGGAGGCTAGCTCCAGCGCCTCGGCGACCAGCGCCCGGCAGACCGCGCGGTAGTGGCTCGCGGCCGCGTCGCGTGCGCAGCGCCCGCCGCCGCCGCAGTGCCAGACGCAGCGCTGGAAGAAATCATTTAGCATGGTCAAACATTGGTAGATAAGAAGCGGAGGAATTGTCATCAAAGTCAAGCATAGAACTCTCGAAGGCGCAGTCGAAACTATAAGGAATTGAGAAGTTACGAAGGGTACCTATAGAAAAAAAAGCATACGAAAGAAAAGTGAGGTGTATTTGTATTGTTCAAGATCAGGGCAGATGACAGATACAGGGGACACGTGGCGTTGTTAAAGTAGCGAGCTTGAGGATAAATGGATGCTAATCTGGATAGAGGAGGAAATTAAAGCAGGGCTTCACTGAAATGGTTTAAAAAGGCAAAATATTTTATTTCAGGTTGACTGGAATTTAGTTGAGCGGAAAGCTCGTGTGTTGCTTTGTTGTGTTGCGTGTCTGAATGGATAGAAATATTCAGGCTCGGATCTCGACTTTTTGGGGTAAAGATGGAGATGAGCCATGATGACGGCTTATTTAAATTTAGATTAGATTTTAAAAGATTCCATTATTTTAGTTGTTTCTCATCGCATCGCCTATCACTTTTGGCTGCTATACAGATTTCACCGAAATACGTGGAATTAGTCAGAATCCAAAAATTAGAACAGGGTGTACGAATATCTCATTCCGATAAATATTTCGCTTTATTTCACGTAATATATAAAACGACTGCAGTAAATCAAAATACTATTATAATAAGCCGTTCTTCTCGGACAAAACTGATCACAATCTGCCATTATAATAGGACACAGTCACCGAATCCCTTTCGAATGTCCAAGGGCAGACAGACAGGCATGGATTACATTCGGCACATTTGCAATTCCAGTGCTTAGTGCAGGCAAGATGCATTGTCTACAATCAATATTGCAGTTTCTACCGTGTCAATTTGCCTATAGGTAAAACGTACATGTTTTAGTCACAGATTATGTTGGCTTTCATTTCATGTAAGTGTTAAAGACCAAAAATAATGGTTCTATTTTACTTCTAGAGTACTATCCGCTGTTCTGGATAAGAATTGATAAAAGCCTCATTCTTCTGAAGTCTAGACAATAGCTACTGGTATCTTCCGCCCGCCTATACCTTATTTCAGTGAATCAAATAACACTTCAATATTTGCCAATTGCAAATTCCTGTTTTTAGTTAAAATAAACCAATAGGGTATGGTATGGTAGGGTAGGGTATCTACGTATGTAGTACGTATCGTTACTCGTAAATACAGAATCGCAAATTAGCGTAAGTAACAGTTACATCAATTAATTAAACTATTTAGCACCAATATATCACACAGCAGTCTGTAGAGTCAAAGACAAGACAGCCTACAAAAACCAGTATTTACAGATCTGTTTGCAATTAGTACTAATGTCTGAAATCACAGGTCAGCTTTTACAGGCCCTAGACTCGTTAAATCCTGTCGAAATTAGGGTTATACCAACTAATCCATACTTGTATCAGATATCACATAACACTACATTATCTGTGGCTCAAATTTAATGAAAAAGCAAAATTTCCTGTTCTTCTGATTGCACCTATTGGAGGAGAGTAATCAATCAGTGACAGTTACGACATAAAAATAATATCGAATACCCTTTAGAAATTACTCTTTCTTCTACATTTTTGTGAGTTGAGCCTGAAGTCTACTCTTCTACTTTATATAAATTAAGGCGCATACCCACAGAAGCGGGAGAGTTTATACGCAGCCTGTCTCATAGAGAGCAGGCACAAATTGTTTTACAGGCTGCATAGAAACTCGGCGTCCCGAAGCTCGCATTTTCTCACATCTGTGGGTTCGCACCTCAACAGAGTTTAAACCGAAGAAGAAATTTGGCATTTGACAGAGAGGTGGAAAAACCGCGCTTCGCTCTAGCATTTGACAACTAATTTGATGTTTAGCAACCCTAGTGGAGATATACTGAGACAACAACAAGCGGTCAAGTGGGAGTAGCAGTCCCGTAATAAATAGTTCTCTTGGTTCCGTAGTATCGCCACACCTGTGTCGTAGGAAGTGGTACTATAAATTCATTTCAGCGCGTAGCAGAATGTAAATGCCTCAGTAATTTAGTCATTTGGAAAGCCATAGCCACTTTGAGCTATTTATTGATTGAAATTATATGACACTAAGCTTTATTACATACAACTATCTCAAAAAGGGCAGTTTTCTTCTACTTGTCAAGGGTTCAAGGCGTAGAATCTTCTTATAACTTAGGAATTTGGATTTCCAAAATATATAAGTTATTTCCGTACGTCAAGATTTTTCATAAAACATAATCTCATCTTTCTTTTTTCTTAATTAAATGACAAATCCTAATCAAGTAGGATCTTGTCCGACAATTTTATCTGTGTTCTAGTGTGTTCTATTTTATTCTGTTCTGAATCACCCCGTTTTAAACACTTCCAAAATATAAGAAAACTATTACGCCTTAGATTAGACCATTTTCTTTCGTTTTGGCACTACAAAATTTTTCTTTGCAGATGTACCTGGGGCTGGGGCCGTTGAGTTCCATTGGAAGTTCGCGGGTTCTACCCTCGGCACGTACTAATATGTGAAGTAATTCAAAGGTTTTCTGTGAAGTTGACCAACCCGCACTGGGCCTGCCTGTTCACCCTAATTACATTGTAGGCTCGAGCCCCTCGGTAGGAACGTATATGAGCTGTTAATGATGATCCTTCATTGACACCCAATGCATATTTTTGTGCTTCGAAATTAAAATGATTCTCTTCTAAGCAACGGTTTAAATCTGTAGTCTTTCAAAAAGAGAGAATAAGAGGTTTATGTGATAGCCTCTATAGCCACTTAGAGCTCACACACAAAACTTGCGATTGTTCTTCTTGCGATTGCTTGATTCTTGCGATGTATTCGTGCGAGCTCGCAGAAAGTTGCTATGTGATGCGAATTCGCAGTTATGTGGGAGCCCTTATATAGTCGACTTTATCAAATTCCTGCTCCTACGCACTCGTCTCATTAAGCATGGCTGTCGCAACAACACAACAAGCATTCCCTCAGCCCAGTTAGGCGCTAACTCGTGCATTGTCGCCCGATTTGCCAACATTGCTATGTTGACCATAATTCCAAATGTATACTTAGTTTAATTAATTGGATACAAACTTTACTAGCTATTTTGAGATCAAGCTTAGACTATGACTATGAAAATACAATACAATACATTACAAATATTCTACTATAAGAATGGCGATTACTACATTAAACTATTTCTTTTCGAGAGCTATAATTGTATTGTAGTGTGTAATCATCATAGTAATATTGCTACATTTATCTACCAATTTTATTACCTATCGCTTTGAATTTTGCGTGTTGGTAGGAAAAATCGCATTGAAGTTTTCATCTAGGTATGACTACTAGGTTTAATATTAAATCCTTAGGTTGCTGTTGGGGCAAAAAGGTTCTCGAATGGCGACCGCGCGCCGGAAGACGTAGTGTGGGCAGGCCCCCCACGAGGTGGACCGACGATCTGGTGAGAGTCGCGGGAAGCCGCTGGATGCGGGCAGCGCAGGACCGATCATTGTGGAGATCCTTGGGGGAGGCCTTTGTCCAGCAGTGGACGTCTTTCGGCTGAGATGATGATGATGATGAGGTTACTGTCAATACATAATCAAATACCTAGTGGCTTACTCACTAATTATCAGAGACGGTTATATCAAACAAAGGATATAAATTAACATGTCAAGGTGGTAGGGGAGATAGGGCCAGGCGGACACTTTCGCAAGATGTCTTTGTTAGTCAGACTCAGACCTCAGACCCCGGACCTACCCTAGTAGCGGACAACGTTATTGTAATAATGAAGTTAGCATTTCAGACTGTCGATGAATAGGGCTGTCAACTAATAAAGTACCAAATATAGTCATCATCATCATCATCATCTCAGCCGAAAGACGTCCACTGCTGGACAAAGGCCTCCCCCAAGGATCTCCACAATGATCGGTCCTGCGCTGCCCGCATCCAGCCAAATATAGTAGAGGTTGGGATTTCAACAAAGATCCGTACCCTGGAGACCCATTTAAAATACGTTACAATGTAAACCCTGGAGGAATAGTAACATATCGATTGCCTGTAAAGGAGGTTTAGAACTGAACCTTGGAAACCCATGGATTTAAAAACGTCATAATGCGAACCTGTGATGCGAACTTTGAAGAAACTTTAACAGGACTCGTAATTATGTTTCCTAAAGAAATCTTTTGATATTTTGTCAAGCAATGTAACGAACTTAAATCATGGTAAAGTTGAGAACAGAGTTCTAGTAAATAAAAACCACAACAATCAAGCAAACTATGTATATCGGAATACGCGGTTTGGATTTATAAAAATCTTATTAACTTACGTCAGAACAGCCAGTATTAGCACGTATTAGTGTTCTTTACGAGTATTGCCTGAAATAAATAAATGGATTTGGACTTTTTAATTTTCAAGTCTGCAAGCACCAGCCATAGCGTGAACATTACTTACCGATCATTATCGTGCATCGTTCACAATCTAATAAATCTCGAACAAACAGTGAAATATGGTCGTTCGGTTTGAATTATTAAGGCGGGAGATATTTTAGCCGCATTTTAACTGTAAATGGCCCACCGATGTCGATCGTTGATATACGTGCTGCGTTGTAAGCAGTAGCTGTTGGTGTTATGCGAATGGGCGATTAATATAGATTTGATGCGTTACTCTGTTAAGGGGCTCTACCACGCTAAGTGGCGCCGCCACCCTTTAAAAAATAATAACTCGGAAAATAATCAATTTTTCAAAAATCCGGTCCACAGAACTGGAGTCGGGGTGCTGTAGGATATATAGAAGCTATTAACTTTATTTATTGTATCTCGCTGTAGTTAGAGATAGGAAATTTGCGAAAAACGGCCACTTTTCGCATTTTTTCTATCTATAACTACATTGAACTATAATAAACATATGTGATTACTTCTATATATCCTACAGCACCCCGACTCCAGTTCTGTGGACCGGATTTTTGAAAAATTGATTTTTTCCCGAGTTATTATTTTTTTCAGGATGGCGGCGCCACTTAGCATGGTAGAGCCCCTTAAGCCCTTGTAGTATACAGGTTACTTTGATGCTAAACGAAAGAGGTATATATGATGGACTCGCTTTCCGCCCCGCGGCCCCGTAACAGTTTTTCCCGTGGGAATGAGGGATTTTCTCGCAGTAAAATGTAGCGTATGTGTTATTCTGCTGTATAAGCTATATTTATGTAAAGTTTCAAAATCCACTTACTAGTTTTTGCGTAAAAGAGTAACAAACATACATCCATCCTCACAAAATTTTATCGTTAATAAATATTACTCGTAGTAGGATAATACGACTAGATTTAGCCAAGATCTTGGGATGTGCCGTACTAAATATAATAATAATAATAATAATAATTTATTTCATCATCAAAGTAACACAGACTCAATTTGTTAGTAAAATCTTAACCTAAGTTAGTGGAACAATAATAATAACATAAGTACATAAATTGACATTCACAACAACCAAGACGAGGCATGCGCGTGGCGGGCACGGGCGCGCTCAGTGCGCAGCATGCAGGTTCACCCAGTGCGCAGTGAGGGGCGAGTCCCAGCGGCCTGCGCAGGCGCTCAGGATGGTGTTGCGGCTGGCTCGCACGCGCTCCATCGTGGACGCGCACCTCTTACGCACTATCGCGTAGAAATCCTGCACATACGCTTCCGCGAACATAGCCGAAGCGCTGCACCACCTCGGCAGCCGCAACATCACCCTGAACGCGTTGTTATATTGGACACGAAGGGCGTTGTATGTCTTCCGCGTATAATTGACCCACAGACTGCAAGTGTAAAATGACTGACAAAAAGATTTAAACAGTGTCACTTTTACCTGCGATGTACACTTTGCAAATCTGCGAGCCAGCATATTGCATCGAACAGCCAACGCCCTCCGCTCCCTCTCAATGTCCATGTCGTCGCTAAGATCTTCAGTAACCCAATGACCCAGATACTTAAATGCCGAGACCTGTTTAAGAGGAGATCCACACAGCCGTACAGGAGGCACAGTACTGTAACATTTGGTGCCGGCTTTGAAAACCATCATCTCACTCTTTTTGGCGTTGTAACTGAGTCCATGGGCCTCTGCATACCCTTCACAAATAGCCAGCAGACGTCTCAGTGCTGCTATCGATGGGCTGAGTAGTACCATGTCATCCGCGTAACTAATATTATTCACACAGACGCCATCAATATGACAACCGACTCCAGTACTACTCAGCTCACCGATAAGGGCATTTACATATAAGTTAAATAACTTTGGAGAACTGATACCCCCCTGCCTAACACCACACTGCAGCGTATATTCGTCTGAGTAAGCTCCTCCCCACCTTACCTGGTTTTTCTGATGTTGATACCAGTACTGAAATAGGGACACAATTTCTTTAGGTACACCTGACTCATTTAACTTATCCCATAGGATGTCATATGACACGAGATCAAAAGCCTTAGATAAATCCAAGTAACAGGCATACACAGGTGTTTGCCTGTTAGTATAGTACCAGACGGTCTGCTTGAGCGACAGGATTGCGCTCTCAGTCGACAGATTGGGCTTGAAGCCGAATTGAGCGTCATGTAGATCAAGATATTTATCGAGCTGTCGATCAAGCAGTCCGTCCAGAACCTTGGCTATTATTGTTGCGAGTGAAATCGGTCTGTAGTTGGATAAGTCAGAATTGTCCCCCGTTCTATCTTTCACAATTGGTGCTACAATAGTTTTCATCATATCTTCAGGCAGGTGGGAATGGCTCATACATAGATTAAAAAGTACAAATAATACTCTTGGCAAATGTGGTCCTGCATGCTGGAGGTGCTCTATACTTAAGTTGTCATAACCTAGTGATTTACCATGTACCATATCCTTAATCACAGATTTAACCTCTTTGAGGGTGAAATAAACAGAACACTCTGCACCAGCAGTTTCGCCTACCGGCGCATCCGTGGCCGCCACCCGCCTGGGTGATTCCACCCTAAAGTGGACTTTAAACAAGTTAGCGATATCTTTTTGGTCAGACACCCCCTCCACAGTCACAGGCAGGCTCGGCTTGGGTGCTAATTTATTTGTAGCTTTCCAAAATTGACCAAATTTCTTATCTTTATGATGTTTTGCTATAATTTCCATACTTATTTTTTCTTGATGTTTTTGGCACCATTTTAACCTAGATTTAAATATTTTCCTACTTTCGCACATTTTATTATAATAATATCCTGAATTCGGTTTATTATGCAAATGCCATATTTCAAAATCCAACCGAGCCTGCCTATGAGCTGAGAAAACATACATATTCCAGCCAGCTAATGGCTTTTTCCTAAAGTGCTTAATACGTTTACAAGTGCTTTTAGCAGCTTCAGTAAGTATATAAACAATTGTTTTGTACATATCATCTATTACAGTTTTATGCGTATTATCCGTACATTTTTTGCCGGCACAATTACTTAATATAGCAGGAAAATCGACATTTCTAAGCTTTGAATGACAAATTTCGTTGTATTTACATATTTGCATAGGATCTCTGTTACCCCAAACCACTGTATTTCCGACAGATTTACAGATAGGTATTCTAGGTCTAATAAAACTTATATTACACTCTATTAACATAGGGATATGGTCCGACCAGTACACGTCATAAAGTACCCGCGCGCCCATAACAGTGAGAGACGCCGCTGCCGTGGCTAAGCAGTGGTCGAGCCACCGACGGCTACCGTGCGCGTCACTGACGAAGGTGTATGTATCAGACGGTAACAATAACGTGTCCACGCACGACCACAATTGTTCCGAACAAAAGTTTAACATATCTTTATAAAACAGCTCACCCGGGTGTGCATTGAAATCCCCCAGTACAAGTACTGACTCCACTTTATTATTTTCAATTATTGCACTGATTTCGCTTAAACAGCTCGTGAACTCCGTTAAATTCTCAATTGAATCGGTCGGCATATACACAGAAAAAACAAGCAAGGCGCGATCACCTAAATCTATCTTTATAGCCACTATACGCGCACTATTACACATCACTACACTTACCGAAGGAAAAAGAGATTTTCTCCACAGTAAAGCCACACCACCATATGGCCTCCCTCGTAATATTCCAGCACTTGTATCCACCGCCGACTTACCAGAGTAGGCGAAACCGTCATCCAAACCACCAAGATATGGTATATCATGTGGTAACAGCCAGGTTTCTTGTAACGCTATGATATCCGCTTCTTGACATAGCCTCTTCACACAATTTGAAGAGCGAACCACACCCTTACAATTAAAACTAATCATCTTGATTTTATCCATAATAAATATATATATATTAGAGCTCGCTAGCAGACTGCCGACTGACTGCCCTCTCTCTAAAATCAATAAACCGACGGAATGATATTCCTTCCGGCCAGAAATCTTCTTTCATAAACACGTTTAGCTTATTTATAGGAACAAAAACCTTATATGATGCATATGATTTTTCTTGTCGCATTTCTTGTTTTTGTACCTGTACATCCATGTTAGCTGTTCTACGAATGTACTCGGATATGTCCCCCACCGAGACATGTTTAGCCACATTATATATATATATAGGTATAGTAAATTCTGCTGCACGAAACCTCGAATCGGTGCTCACACAAGCTTTACCTTTATTTCCAATAAACTTGTTTTCAATTTTTCTAAATTTTTTCTTTGTAGTAACATTTTTCCACTCTCCGGCACTAACGACCTGAGCCATCGTCTTACCCAGCTGCTCAGCTGATTTTTTACTGTTTTCATACTCAACTACTGACCCAGTCGTAGGCATGAGCGGGGACTGTGAGGCACAGGGGACTCTTACTTCACACAACGTAGTAACTGCAGGTAGTACGGGGGGTGACAGTGATTTTTTCGGCTCAACGGTTATTTTTTGTGATGATGATAAGTGTGGGTAGGGTACGTTATCACTTTTTTGCAGTTGATGACACGACTCTGTGTGATCAAGTATTGAATCGTCTACCCTTGATAACGAATTGTTGAGCGAGCTCATCTCAATATTTTTATCCACACCCACAGCCTGCGAGCCTTGAACTATAGGATGAAATCCCATTGGCCCACTATCGCACTCATTGTTATCCAGTAGGCATGCACCTCTCTTATGATTTACATTTCCAGAGTTGAAGGTATTCACCAATGATGCTGTTTTCAAATTGTGAAGCTCGTTTCTTACTTCATCAACAGTTTCCATGGTCACATATGTTTCTTTCACCCTCTTTAGATCTCTCTGTAATACGAGAATATCCTTTAACAGCCTTGTCACATCAACATGGTCGAAAGATATTGGTGGCAGTCTTTGAATATCCTTCGCCACAAAAATCGGAATCTCCTCTGGATCCGTAACTTTAAATTGGGTTATAACATCATGCAAGTTACGGTTACATTTACCGTCTCCTTTTCTTGTTGTTTTACGCACTTTGATTGACTCGAAAAACAATGATTTCGCACGATTAATTTCTAGCTCCGAAAAAGCAGTTTCACAGATTCTCACTAGGGACACTTCGTCCATCACGTCAATTTTATTCTTAATGAAGCATAATACTTCATTAATTACAATATTACACGACGCCACAGAATAAATAATAGTACTAGGTACAGAAGGCGCACTCTCTGATAGCAAACGTGCGAATTTCAATCTAGCTACCACGCAACTAACGTTCAAATTACTTTGAACGCGTCGAACGTGACCCTGGCTATAATAGCCTACCGTTTCTCGCTGCGCTCGTTTTAAAACATTATGCACCTTAAGTCCGCGACGCGAGAGTCCGCATTACTAAGTCCGTCGCGCGCCTTTGATAAAGCCGCTCCTCTGTAGGGTTGGGCGTAATTACAAAATAAATGAATTAGACCTTTGATATAATATTGGTATTGGTAATACTTCACTGATAACTAATAATAATCATAATAAATAATTTTAATTAAACTTGACCAGTTACAATAATTGTTTTACAAAGCAACCACACTAGGCGCAACCTGTATCGTGGCTACTATTTGATCAGTTCGTCATTTTCAATACATTTCTTTATTTTATTACTTAACTTATGAGCATTTAACTAGTAACCATTTTATGTGAGCTTGTATTAGTAAGCAATCACTAGTTCTGGGAGGTCTACTTATACTGAACGATTTCTAATTAGAGGTGGTTAACATTTACACGAAAATATAGCAGCTGGGGTAGGGTGATATCACTAAATATGTTAATACCTGAAGTTATTTCATTATTATAATGATTTAATCAATAAAAATTATATTAAAGACAATAAAAGTATTATCTTACCTTTCGATATTACTCGGAAGGAAAAAAAGTTGTACCTCATTGACATTCCTATCGTTATTTAAACACCCAAATGCTATACAATACCTTTTTGGGTTTCGTTCACCCATAATAATTAAAATCAGACTTGGAATAATGCGAAATAAAGCACGGGCGTCGTCACTCGGGCGCGCGTCGCTCCTTACTAACTATCCGCCTTAAGGCGGAAGCCGGCGTAGGTACATTCTGGAGCTCTGGCGCGAAGTGAGCCGGGCCTGACGACGCGCACTTCACAATTGCACTTGCCATCGCGCGTTACATAGGTACATGCTACCTCGGAATGAGGTGCGAGCGAGCGCTTTCTACGACGCGTGCGCGCAGACGAATATTAGCCGTGAAAATTTATTTCTTTTTTTCTTTAATTATTATTTCGTTTATAAAAGCTGAAATAAATTAACGGCTTTGAATGAATGTTAGTACTATACTAATGTTATTAGGGAATACACTTACACAATATTTTTCTATTTATACTCTAAGGGGAATAAAATATTTAATCCATATGTCTACATGCTTAAAACAGAATGAAAAGTAAATTAAGATTGTCTTTTTGTATCTTTTTGTTTGCGATAAAGAATTTATTTAACAATCCATCAGCTGACTGATATAGAGCGAACTCCAAACGGCAACTCGTGCGCATTCCTTTCACACATAAAGCACTTCAGCAAATACTCTCTTATCCCAATGAGATATATTTATAGCCAGCTCCGTTACACCGCTCTTAATTGTAATTTATTTTGCACCAACTGCACTAAATTACTAACTTGTCAACAACTTTCGTGCTTCACATTGCCTTAAACAATTTCAACGATATTTAAAACCAATTAAATCGAGCAAAATTGATAAAACTAACGAGTTTTGAGCGGTTATTCTCACAAAAAGTTTTAACGGAATATTAATCCCATTAAGTACACGAGTTTCAACGTCTCACTGAGATTAATATGATTAAAAAAGTGGTCAAGAGGTAACGATGTTGGATTTTTAATAGTTTGATGAAATATGATTTTTGTTTATTCTATTCTGTTCAAGACAAAACCTTAATGAAAACAATAAAGCATTTTATTTGAAAATTGCAATTGAAATTAAAAACTCTCTTATATATAACACACTAACTATTCGCCACATGGCTCTGTCTGTGCCATGGCTTCGTTCGCGTGTACACGCATGACCAACATGTAATTTTCATTAATCTATTTGAAATTTGGGGTAGTCACCTTTGTTTCATTCAATCTAGGTAAAAAGCTTTCTTTCTACATACAAAATGTCATTAAAATCTGTTCAACGGATTTAAGTATGATGCTCAATATACCAAGCCTTCAAATAGTTAACAAACGTTTCAACCCCTATCCAAATCTCTTATAAAAACTGATGTCAAGCACACTAGAGCTGAAGATACTGAAGATACTCGGTGTATTATTGATGAGCGGGCCACGCTCTAGTGACCTACTTAGCGGGTGCCAGCCCTGGAGCTACCAGGCTAGCAGGACACTGGAGGAAGTTTGCCTTTCTTATATTTTAGTAGAGGTACATTAGAAATTTTCCAGCCTTTGTCCAGCAGTGGACGTCTTTTGGCTGAGATGATGATGATGATGATGACATTAGAAATGAGGGCATTTATTTCCATTGGCTAGATTGTACTAGACACTTGTGCAGACATGATAAATTTTGGTAGAGTTATGTAATGTGTATAAAAAATACTTTAAATGCTTTATTTTCATTGTAATACAGGCGTTTATAATTTTTATTTAATTTAAAATAAATCTTGGTATGATTTTTGAAACCGCAACGGTAATCGGATAAAATGAACGGAAATGCTTGACATAAAATTTTAAAAAATATTGCTTCCTAATTTTATTTAATATTTAGTAAAAGTGTTGTTTTATATTTATTTCTTTCTTTATCACTTTCTAAGTACTTCCTTAAAATACTTTTTTAATTCTTTTACTGATATTCAAATAAATATATTTTTTTATGTTTTGCAATTTGCAATTTGCGACCGTGATCATTCACTTAATAAAAATTACGATTTATGATTTTTATTTCAGTCTAGCAGCGGCAACGGACGACGGATTTTGATTGATTTGATGAAGTTCTATTTTTAACCCCCGACAAAAAAGAGGGGTGTTATAAGTTTGACGTGTGTGTCTGTCTGTCTGTCTGTGGCATCGTAGCTCCTAAACGGATGCTCCCATTTTGATCTAGTTTTTTTTGTCTGCAGGGTGTCACAATCGAGAGTGTTCTTAGCTATGAACCAAGAAAATATCTTCAGCCATTTGAAGATTATCAGCTCATTTCTAGTCGGTGAAAGGATCATGTAACGGTTTTGTGGCGGGGGTTATTTACAATTTTAATTTAATGTTATTATTACACGTAGTAATTTAGTTACATTACCTACTCAAACTGATGTATATTGCTTTTAGAAAAATTAACCAACATGGCAAAATTTGTATCTTCTTAGCCAAACAAATTTTGCTAAGCATGCTTTATTTATGTGCTCGCTCTACACTCTACTCTACCGATATACGAGCGTGAATTATGTACCTATATACGTATGTATGTGCACGCGCATAAAAAAATCTGAAACACTAAACACACGTCGCGTCCATTCCCGATATCAAAATAAATCCGAAATTGCCCATAAAATATCCATAAGGACAGATATAATAGGGCAGACGACCACTTATGTCACAATCATAAAGCTATAACCGCACATTGGAAACTTATAGTTATTTGAGATTCACTTTACAAGTCCATAAAGAGTAAATTACCATATTATTATGCTCCTATTAGAGCTGGAAGGTATTTTACGGGAACAGTGCTCCAGCACAGCCAGTATCAATGCCAGTAGTAAAAATAAACTAATATTTTTTACTACTGGCATTGATACTGGCTGTCGAGCAAGTAATACCATTCTTAATTGATTTTAAAGTTTTCAATAGTTTTATAATAATAATATCAATATTAAACCATTATTAAAACAAAATCTACTAGTATACCAGTTACTATTTAAATGTTTGCAGAGATTACTAACTAAAAACAGAAAAATATTAGATCTACTATCAGAAAGTCGACATGATTAGGTCTTGATGTAAAAAATTACAGAAAGAAACACAATATTGTTAAAATTCTTAAAATAAAAGAATCTTTCGGCTCAATGATAAAATGCTAATATTAAATTAAGTTTCTGTTGGATATTTAAATGTAGAGTACGTATAGCTCTTTGCTTTGAGTATGCTATTGGATGAATATCCAACTATCTACCTATTCCAAATTTGAATGATGTCAATTTCGTAACTCCAAACCTCAAAGTACTCGCAACCATTATTCACGCGACCAATACATAAACAAATTTCAAAAACGGAACTAAAGTTCAATAGCATTAACCTGTTACGATACTCGTTGCGACCGGGTCACCTCTAGTAGGCCCTATGTTATAGAGCTGCCCTAATCTATGATTATACTAATCACTTCCTAATATGTGGCCCAGTGAAAGCAGTGTCATCGCTGCGGTCGCGTAAGTTGATAGGAGACATGATGCAATACGCGTCATATTATGGTAGCTTAGGGCTGGTGACACACGGAACAGGTTAGAATGTTTGGACTATTAACAAGTAGAGAAGTCATCATGAAAAAAGGAAAGATGATATTGTTATTGTTGAGGTATATAGGAAACAAAGGAGAAGTCAAAAGAAAATTTAAAATTAAAGGAAATTATACAAAAGCAGGTGTAAGAAGACAGAGACACTGGTTAGACAACATTAAGGAATCTGTTGTGTGTTTTTTAATTCCTAAAACACACCCTAGTGTTATTGAACCGCCCAAAGCTTTTGACAGCTTTTTGTTATCAAACCAATAAGGCAATAAGTTACAGTTAAAACAAGATATCTTAAAATTTCCTAAACAATAACAAAATGTTGAAAATATATTTCACATGAATATTAACAAATACGTTAAAGAAGTCGTAGGTGTTGATACAATAAGGTAAGTGGACCCAAACCCTAATCCAAAAGCCATGCACTGATAAGGATCGTGCTCGTCTCCAAGAGAAAGTCACATCCCATCACACATGCTCCTATAACATCGTGGCTTCCTCGAACCCATCTGATGCTACTGGGTGCTACTTGTTCACTTTCCAAAGAATTTTATAGTTGAAAGCATAAGATAACGATATTTTGTTACAAAAAACTTCAATGACTTGGTTAATGATGCTGTAGATTTAAAACTGAATATGGTTTCACTTCAACATTCGGTGTTAAGTATATTAATAGTATAAATAAATAGATTACTATGTAAAAGAATATTAGATGAAAAAAATATTTTAAAAATGCATCTTGAATTATAATATAACTAACAAAAATGTTAACAAATAAACAAATAGTTGTATGCTCATAGTGGTATAATGGAAGCACATGTTATGCGTGTTTGTTGCGTGTTAAGACATAGGTATTATATTTATCATTAAATAAAGGAGACGTAAAAAGTGGTTTTTTATTCGGCCAAAAATTGAACGGATAAGTAGTATACCTACTTAGAAAGCTTATGTAAGTGGGTTTCAGGATAACTAATCAAATTATTTTATCGATGCTCCGTTTTCGTAAAAATTGCAAACTTATTCAAGCTAAAAAGTTATAATGAAACGAACGATCAATGAATTTCCAAGAGCTATTATTCTAATATTATCTTTTTGTATTAAAATCTTACAGCCAAGTATAACGTTATTTTTATTTGTAGTCTTTTTTTTGCAGTAATTACTTAATGAAAATAATTATTGAAGAACTTGAGGCCTTTTCGTTTCATTTTTAGAGAAAGTAAACTAGAAAAAAAAAATGGAATGTCAACGTGATAGATGACAGGATTGACAGGTATTCAACTGACAGTCAGAAAAATAACCGTTTTTTTTAACCGAAATTAGCGTTTAGTTTCCCTACCTTGAAAATAAACTTGACAGTTGACACTGGCGCAAAGTAACACTAGCGCCAAAATCAGAAAAAAAGTAAAAATATCGATTAAATCTTAATAAAAATTAAGAAAGAGACAATAGATCATTTTTATACTATGCGCTATCTCTTTCTTAAAAAGCATTCACAGCAACTACGCAACAAAAAATCGGTTTGAAAGGATTGCCAGAGGTATAATTGTATTGCCAGATCTTAGGTTTATTTTTCTACCAACCAATATTCGAATCAATTTATAAAAAAAACGGAGCTTTCTTTATTTTTTTTCAAGTGATCCTGATTATCGTAATAATATACCCTTTTACCCTATATGCGTAGATTACCCGTTCAATTTTTGAAATAATAAAAAACCACCTCCCATACAAAATTTTACATCTCCTTTAGATTTTAAGTAATAACTGATATTTCTTGAAATCTATTCAATTTAATCATCAAAAAAATAAACGTTCATTTTCTGCAAGTGTTTCAATCTGGGCATTTACAAAATGAAATCAACAAGACTTTTTTCAAGAATGTAGAGGAGCACATGAGACCGGGCACTCGCCCCTACGGAATACCGGCGCTCTCAGGGTCAAAGCCGCATGTACTGGGCACTGGCTACTGTAAGTTACAAGATTGTGTGTTTCTTCTCTTACCTCTACAACATCTCTGAGCATGAACTTTCTCCGTCGACGCCGGCGTCTCGGTGCTGGTTCTGCATCTCTCTCGATACCCTCGTCATCTGTATCCGCCCTTCCCATTTCTGATGTCTCCGAACCTTCTGATAAAACTCCGCCATCGTCTTCTTCATCTGTTGACAAAATTAAGGGGAGATGTTAAATAGAATACTTTAGCTTGCGGTCATGTTTTTGGTAAGGTTTAGTACTTTTTTAATTGTCACTTTCTTTCATTATTTTTCTTTTAAAGTGTGCGTATAATACGCATTTAAACTGTAAAAGATTTTTTTTATTTTCTTGATAATGGTTGTATCGCCACGTACGGTGTCGACACGATGCTATTTTTTGAGAAAATACTGAGTAAGTACAAAATTAAAAATAACTTCAGCTGGCTAATACTCTTGAAAAGTTCAGATTACAGCCACAAATTTCATTATTGCATACATTTCGTAACCTAATCAATCAACAGGATAGGTGTTCAGTCAATCACGATAAGTATCGCAACTATATATTTATCAAACTTCAAGACATCACACTTCGACACATCGTTAGAATTCGCCTACAGCCCACCTCGCTATTTAGGATAAAGGCCTTGGCAGACACGTGCGGGCCGATTAAGGTATTGCACATGATATCGATCACGATCCGTTACAGTTATTGACACCCGAACGAATCGGTTGCGCAAGCGACGCATATTTGTGCTTTGTGCGCGTGCCGCCGCGGGGTGATCGGACGGTAGCATGGCTCTCAAAATGTAACTCAAGCAAATAAATATATCCTACTAAATATCATAAACGCGAAGGTTTATGATATTGGTGAGGATGGATGGATGCTTAGAGAATAAATATACATAGAGCACGCGCATCGCTCCGCTGCCTTTATGTCAAGCGTAAGCAAATTTTGGCAGATTTTGTATGAGCGGTGAAATCAATAACATTTTTCTTTTTTGATTTGTTCCTCGAGTCATGTTTGCAACTTATCACTGCACATTTTAAAATGTTCTCCTATTAAATTTCTTATTTTCACCGGAAAAAATAATCAGCTCCGATAACCATTTGATACTAAACGAACGCGCTGTAGATATTCGGACTGTTCATATCCGTGCTTATGGTTCATACTCGATTAGGCGTACTCTATCCCTCCCAGATTATTTTCTATTTATACTCTAAGGATGGATGTTTGTTATTCTTTCACGCAAAAACCACTGAATGGATTTTTATAAATCAGAATGACACACAGTACCTTTTACCGCCGGAAAATACCGAATCCCCACGGGAAAAACGGACAGCAGGCAGCGGTAAAATACCGGGTACATACAAGTAGGTATAAATACTATACAAACTGAGTAATCATTGTAATGTAATCATGCTAAGAAGTTTTTAACTATACTACTTAATTTTATAAAAAGAATAAGTGGTTTGTTTATTCTGCATTCACACTAAAATTAAGCAATGCAAAGTAAAGAGAAAAAATATCTAATAAGTAATGTCAATAAATCAATTTGTTGATCATTGTCGTCAAGTTTGAGAACAGCTTTGCTAAAAGCTTCATTCTTGACATTGGTCGCGGATTACCGACAATGGGCCATTATGGTCGATTGCTCTGTAATTATCATTGTTATATATCACGCAACGCGCCAATAGAATTAATTGTGGGCGTAACGCGACTCCCATTTTACGGACCCACACAGTTCATGGTCATAATATAATCTATTTTTATGATAAACGTGGTAAACAAAGTACAATGCGCTATTTCATGAGAAACGACAGAAGGTTTATTTAATTCTAACAAAATCTTGCCTTCTTCAATGTAATAAGTACCTAAGTATGCATATGAAATTATTGATCAACTACGTAGAATACATAATGAAACAACATAAATAAAATCGAAAACTTTTAAAACGATAGTGACTCGCAGCGGTGAAGTTCATAAAGATGATACACTAAGCATTCCTAAGTAAAAGTCAATAAGAAAAGTGAATTAGGATCATCGATTTGCAATATGAAACATCTTCAAAATAAAAGCCGTTGAGTTTAACAGCCCACAATTTCAAATCTAACTCTAATCCTTAATGGATGTTTAAAGATTATAAATCCATTTTAAGCCCAACCTCAGAAAAAAAGACCAAGCTTGAATTGTGAGATACAACATAATAAAACAAAGATTCTAATATCCTACCAAACAATGAAAATAAAAATAAAACTCGCACCCATCAATCAGAATCAATACAACCACACAATAGATCACATCTAAATGTTCCACCAATCTTCATAAACACATTGGAAGGCTTAGAACTATAAATTTTATTATTTCGTTTCAATGCCCATTATACTCCTGACAATAGCAATATGGTAGCATTTACAGAGTAATAAAGACGTGATATGTGTGAAGTAAAGGAATCCAGTACCTACTAATGGTGCCGGTGTTGTTGTTGATACAAAAGAATTTGAAGGTTACGGAAGAAATCTAAAAAAAATATTAAAAAATATTAAATCACAATGAAATTAATAAAAAAAAGTATAGTATTCGTTTTAACTCTTGGACATTTTACATCACTTAGTTAAGTCATTTAGTGGCGAGTTCAGCAAAGCAACATGTGATTAGGTATTAATGTAGAAAGTTATTGGAACCACTATAAAATAAATGTTGACAACCTAAGTATTACCACAGAATAACTAACAGTATTACCTAATTACTCTACAACCAGGAAGTAGAGTGACCCTAAAGCTGAAAAGCATAAAACGTGCGTATGACAAATTATGACAATGACGAATTCCGTTTATGCAATACCGTATAATTATGCAAAATATCAGCTTAGCATAATAAAGCGATCAGATAAACTAAAGCTACAGAAAGCTAGCTGTTGTGTTACGAAGTAAAAGTGCTATTATAACTAATGGGAAATCATTATTAAACGTAGACGAATAACGCGTAATAATAGCCATATAACAATAATATCGAAGTTTTGGGTACCATACCGAGCCTAATCGATTTCATGGTAGGCCTCGATCTTATGCAATATTATGTAAATTTATGGATAGGTAACTGATTAACGTTGCCGGAAGGAACCAAAACTTATTTGTTTTGGAAGTGCACTCATTTAATTCAAATTAGATTATAATTTATGGTGTTTTTTATATAAATAGCCAAGATATTTCTTACTATCAAGTTATTCAACTTTAACCAATAACTTCAACCTATAAAATATAATTCACGTGGTTAAATATTAATTGCTGTTTTATAGTTAATCTAAGTATTCCATTTCACACATAATGAAGTGCAGATCTAGCGGCGTTGACAGTTATAACTATTTTGATGATCCTATATCTGCCGGTGCCATTTCCTTGGTGCTGTAATCCTCAGCTAACGACGCTGCTGGCGCCAGGCGCTTTCTGGTATAAATCGTACGATTGTGTGGTCAGATTGCATCACAGTTCATGTTGGACTTCGCAATCCAAAAAGCATTCTGGCATTTAAAGTTCTATTTTTTCACATCCTTTATGTATGATGTGAAAAAATAGAACTTTAACTGATAAGGAACATAAAGATCAGAGGCATAATTTTTAAGAGGACGACTAAACTCCATCAAGCTCCCTTTTGCACGGGCGGCGTTTGTTGATTTCTTCATTAGGTACTTGTCTATTTTTGTTTTGTCTTGTTTTGCAACCATATTTAGATTATAACAAGCTAAATAGATATCACTAGCCACGATAGCCTATAATATTACCTACGTATAAATCTTATTAGCCATTACCATAACCAAACCGGCTTGCGCAAGAGTTCATGTCGCCGTCGTTGTGAGCCTCTGACTCAACTATGATAGCCTAGTACTCCTTATCCTTTGTTTACCTTTTCACTTTCATGGCTGTGACCCCTCGCCGGTGCAAATCCTCGGGCGCTGTCGTCAGTGGCGCCACTCTCGCTCGTATAAATTGTATCTTGCGTAAAACAGATTCATGTCCGCCATTAGTTTACTTCTGACTCAGTTATGACCTCCTGGTATTACTTATGCTGTAAATCCCTTAGAATCTGTCTGTTTAAGTATTCAATTTGTTTTCATAGACACTTATTTTATGTATTAATTTTACAGTTAATTAGCGTTAGTAATTTTACATAAAAGTTGTTTATGAATCGTGATTTACTATTATTAATTTTGTGATAAACTGATATTTGACGCGTGTATTTACGTTATGGCATAAATTATGTTATTAATGCCTGAAAATAATTATACTTCATTACCTAGCTGAGGTTTTTAGGCTGAATTGATATGGTTGATGATGTGTAGTTAGTTTGAAGCAAAAAAAAAACATCTGGAAGCTGTCATTCATTATGCAATCCCCAATAACAAAACTTTCTTTCACGACATTATTACTGAGCTACACTCAGTTTATTACTATTTTACAGTAACCGCTCGCATAATTATCTAACAAAGACAATAACCATTCATCCACCATTTAAAGCACCCTATTCACTTGATGTACGACGGCTACCGATGGCGTTATAGTGCCACCTAATCAGTTTTTACGCGGCTTCCGTGATTAAATTTGCCATGGGCTGACGGCGGCGGCGCAGCGTGATTATCCATGGGCGCAGAACCGTCAGGAGTTTCTCACGGGGTAACACCGCTAATGTGTAGTCCTCTTAAGATTGATGAAGCAGAACTTAATTGACTGCTGATGGGCTTCGATTAAATTAACGTTTTTTCCATCTCTCTATGTAACAGGACATAAAATGGTCACAAAAGGTATTTAAATGTATTTTCTAGGAATTTAAACATTCAGAACATTTTTGGAACTTCCAAAGGCACGATAATCTGGACATTGGAGCCGCTTCTAAACCTTATCTTACTTACTCTTAACAATATACTGACAAGACAACTACTTATCGAAGCCAAGCGGGATCACCCGTTACAATAATTTCGTACCAACATCTTAACAACTCGAAGAATGCTCACCCGTTAGTTCGTTACTTATGTAACAAATAGCAATAACAAGTAACAAAGATTTGAGAATCACTTCTATATCATGAAGTGGATTATAGCCTTATAGGCCTATAACTACAACAGCCAATTACAGTCCAAATAATAGCTGGATCAATGACCCTCTATGATTGGCAAGCGAGTCCAGGATCCTGAAATTTTGTTGGTGAATGCTGCTGCCTATTCTCAGGATTATTCCTTTTTGTCGCCTCGTAAGACATGTTGAGTTAGTCGTTCGCTGGGTAATTTCGTTTGGTTGTTGGCTTGGTCCTATCCTAAGTCGGAAACCACACGGCATTTAGATAACATACTACGTACAACATCTTCCATGAACCCCTTAGTAAGGCTATACCCGCGTGGGAGAGACCGAATAACTGTTAACCGTTGGCTGTTGTCTCGATACGGCGCAAACGCAGCTTCCCATGCCGCGGATGGTATTCAATGGGGTGCAAAACATAGCGAATATCCCACTTCGATACTGCGTGACTATTGCGCCTCCCGAGGCATAGAACTAAATACACACATACCTACATACATAATAAATTTAGTGGAAGAATAAGTGAGAAGTGATTACTAAGAGACTTTTAAAACATTTCCTGCACAATCATCACAGAATCTAAACAAACTAAATGAAGATACTGTTAAAAAAATTTCAGCCAGCAAAATCCGTGAAGTTGATTATCTAATATCTATAATTTGTTTAACTAACCAATACTTGTGACATAATATTTTTTGTCAATATCTCGAAGGTGACCAAAGTAGCCGAGATCATAAGATCGAAGTAACTAGCTTCGACAGACTTTGATCTAGGCCTCTTCTTACTCATACTGCTTAAATTGATATTCTTTGTTACAATGACGAATTTCCAACCTCTTCGTTGACAATTCCTAGAACACCGGAAGTAGCCAAAACGAACGATCTAGCTTGACATTTCATTACTGCGCGCACTGCTGCGCAAGCACCGCCATCGATCACGATCTGCGTCCAACAAAGAGGTGCTAATCGCGCTCCTAATGCCAACACTATTAATAACAATTTACAACATTGTCCAGCTCTAACTGGCCTGGCGCCGTGGACTTTCTCCGGAACCCTACATGGCTGCTAGAATCCCTACCCGGAAAGGTCAGTTCAAATTCAGATGACAATATAATCATAAAGATGGCACCGCCCTCCAAGTCTGGAGAAGATTGATACGTTGATTTTGCGATAAAGCGTAGTCAATTGAAAAAAAGCTCTGCCGTCTTTCCTTCTTCGTATTAAAGCCGATTCTGGTAGAATAGCAGCTGATATGTTAGCAGTTCAGTTTAAGTATTTTCAGTATGATCATTTGTTGAAATAAGAAAATTACGGTAGTGTTTGATTTCGTATTTTTGCATTATATCGGAATATGTAGAATCAAATGCAACATTTTTGCTGTACATCCTACCAAAATTTTATTATCTTGTTTTATTGGGTATCTTTCAAAAATACAATTTTTGTCATTTGGGTATAGTCGAAGAACGAAATGTATTAGAAAAAGCAATTTTAGGAGCTAGTTGAGAATTCCCACATGTCCAACTTACAACAAGTCCTACAAGATGCATCCGATGACAATAACCCAAAATTAATTGTCAATTTGACGTACAAGGCACGAAGGCTCGTTTTGTATGGTGATCAGTGTGTCAAGGAGAAAGAGGCACAAAGCGAAGTGCCGAAGTGGGTTACCGGACTAACCAGCAGTTTGCCAATTCAGCAGATAGCGATATACACACCGTAATTGCTTGTCGGAAAGGAGATTGTGAATTTATTGGTGTTTCATCTGAAAATATGGCTGTGTTTTTGACGTCCTTGTATGAGTTACGGCTGTTCGAATTGAGGTTAATTTGGTGGATGAAGTGTAGAACATAGTGCGAGCTCAATAAAAAATACTAGCGGTTGCCAAGTGGTAGAAATTCAACCATAAGTCAGAGGAGGATAATAACTTATTTGTTTAATAATGCCATTTTTTTAATAATGTATCTGATTCAATAAACAGTAGTTCCTACCAAATGCACCTTAATACATCGTTATTGAACTTACTTGGAAATATGTTAATGTTAGACGTTAGAAGTAATTAGAACAAGGAATATGCACACGCCTTGCCGCTCCTTCTTAGGGTTGTATTTCTGTTTTGACTTTGATAGAGCTTTTAGCAAAACAAACAACTTTAGAAAAAATAATGCGTAAAATGTTTATTGTACGAGTATTACATAAAACATGTCATGTGAATTTATAGCGAAATACAAACAAGTGAAGAGTTATAGATAGTCCGTCCCTAGTTTTACAGTTCTGTTTGATTGTTATCTGGGGGCACGGGAGTGCCCCCGCCAAGTCGAGCGCGAAGCAACACTGCCGTACCATCTTTACTGGAACCATTTCGCCGCATTTTCAGGCCCCTGTTTGAGAACCTCTGGATAAGACCAGAACGCAGAAATTTTCATCATCCACTAAGCTATGATCACATACTAAAAATCCGAAATTTCAAGTCTGTAGGTCATTTAGTTCCGAAGTTAAGCGAAAGCAAAGTTTCGCATTTTCGACACTCACTCATGATCATCAAAATAGAACTAGTACTTCCCATAAACTCAGCGACCTGAAATTTGGTACAGAGTTAGGGTTTAATGGCTACATAAAGGGAAAACTATAAAAACTAGGATAATCGAAGATCTGGAGTACCTGGTGACCCTGATTAGAAAACACAAGAGCCCAACCAAACTATTAGAGATCGAGACATACCGCCTTTACAAAAAATATTCAACTTGGTGGGCCGTTTCATTTGATGTCAAAAATCGAAGGCCTGAAGTATCTGATGAAGAACCCTCGGCTGGTTTCAGCTGTATTAGAGATATGGTACCTAACGCCCCCTTCTGCTATTGGTACTTAAAAAAATCGACTTCATTGCAAAAATCCAGCATAGTGGAACACATCTTCTAATTTAATCCAGCCTATAGCGTCCCACTGCTGGGCGAATGCCTCCCCTTCTGCTTTTAATACGTATATAAATAAAATTAAAGGAAAACTATGGAAAAGACTAGACTGGCTTTTATACTTATACTTACAAGTTTACAAGAAGAAATAGTCGAAAGATCGAACGATTAACTTTATTCTACTCAAACATTATACAAATTAAATAAACAAATTACACTAAAATATTAATTCTAAAAATATGATGGAGGAGTGGAGGTGATACCCGCACACGTCGTTAGATAGCGCTGACTGTATTTTAAAACGCGCTTAAGAAAAGAAAGATTTGTAATAATAAAAAAACAACTTCTAAAAAGAAAGAAAACTATGTGAAATAAGAAAATCTTATAAAATAAATCAATATACCCACGTTCCTACAAAAAGAAATGAAATCTCACCAAAAACATTCTGTAAAAAACTAGCCAACTCTCGATGGAGCTGCTTGTTTATCTCTAAAAAGTAATGAAATCTAGACAAAGTCGTACCAAGTCTAAGGTTCATTACTGCGATTTCTTTATTATTATAGTTAATGTTGTGTTACTTGGCTGTTGAAGGGTACACAAGGAGTTTTATAAACCGTGCTCCATGATTCCATTGCACCAATCTGTCGCCAGAACCGCTACTCATTGACGATGGAAAATCAACGGCCCAGTCACACAACATTAACTATAATAATAAAGAAATCGCAGTAATGAACCTTAGACTTGGTACGACTTTGTCTAGATTTCATTACTTTTTAGAGATAAACAAGCAGCTCCATCGAGAGTTGGCTAGTTTTTTACAGAATGTTTTTGGTGAGATAATATGTTGACGTCGAAATACCACAACGGATATAATTCAGGCACCAGGGTTTGTCAGGTAGTTAAACCTTGAACCCCACATGATAAGCAAACAACCAACACAACAATTAATATAACATCTTGTTAGCAGACTTTAAAGTGTAATAGCAACCGCAACACAAATTAGTCAAGATTGTCTCTACTGAAGAAATGAAATTCCAAATCTAAAAAACAATTTCTTCAACAATCTCAGCCCTACTCCCAGCCAATAAAGGAGGGTTCATTTCTTAAGGCACCAGACCTTTACACATTTGCAAATATCTCCGGAGACTCTCAGAGGTTCCTTACTTGGCGCTTGGTTTTAGCGCTTATCCCGACTGCCTTCCACTGATTAAAATAAGGGCCTATGCGCAATTTGTCGCAGTCGCTAAGTATGGAATAAAGGGATTTTGCTGTGGACTTTGTTTAAGGAGATCTAACCTAACTAGTGTAGTCTTCTTTAGGTTATAGTTAATATTTATGAAGCTTGAAGATTATTACGCAAGAAGAGTTAAAAAACATACTAAGATTTCTACTAATATGATAGACTTGATGGAAACTGTCCGATTTTTACGCTTTAACATACACATAAACGGATTTAGATAAAATTTAAAAGGCTAATAGATATATTGCATTATCACGTTACTTATATTCATCATTATTTTGGAATACCTAAAAATTCTTTAGTGAAAGAAAAATGCTACTGTCTGTTGATTTGTATGAATACAAAAATAAATTTCAAAACTTTAAATCGATGATCGATGATGAGTAAAAATGTGGGTTTTAGTTAAAAGGTGTTTCATTCCTCTTTATTAGCAATTATTTCCCTCATCTATTTAAGTAGGCAGTAGGCAGTAAAATACTGAATGGTGAATGCATTGTGTTATAAACTACTGGGTTTCCACTACCCGGCTGTACGAATATTCATTGAATCGCAGCTGCTGTTTGACATAAATTGACAATTTACTGGTTTATGTGAACGATCGTTGACATTTAAATCAATAGGACCTCCTAAAAGCACTTACCTACATCGTATATGAATTTCGTACTAAGTACTAATTTAACTGTTCTTATAGAGAAGTTTTCATTTATTTATTTGCAGCCTCCGTGGTTGAGTGGTCAAAAGCTCGCCTGACGTTACGGAGGTTCTGGGTTCGAATCCCGGTGGGGATTCGTCGAACAAATATCACTTTTTGAGACTTTCTCCAGTTTGGTTGGGATATTCAGGCTGAATCACCTGATTGTCCGAAATGGAAGATGATTCCGTGCTTCGGAAGACACGTAAAGCCGTTGTTCCCGGTTACTATCTACGGATGTAGTCTTTAAGCTGAGCCATGTCAGAAGCCATAGGCAGCTCAATGATTCTAACACCAAGGTTTGTGACATACCTATGTCAACCTCGAAACCCCGCTAAATGAAAATAATACATAGTTTAAAAAACTGAAAAACACGCTTCCTACACATTATTACAACACGCTTCCTGTCCGCCACCTTGGACGTCCGCCATACTTTTTTTTTCGTATTCCTGACAGCAAACCCTTTCATTTGATACCCATATCATGGGGGTGGATTTTAAACAGCCAGTTCGCCATCTTAGGGAGGCCGCCATATTAGATTTGTAATGACGTTTCTTAGCTAGTCATGTATTGTCATCAGAACTCTGAGCGTGTGCAAAATTTCATCCTAATCGAAGACCGGGAAGTGGGTCAAATTAAGATTCCAAGATTTTTTTTAGATACAATAATGGGAAGGCCGCCATATTGGATTTGTAATGACGTTTTTTAGCTAGTCATGTATTGTCATCAGAACTCAGACCGAGTGCAAAATTTCATCCTAATCGAAGACCGGGAAGTGGGTCAAATTAAGATTCCAAGATTTTCTTACATACATAGTTACTTACAAGTGAAGCTAATATAAAGCGTGTAAAAAAACGTTATTTTACCTTGCATTATGCAATTTTGTACGAGTAAGTACTAGATTTCCGTGATTTGTGTTTATTAAAGTACTTAGTAGGTCGTAGTCCACTCGCTTATAAAACGGTGTTTTTAATTTAGTGCCACACTAAAGTTTTGTCGCATTCGTAGAATGGTTTAGGTACGAATAGTACCTATACATAATTTTTATTTATATAGAAAATGATAGTCTAACTAAAGAGTGTACTAGGCTACTAGTCGTTGTCCATAGTTTACGGGTAAATTGATAATTATCTTTCGTCGCTTCATACTCAGATATAAATATATACATAATTATATGGTTTACCTGTAGTACCCTTTACGTACTCGGCAATATCCGCACTTTTAAAGAGTATTGAAACGATTCTCGTTTTACTAATCAACCAATCACCACCTGTTTACCCCTTCTACCCCCACTATCATACCCCTCCAACCGGTGGCCTCTTTGGGGGCCCTGCTTCATTCCTTTTTTGTGCGCGGCAGTGTTCGCACGTCTCACCACCACGATAACAAAAAAAAAAAAAGTGATTTTCCGTTATTTTAAAATGTCTAAACGTAAACGTTCGCCTGAGGAAAAACTCGAATATTATCGACATAAAATTCGGAAATACGAATTACGAGAGGGTAAGTAGTTTTTATAATTTCATTATTAATTACAGCCAAAGGGTTAACTGTGGGTTAACATACGGCTAACTATTAAGTTTGAAGGTTGATTGCGAATCACACTGATAACATTATAATCTAGCCTAGAGGTTGTCTGCGAGTCAACACATGGTCGAAGTAAAAAATCATAGTAAAATGATTTTTTATCCCTATTTTCCAGGTGGTCCGAGTGATATTCCAAACACAGACAGCCCCACGGGCTTTTCACCGTATCCAGATGAATACGAACAACAAAACCAAGACGAGAATCTCACCGGAGACCCCACACAGGATGTCCAGGACAACAATTCAGAAGACTCTTACGAGTCTTCAGTTACTGATCTGCCTGAAGCACAGACCTCAAATGAGGCAGAAACACAGCTTGAAACTGAAAAATCCAATACAGAGAATACAACTTCATTACCAGTTCCAGACGTACCAAGTCAGGAGAATCCTGTTTCCTTGGACCCAGAACTTTTAGAAGCCCTAGGTGAATCCACTGATGGTGAACCTGAATTCGGTGAAAAAATTCACGACAACTTAGCTCAATTATGGCTGCCCCTTTTGAAAAAAGGTTTAGTGAAGGAATCGAAGGAGAAACTTACAAAGGATTACCTCATTCCGGAAAACTGTAAGTTGTTGCAAGCTCCAAAATTAAATGCCGAAATAGCCAAATCATCAGCTATTAGTGAACTTGGTAGGAACAGAGATAAAAAGATGGTTTCCTCACAGCAGCAACTGGGAGCTGGAATTACAGCTATAAATAGAGCCATGACGATTCTTCTAGGCAGTGATAATAAAATAAAAGCTATTAAATGTCTAAGTGATAGCTGTCGCATTTTATGTGATTTACATTACCAGCAAACTCATTACCGAAAAAGTTAATAACATCTAGTCTCGATAAATCATTTTGCCAGGTAATCCAAGACGTCGATCGAGATGAGACTTTATTCGGCACAGACTTGTCCGAAAAAATAAAAATTTCCAAAACTATAGAAAGACAAGGTCTTCAGATAAAAAAGCCTAGCAATAACCCAAAGCCGTCGACATCTCAATCAACAGCTAACCGACCTGCCACGGGTTCGGGAAACTGGGCAGGTCATTCTCGCTCAACGAACAGAGGGGGGGGGGCGAGGTGGCCGGAGAGGCAGCCTAGCCTACAACCAGATGCAATTCAGCGCACCACGGGGCCCACCGCCGCCACCGCCGTCAGCTCAGGCTCCACACCCATACACCAGCCGAGCTCGTCCTCCGCCACAGCAGCGCCGTTAACCCAGGTACATGCCGGCCGTATCCAATTTTATTTTGAATCATGGCTAAATATTACTAGTAATACAGAGATTTTAGATTGGGTTTACAATGGAATTAGTATTCCGTTTTCACGTCAAGTTGAACAATTATCTGTGCCTAAATCTAAGTGGTCAGTAAAAGACAGACAAGATATGATTTTATCTATAAATAAATTAATCGATTTAGGAGCAATTCAAAAGTGTAGTCCATCTTATGATCAGTTTATATCGCGTATATTCTTGGCACCTAAGCCCAATGGCCAAAAAAGATTTATACTCAATCTGAAACCTCTAAACAAATTTATTTCAAATTATCATTTTAAAATGGAAGATTGTAGAACAGCGTGTAAACTAATTTCACATAATGGCTATTTAGCTAACATAGATTTAAAAGAGGCCTATTTACTTGTACCTGTTTCAAAACCATTTAGAAAATATTTAAGATTTGAATTTCCATATGAAAGCTCCAACACTATTAATACTTTCGAATTTAACGCTATGCCGTACGGTTTATGCACAGCTCCAAGAATATTTAGTAAACTTATGAAAGAGGTTATTACAACACTAAGAAGTCGCGGTTTCAAATCTGTTGTTTATCTTGATGATATTTTGTGTATTGGGAGCAGTTATGAGGAATGTATGGCAAACGTCACAGAAACCACTATGTTACTGGAGTACTTAGGTTTCATTATAAATTATGAAAAGAGTTCAATGACTCCAAAACAGGTTTGCAGATTTTTAGGTTTCGATTTAAACACAGTAAATTTAACTATTTCTTTACCTATGGAAAAACGTATAGCAATTGAATCATTATTGAAAAAGTTATATTCTAATCCTAAATGTAGCATAAGGGAGTTCGCAAAAGTAATTGGTACGCTGACAGCAGCATGTCCGGCGTGTAAATATGGTTGGTTATATACAAAAATTTTAGAACGACAAAAATTTTTAGCTTTAGGAAATAACCTAGATTATGATTCTATTATAAATTTACCTAAAGTTATATACCATGATATAAACTGGTGGTTGGGAAATATCTTGACCACATTTAATCACATGCGACCCTTACCTTACAAAATGGAAATTTTCACTGATGCTTCACTTACTGGTTGGGGTGCTTATTGTGACGGTATAAGAGCCAATGGCGGCTGGAAAAACGATGAAGTCAATAATCACATAAATTATCTAGAACTTTTAGCAGTTTTTCTGGCTTTAAAAACATTCGCCAAAGACGTAAATAATTGTTCGATTTTATTACGGGTAGATAATACAACTGCGTTATCCTATGTAAACCGTATGGGCGGTATACAATTTCCCCATCTAAATAATTTAACTACCTCCATTTGGAAGTGGTGCGAGATAAGGAATATTTGGTTATACGCTTCTTACATAAACACTAAAGATAATCGCGAAGCTGACGAAGAATCACGAAAAATTAATCCCGACACAGAATGGCAGTTATCAAATGCCGCTTTTGATCGAATTGTTGAAAATTTCGGACGACCGGAAATTGACCTTTTTGCCTCTCGCACTACTACCAAATGTAGGACGTATGTAGCTTGGAAACAAGATCCGGACGCAATAGCCATAGACGCCTTCACTTTACAATGGAACAGTTATTTTTATGCATTTCCTCCTTTTTCAATGATTTTAAAAACTATTCGAAAAATTTTACAAGATAAAGCCTCCGGCATTTTAGTATTCCCGATGTGGCCATCCCAACCATGGTATCCTTTGCTTATGGATATACTGACGTCTGAAATATTGATTTTTGAACCCAGTGATTCACTATTATTTTCCTATTACAGACGGGTGCACCCCCTGCACAAACAGCTTACGCTGGGTGCCGCGACTGTTTGCGGGCAGCGTTCATGCGCAGGGGTTTGCCAGCCTCAGCATTAACTTTATTGCTTGCTTCACTCTCCGATAATACCATAAAACAATATAATGTGAGTTTAAAATTATGGTGGCAGTATTGTGTGACTAACAACATAGATATGTTTGAAGGATCAATTCAGTCTGTAATATCGTTTTTATCCGATCAGTTTGAAAAAGGTGCATCTTATAGTTCCTTAAATACTAACAGGTCTGCTCTCGCCTTACTGTTGGGTAGTCATATAGGTCAAGACAAAAATATTAAACGTCTGCTCAAGGGCGCTTTCAAACTAAGACCATCTATGCCTAAATACAACTTTACATGGGACCCACAGATTGTCTTATCTTACATTTCTAATTGGAATCCAAATTTAAATTTAACAATAGAAAAGATTACTAAAAAACTTGTCATTTTACTTGCTTTGAGCACTGCTCATAGAGTTCAGACTTTTTCGTTAATTAAATTAGAAAATATCAAAATAACTTCAAATGGTATAAGTATACTAATTTCTGACATTATTAAGACATCAGCTCCAGGTCGAGAGCAACCTGTACTTCATCTTCCATACTTCACTGAGAACTTACGAATTTGTCCAGCTACTGCATTACAAGATTATTTAAAAATGACAGAACCCATCAGACCTATAGGTGTTAATCGACTTTTGTTAACTCACAAACAGCCTCACAAACCTGCCACATCCCAAACTATAAGCAGATGGATAAAACAAGTATTATCTGAGAGTGGAGTAGACACATCAGTGTTTAGTGCGCATAGCACAAGGCATGCGTCCACGTCCGCCGCAGCCTCTGCTGGGATCTCTATAGAGACCATCAGGCGCACTGCGGGCTGGACTAGTACTTCCAATACATTCGCTAAATTTTATAATAGAAATATATTAGCCGAGACTGATTTTGCTTGTTACATGATAAATACATAATTTGTTGAAAATAAAATTTGTTTACAAATATGTATATGAATGTTTCATTTTGCAAAACTTCCTGTATTTACTCCAAACATCTACAGGTAAACCATATAATTATGTATATATTTATATCTGAGTATGAAGCGACGAAAGATAATATAAGATCAAACGAACTTTGTGAAGTTCGATCGTTATTATCTGAGTCGCTTCATACGAAAGATATAAACTTCCCACCCGCCCTATCTAACCCAGGGTCAGTTTTGCTGGTGTTAATAAAGCTCTAAAGAATGAAGCAGGGCCCCCAAAGAGGCCACCGGTTGGAGGGGTATGATAGTGGGGGTAGAAGGGGTAAACAGGTGGTGATTGGTTGATTAGTAAAACGAGAATCGTTTCAATACTCTTTAAAAGTGCGGATATTGCCGAGTACGTAAAGGGTACTACAGGTAAACCATATAATTATGTATATATTTATATCTTTCGTATGAAGCGACTCAGATAATAACGATCGAACTTCACAAAGTTCGTTTGATCTTATATTTAAAGTGTCATAATTTTATCTTTACAAATGGCTAATTACTTTAAATGGCGAAATACCCAAAAATTTTGTTACTTAGTACATTCCTGACTTTATGCTGATGTGACACATACTTGCATAATAGCTGTCAAAATGATTGATAATAACCGTCCTGTTAACTGATAGGTATCTGGTGTTGCCAAATACGAAGTCGGTGAACACCGCAATAATACAAATGCTAATAAACCTGATAGTCAAACTGATGCGGATGCGTGGTATATTAAAGGTAATGAGAATGCTAATAAGGTATTTATCCATGATTATTACCTACAATGAACTAATCAATTGTGTTGCTGTTACACCTTCGATTTGATTGAAAGCAGATATACTATTACATAAATTAAAATATGATTGAGTGTTCTTAGTCATATTCATGTCAATACCCCTGAGAGAATTAAAAGTAGGTACAGTCGTAACAGTCAATTACTAACTGTAAGTAAAAAACCGTCCTTTTAAAAGAGACGTTATTTATGCTATTATGTACTTGATCGTCATACGTGGATGTTAGGAATTTGGGGATCATAGTCATTGTTGAATACAAAGATGAACACAGCTACCAATTTCCTGGGTTATGTTTCGATAGTCGCCTTACTCATTATGATACCTAAAGGAAAAATTTCGGTTGATGGATCAATCTTAAGGTAAAAATTACAAATAACAAACAAGTACTTACAACTAAAATTGAAATGTTTCATATTAGAGAAACCGTAATATGAAGACATAAATACGAGTAAAAGCAACAGAATTATGCAAATTAGATTCTCCATCAACCACAGACCATCCTATCCTGTGCTTCGATAATAACAACAGCTGATTATGCACACAAGAAGTACATAAGGCAGGCGGAGACCCATTAGCACCGACAAAGCCTGTAGTTCCGTATACTCTATCACACAAGAACTATAACGACGTACCGCGCCCTTAGAATTACAAAAATTAAGTGCTAATAGCATGAATTTGAGAAAAACGCAATCGATAGTTCTATTTTATTCTTTTCATCATTACTTTCCTTTGAAACACAATATAGAGAAAATAAATAAATAATTAAAATTGCTTCTACAATTATAAACATTGACCATATTCACTCATCCACATCAGCAACGTTTTTGTAAAACGCTTTATGAATCTAAGTCCTGAAATCCCTGAATATATGACTTCTAGATTTGAAAGCAATAAGAAACCAAAGGCAGAATCTGATAAATCTAAGCGGAGTAGTATACAAATGATTGATGTGATCGGGTTGACAAGTTGCGGAAGTGAACATTATCATAATGGTATTTATTGGAATGTAACACTACTAGCTTTGAGTAAATGTGTGGGTTTAAGCTAAACTTATTTAGTGGAGGCTATATTGCTTGTTTTTATTAAATAACTTACTCTAACAACAAAAGAAAAATTCAATAATAATAACATTAGGCCGAATCACATTATTAGAATCTAAAGACGAGTACCTACTGATAATTTTGATGTTAATATGCGTAATCATTAAATTACATTAATGAATACATCTTTAATGTTAAATGTGATAATAAACATTCACATAGAGGCGGAGATAATAACTTTTATACGATTATAATTACGAAATAATTTTGTTACTACATAATACCACGAGGTACTTATTCTACTACTAAATTAAAGAATCCGAAAAATGGAAAAGGTGATAAGAATCAGTAACTTTGAGGGAAAGTTGATAGTGGGAGTCCACACATCAACCATAATTAACAAACCAGTGTGGGAACATCTTCAGCTTATGAGAACATTGTGGAATCTTAACAATAATCTATTAACGTGAATTAAGTTAATTTGTTTCGTACTTCTCGACTCGAGTATCAAGGCTCGTAATATTAATGCGAATTCGACTCTATGAAATTCAGATTAATGTTTTATGAAAATATTAAAAGGCAAAAAAAAATTCTTAATCATATACATTATTTTGTAGATACAAGCGTTCTTAGGTGCGCATTACAAGCCGGTGGTCAATATAACATTTTCGTTATTAATGCTAACCATAAAGTTATTTTCTTAATATCTTGTCATTAATACATTGATAGTGTCATAAATAAACTCGTTACTAAATATTTAATTAGTTTTAATGTACAGATCCTAATTTTATTTGGTTCCTGGCTGGTCTAAGGTTTGCTTTTTCTAAAATATAATCATTTTAAGATAATTCTTTTATTTATTATCATGTGTGGACATCTATACAGGAATTTCAGATTCTAAGCCAAGAGCATAAACTGTGTAAATATTAATAAACACATAGGCTAACATGTATTTGCTGTGCAACACATATTATTTGCAAAGAGTGAAAGAGTGGGATACAAATTAACAACTTTGAACTTTTTTCTAAGTAAAATAAGATAAACGTTACTTTTTGCTTGAAAATTCAACGTTTTTTGCAAAAGTTGGGTAATTTCACGCCTTTATAACAATTTCTTAATTTCGGTGGTACATATTTCTAGCAGGTTTTTAGAAATGAAAAGAAATTTTAGTTCTCTCATGTTGATTTTGACAACACACTGGGTTACTGGCAACATTCCGCGCTGGTCGCAGGTCGCGCCACGCGTCGCGCGAAGATGTGGCCAGGCCCAATGTAAATGCTACAGAGCCAGTATTCTATCATATCTATTTACCACAAACATCTAAAATTTACATTATAAGTTAACGTTTAAGGTACCTACCATAATTTAAAATGATTTACTTATTTTATTAGCTAACTAAATGTCTTTAGCAGTTTTAACAGTCAGATAAAATCGAAGTTACATTTCTCAGTCGAGTTTCCGAACATAATGTTAAATTAACTTGCTACTTTCATAGGCAGTACTGCGTAATGGCGACATCAACAAGACTACCAGCCTTGTCGTCTTAACTTGTTACACTTTCAGTGAAACTCCACCGTCGCGCCTGTATTTCATTGAGGCTGTTTACACAATTATCGCTATCCACTATGCCATATACAGACTTACTCCCAATAGTAATAAATTTGAAAGCGAACGCGACGATGTCCCAATAATTGGAGTACTCTCTAACGATTGAGATCGATATCGGATTACTGAGAAAGTATCATATTCGAATGAAACAAATGAATGCGATGCAGTATCGTATGCTAAACAGTCATTAGAGGAAATCGTAGTACAAGTGCTCATGCTGTAGAAACTAGAGTATCTCAAATGTGAAATCAGATGTATTCTGCATGATTTTTTCTTTCAAAATTGAATAGATAGACAAATTAGATACTATCATAATATCAAGTATTAGAGGAATAGCTAACTAAATATAATAGGTATGATATTATGCTAAACAATACTTACAAAATGTTACTTTACCAACAAATCTCTATTTTAGATTAAATTGCATTACGAAAGAACAAACAATATCAATACTATACTAAATATAGGTTTGCAAAATCAAGAACAAGATGAAACTGTTAAAATCGTGGTGGTGGCGGGTGATACGAGAACAGCAGTCGTGGGAATATCGTGAGCGCAGTTTCCGAGATCTGCATAAAGAGGCGGCGATAAGGCCACCGCCAACTTTCTTTAAACATTTTTTGTCAAGCACAAGGCCGGATACAAAGGAAAAAAGCTACATAGGCGAAAGATTGTAGTCCAAATAACTTAAAGTTACGTACGTATTTTGAAAAAAACAAAAAGATCCAAGCAATCATCACAGACATTGTACTTGTAAAGACAAGATATAAAATTGTATTAAACACTAAGCACCAACATAACTTAACTATAATCAAAAAGATTGTAGCGATAATGTCAACGTCCGATTGGATCCACAAAAAACTACTCGATGTTAACAATAGGCTCGCGTGTCATCTCATTGTGAGGCATTGTAATATAATCACCTGCCCATGTGACCTAGTGACCGCATCCGAACGAATCGATAAAATCGATACTTTCAATTCGATTCGATCACTTGTCGAACAACAGTTACATGTCAGAGAAAACGGAATGGCCGTGAACTTGGCGGGAGATTTACGATAGATCGGTGCGGTGCGCTAGCGCCGAAAGGGTTTCCGATTGCGGTACAAGGAAGATCGTGTTCAAATTTCAAAGTTCGATGATGTGTATCTTCGGACATGTTGCATGTAACAAAATATTTTAGAATCATTTTATATTCTTCACTGCTCAATGATGCTTAAAGCTAATGTTATTTTAGTCATTCCAATTTCTTTCATTTACTAAAAGTGTGTACTTATTCGCTATTTGATTATTGGAACACTTCAGTGATATTGTATTATTTTGTAAGTCTAACATTTTTAAATAAGAAGTTAGGAAATCAGGAACGACCAGTGAACCAACGAAGTGCATTGTGGAATTTGCTTTTTTACCCATCTTGCTATACAAGATTATATGAAAACAATGCATTCAACTGTATCTCTGAATTTGTAATATTTAATGAGTGAATCGAAAAATTATTTACTTATTTTGATAATTTTGCCGTCTCTTGCTACTATCCTAATACTTACGTACCAACACAAAAAAAAAAAATTAATGAACTACAAGTAATAGTTATCGCTTATCGCTAGTGTCTTTTTCAATTTCATAATAATAATGCATCATTATGACGAAAGAAAAAAATACTGTTTGAACATTGAACTTAGACTATTGTAAGCGAAAAATTTTATTCCAAAAAAGAACGTCACCGAAGAACAGGCAATAGCAGAGTATTATAACCAAAGTTATGAAAGCGTTGACCTCACGTAGCAGGTGTATAATTTTGATTGGCATAAAATTACCCGCCATATAAAACGGTACAGTTTCCGGTGCGAGCTATTAAACAGCAATAAATTCATCACGGTCAGCATCGGCGATCTAGGAAACCTTCTGAGGAAGTGTGGAGAAATTATAACCTGACGCTAGTAACTCAGGCTTATCCATCAAACCTAGATGCTGTTGGTACGGCAATCCATAATTTCATAACACAAAGGAAAGGACGATTAAAAAAAAAATCACCAAACATGTACTTAAAAACCAACACATTAAAAAGGCCCTACCCCGACTGTATTTAAAAAGAAACATTGTAGCGGTTATAATAAAGAACAAACACCTTTACATAATTCTTAAGTCATGCGACAAGTGAAGCGATCAATCGTGAAATTCAAAAGAAAGTATATTGATTCTATTCACATAGACCAACCGAAGCAATGCGCAATTCGATTATGAATCGTCTCGTCTCGACGGCAAAAACTGCCTTCTCGGAAAAGCAGAAAATATGACAAGTTAATATAGATTGAGTGAGTCGAGACGAGAGCTGGAACTGAGTGGAAAGGGAGGAGAAATGCAGGCGTGACGAATTGTATCGTTCATTGTGAGCCAATGCTGTGGGAGGGCCCGAGCTAGGTGCCTGGTGCATAGGTCACTGACAAACTGCAGAAACCGAAATGTCATCAGGTACAGCATTGGATAGTGCATGCATTACAAGTGACAGGGACAAACTTGATAGAAACTTAGAAAGCGAAACTGAAGGGTGCAGTATGCTTGTATGATGATATCAGAAATGCTAACAATATGCAAAGATAGTGCGTGTTTGTCTATGGCGACAAAGTTGGAGATGTTGGAGAAATTCACTGAAGTAAGTGTTGAATATGAGAGAATACAAATTCCATTGGAGATCATTTCAATTAGCAAATCACTTTCAACTCGTAATCTACTAGCATCGTTACAATTTCTTTGTGAATGGTGTCAGTATATTTATAAGCTTTTGAAATTCCAACCGTTAAACTAACACTTCGTTAATCTGAATGGAAGCGGAAATCATGATGTTCCGGAATGCGATGGGAATATGGAGATTTGTACAATTTTCTCGCCATTGTATGAAGTCCCATAAAAACAATTCACTACGATATTCCTTAGAAGTAACTGGAGATTCGTATGGTAATCTGAGAGCTAATTTAATAGATACCGAATGATACATAAACACATTAAAATTGTAGGTTAAATACAACTTGTGTTGTGATTCTCTTGGCCTCCATCACGAACGTTAGAATCGTATTATAAAACCCAACTTTACACAGTATCATGTAGATACGCACCATACAATTAGATGTAAAAAGATAATTAAAGTTGACCCGGATTCAAACCCGCACCGCAACAATAAGAGACAATACGTTATGAGCAGGCAAATGTTAATGGTTGTAGATAGTTCCCACGTATACGCTCTCATACATTTCTGATACAGCAGATCATCTTGGAAATAACAGTCTTCGATACGTCAGTAATTGAAATATCAGATAAAAAATAAACAAGTGAGTGCTATATCGTGAAGGATCTAAATAGTCCATGGGTGTCGATATTTTACTACTTCTCATTGCTTCGGGATTAATGTCACTTTAACAAAACGTCTGACATGACGACAAAGGCTATGATGAACGAAACATGTAGCAATATTAAAGATGTTACTAAATGTCATAACATGTCATTTATTCCAAAAAAAGATATTACTAGTCAATTTGATGATGAAATCAAACAGTAATGTCAAGATGAGTATGTTCCTTGGTGTTTTAGAAGATTTTCAACATGTTGATGTCAATAAAGAGTATTTGTAGGTACTGTATAATAAGCAAAGATTAGCATAGTATTAAAAAAAGTTTCTTCCTTACTATGACAATAAGGCGAGAATAAAGAAATTCAAGTAAGACAATAAAACATTATCTTAGTAACATTAGAACTGCACGTCTGTCCATCAAATTCTCAGCGTGAGAGGACTCAAAAATGAGTTTTCGATTACAATGATCGTGCTCGGAAAAAAACACGAAAGATTAATTTCGCAGGTATTACGAGCAAATCGATATTTGGAGTGGTCGTGCAGGATGGTAAAAGCCTTGACGATGAAAAAACGGCTTCAATCAATGGAAGAGAAGAAATAACTGACGGAAATAACAATTTTTATTTTCTTGAACTTGATTTATTGAAAAAAGTAAAAGCAGTAAATTTGTGTAATTCCTAATTTGTATGTAATTTGTATAAAATGTATGTAAGTCATTATTTTATAAAAATAATAATTTGGTTGTGTAAAGCATTCTGCCTGACTTTTATTATTGAAGAGAGTAAAAAATCTGTAAATTTGTGTAATCACTCATAACTGCTATAATTTTATTTAAAAAGCTTATTAAAATACATGTTATCATTTGAAAATAAAATCAGGAATATGTAGGTTTTCATTTTTATGCAGAATCTGCATATAATTAAACTGTACCTGAAATGAACCAACTTAAATGTTGTATCATTTCTCAAAAGTTAAAAATGTATGTCTATAAATATGCATTTTAAACTACTTATTCAGCAAATACTACAAGGTCAAGGACGTATAAAATTGGTTCTGTAAATGATTGATAGATCTATTTTAACCGGTTAACATTGATTTGTTTTCCATAAGTACAGGGTGATCTCACAAAATGTAACTCTAGGTTAAAATTGCATAGCAAAATAATTTCCTACTCTACGGTTAAGTAAAGCCTCAACATAGGACAATTAAAATAAAGAAAATGTATTTAAGTTTAATGTGTCATTTGAAAAGGACCAATTTGTATGCAGCAGCAGCCTTAAATCCAGTAGCGACTAAACTAAATCGGATTTGAACTACCGCCCGCGCCGCCGTCGACGTGACAGAACACAAAGGTCGGAGGGTGAAAGTTCAACCAGCGAAGGAGAAAACAAAATTGAACATTTTGCTCTTTATACTACCAGTGTAGGCGGCAAACATGCTTTATAAGCCTTTAATCGTGTTTGAAATATCTATCGAGAGCTGCTCAAGTTTATTTTCCACGTATTTTGCAAGATGTCTGACGAATATGAAAATCTCTCGCTTAATGCCTCTTGAATATTTATTTATTTATTATGTAAAGAAGCATAAGTAAGGCCGATTAAGTTGTAAACGGCAACCGTTACGATAATCGTCCCAAAATTTTCAAATCTGAAGGCAATTAAGAACCGTCACTATAAAGAAAGACGTCAATAAAAATGTCTAGTTTGAGCACAAAATTATACTTCGAAGAATTTAAAACATTTTAGGGTAAAGCCTAAGTTCAGCGGCAACGCTAGTTTTAAATATTGGCGGCTTAATTGCTAGAGCCTTTGCTATAAAGAAGTCTGGTATGAGTACAAAATTATACTTGGAAGCATTTGAAACATTTAAGTGTAAAGTCTAAATTCAGCGGCAGCGCTAGTTTTAAATAGCTGCTAGCCTTTGCTTTCCATTCAAAAAGCAGTGAGTTAGATCCTTACTACGCGCCAATATATTTTTTTCTATGTTGACTACTTTGGGTTAACCTTTTTGGAATTTTATCGTCAGCAATCTGGCTATAAGCTAGAATAAAATAGTAGGTACAGGAGCTAAGACTCACCAGGTAGTTCACAAGCTGTCATCTCTGTGATGAGCCCCTCGAGGTCGGGTGATATGAGCCGCTCCTCATCTTCAGAATGCGTGTAGTCCAGCGCATGATAGATCACCAGCGCCAGGTTCACCACTAACTGTAAAAACGAGAGTACGACCCTTAGAAACGATTAACTTTGAAAACATACATACAGACATACTATTTCCTTGTACGTGCTGCGATCCAGACATATCTCTTTCGCTTCATCCACATTCAACTTTGCATTTTTATTTGTGGAATTTTTAAAACATTGGTAGCGGACCAAATCCTAATTCCAATTTAAAGAATGTCTCGTTTGGTAAGTGCTGTAGTTCTACCAAATTAACGATGGGTAGTGGAATTATAATATCATCAAACTGTGAATCAAAGGGGTTTAATTTATCAATTTTAAACTTGTCTAGAGTCTTCCACGATACCAACTTCTTTTTTCTGCAACTGTATAGGTATAATTAATATTGATCAAACAGTCTACCGGAATCCCTTTTAACGCAAGTATGAAAAATTATCTGCCAGAATACCCTCATCAAAAATTTTGCACACTGCATCTATCTATACTTAAAAACTCAACAACACAATCTCTGTGATTTATTATTGGCAATTTTACACCTATTCGCGGAGCCTTTTTAATTATTGTATGGGAAGGCTCATCTGTTGGCCCAAGTTGGCCCATTAATCTTGTTTCCACACTGTGTTTAATGGAGTGAGTCGTTGCAGGGAGCGGTTGCATTGCTCTCTTTAGCCACAGTATAGATAATAGTCCTTAGCCAACGTTGGGTAATCTGCACAATGCCCGTTCCACTGGCTGCACTGATAGTCACACTGTATGCATCCGCGCATATAACATTATAATATTTTTGGGTGTAGGCCTTGGTGGGGTTTCTTATAAGATGTTATCGGTACCTATACACATATGTGTTAACTGTTATTCGAGTGTTATGAGTAGGTAATCGAGAGTACCATACTCTGCTAAGAATTGAATCCAAAATTGTATTTAAATATACCTGAAATGAATATTCGTGAAACATGATACAAATTAAAATTAAGTCGTCATCATCATCATTATTTCAGTCTGTAAAACAAAGGCCTCCTTCAAGGATCTCTAATTATAATAATAACAACCGGTGACATCTAGCGGCTTTCCACTTCTTCGCCCTAATATTTACTACTCAACTAAAATCATGTTTTTAATCCTTCCCCTTTGATAATTATTCAGAACCGTAATTAAAGAATGTAAAATTATTCCTTTTTTAATTTATATCATTTAAGGTTTTAAAATATGCATTAACAAGGTAACACCAGCCAGTCTACCAATCAACAAAAGCGCGAACTTTTCTTTCACGATTTATTGTTTGCCATATTTTCTTTATCTATAACACCTCGAGTAAACAATATTATATGGCCTTTTGTGTCGACCACTATAAATCTAGTTTATTGCAGTGCGCAGGAGTTTATTAATAACCCATTCCTTTTATGGGTTCTTCTCGAATATCGCTTTTGTTTAATGTCATCTCATTTGCTTCTTTATTTTCACAACCAAAACAGATCTCGGGTTTCGATCAGAAGTTTTACATACAAAAAAAAATTATAATCATATCATAATATCAATATGCAAATAATATGCTAATTGAAAAAACTAAATTTCAAAGGTTTCACTGTATACTTTTCACAAAATAAATCAACGGTTTGTAATATTAAACTGTAAGAGGAAGTGGAGCAAATATTATGGAAGAAATATTAAAATATAAATACGATTTTCTTTTTACCAATTGTATTTATTATGTAATCATTTATGATCATACGTTTTATAATATAAATCTGCCGACACAAATCTGTAAATAATTGTAAATTTTATTGTCGTTATAATAATATAATCTGCTTACATTTTGGCATGAAACCTTGTTCGCATTATATTAGTATTTTAGTCGGGTAGAGATAGGTTTTATTATATAATGTTCAAAAATGTATGGCTGACAAATTGGTTTTAGAATTTAGTCACGTTTGCTAAATTACTCTCTACATGACTAAAATACAAGACACATGTAGTAGTAGAGTAGTAGTAGTTTGTAGTTGTTGACATGCCATTTTGTAACTATTGAATTAACAAAGTTTTTATATGCACTACTACACACTACACTACAGATCGAAATGGTATCGAACGATAATGCGATACCTACCAGTGCCCTTTATAACCCTCGAAAATTATAAAGGTTCTTAACGGCCTCATAAACGTTCTAAAAAGAAAGAAAAGTAGTCTAATGTAAGGACATCAGTTTGCTTGTTAGACCGTATCAGTAGTAAAACTTCATAGGTGTGCCTACGTCATGGCGTTACACAAGAGTAGTCCTAGTAATAACACAACGAACAAGATATGTAACCATTCATAACTATTAGAGAGATAGTAACGAATTTGCATGTTCTACATGTTAATGAGTTTGTAAGATAGATGAAGAAATGTATTTTTTAATTGTCTTACATTTATTTTAGACTGTTATTTGTTGCCCCGTGAAGTGAAATCGAAAAACGAGGTATTTGGAAAAAAATGATTTTGTATTTGTTGTATAACGAACTCTACATTTTATAATTTAATGAAAATTTTGTTTATTGTACAATTTCATTTTATTTTAAGAAATCAATGTAAGTACTTCGATACTTCGCATATTACTAATGCGATTTTATTTTTTTATTTTTTATTAATTGTCCTATGCTTGAGTCGAAAAAGTACGACGGATCAAGCTTCACCGGACTTAATTAATGCGAAAGTAACTATGATAGGGAGGGACTACTATTTGGTATTCTGTGCTATGATGTTGTCATTTTTTTAATTTCTGCAGAATAATCTTTATACTTCTAGCTTCTACACTAAATGTTTTCGCTGAAAATACCTTATACTGAAAAAAAGTCGAAAAATTACTCGAAAAACTAACGGTAAATAATGAAATGAATATTTTTTGTACATGTGCAAATATGGTGGTATAAGCATCATTGCGAAACAAAATTCGGCGTAACTTCAAATTGTTTATTGCAATGTAACCCAGGAAATTATTCATTTGGCGATGTCAGGCCGCCCAGAAACCTACTTCCGGTGCAAATAATTGAAATCGCATACATATTCGTACACTTTGAATACTTTTAAGGTGAAATTCGGTAACTAATTGAAATTATGATACGATCTGACGGCCTCTTTACCGATTATGGTAATGCCTATATTACATTACACCTTATAATGACATATTGTATAACTATTGATGAACAAGATGCACGCATAAGCAAGGCTAAATAAAATAAACTAAAATAAAAAGGTAAGGAAACTTATGAAACAATTACGCATGCATGTTAAAATGTTAATCATCAAGAATATCAATATAACTAATTATTATTAATATAGAATAGAAAATTATAATAGAATTAAATATAAGTATTGGATGTACAGATTGATGATTTGTTAAGTTACTTAATATTTTTAAATATTAAGCGATCATAAACGATCATTACGAACACCAATGAGATATTAGACAAGAGAGAAATGATGACAAAAAAGGTCGACATCGAGATAGAGGCTACTACTGAATTACGCAGCGGACTAGATCCATACAAATATCACATTATAGTCCAATACCCGAATATCGAGAGAGCATCTCTTATCGAAGCCATTGTGTGCAAATCGCGTGCAATATGGCCCCCGCAAAGCGTTGCGTAAGCGCACGCAACCGCGACCACGGCACAGGTAGGATAGACGGAGTGTTCCAAATTTATAACATCGGGATTACGACAAATCGCAACTTACTGTAATAAAATAAATTATAAAGTTACTTAAGTCTAAATATGTTTGATACTAATTTATTATTTCAGCCCTTAAAACACCTGACAGTGTTATAAATAAATAAGGCGCAGTGATAGAAAAAATAATTGAGAAAGATGCAGGCTATGTTTTAACAAGTGTAGTATATCATACGAGAAAAAAATGCTAGCGCATTGCAAATAAGAGTCCACAAACAATCAAAAACTAACATTTATTCATACTTGTATTCCAAGCCTTAACTACATCCGATTTAAGATTTCGGCCACACAATGAACATCCTTAAACGGTCTCAACTCGCAAGATCGTTTTATTGTTTGCATCATTGCTGAATAGCCTTCGACTTGAAAGGATGCGCTAGTCTTATCTTAATTACTCAACAAACTTGTGAATCCAAATCCATTTAAAATGATGACAATAGCAATGAAGATTATTGCAAAATTTAAAACTAGCCATCGACACGACAGAAGAAGAAGATTGCAAAACCAAAGAAAGGTACCTAAAGTATATGATGAACCATTAAATTAAAAAGAAATAGAACTGGCACTGAAGAATAAAAAAGAAAAAACCAAGCAAATGTATTTTATTTATTTAACTGTTACTACTCATAAACATACAAAGGACAATCACATGTAGAGAGACGACACAACAGGTATGCTTATTTCTTAAGAAATATCTTACAGCAGACCCAGGGAAGTGAAAGAACATATTATAAACAAGTCGCGGATAAACGGTATGTATGTAATATATCCGGATATGGAGAATTTATTATCAGCCAGGATTAGCAACACTAAGTAGCTTTTTGTCATAGCATTTATAGTGACAAATGCGGTGGTGATGTTAGTAAAAAAAAGAGATTCTTGTTTGGCTGCATACCAACAGGAGGCAGATAGTTTCGCTACTATTTATGCTATATTAACTACACTAATCAGCGTGGTAAATACAATACCAGTAGTTAATATTAAAATATGTGGGTCAGCAAACCAACAAACCTAGTTGCATTTTGAAACTTGCGAAACATCACAAATAAATTATTATTATTATTTTGCGAGTTAACATTGCTATTCTATTGTTTAATTTATTTAATGGATCTTTTTGTGTATGTAATATTTATTTTACAATTTGATTTGTATTCTTTGCTTTGCATCCAATTAAGTTTTAGCACAAAATACATTTTGGTTTTCATACTTTTTTTTCTTTTTTGTAATTTACCTATGCTTGTGTCGAAAAGGTACGACCAATCAAGCTTCACCGGACTTGCGGGGGAGCTTTTGATTTTGAGTAATGAAATAAGGTCATATCATGATTTGTCAATATGTTCTACTGTGTTCTCGCGTCGTCGCTTTGTATTATTTTCAAAAGCTATTGAAACTAAAAACATGTTGCTAAAGATTCGTATTTTAACTAATGTTGCTTACCAGTATGTAAGTCCTTAGCATAAAATATCAATTATCTAGCGGCGGGAGGGCTGATGTAATACTACGTAATACATAATGGTGCCTTGGATGCAGAAGCTCGTTAGCATTACTGAATGTCTTTTTATGTTCAAAGAAATTATAAAGTTTTTGCTCTATTTCCATGTAGGTATGTATGTAGAAAATACGAGCATACCAAAGTGACAAATAACGACTTTGATTAATTATTTCAGTTTAATACTAGAGAAGAAAGGTTAGTTATTGGATAACTATATTCTTAATAAGTATATTATTTCGAAGATAGTAACAAACTTTTGAGTGTTTCACCCATAAATCCTACACAATGAGCTATGTTTAAGTGACAGGACCGTTTCATAGCTCGGCAGTCGCGAACCAAAGTGTCAACTTAATTAGACACGCCGTTATCTGCAAATAGTTACTAAATTAATTAATTAACCTATGACTCTTGACTATGCATTATTGTTTTTTAATAAGCTTTACATTAATTTAATTTTATCAGGCAGAACAGTATCACAAAAGAAAATTAATACCACCATACTTTGTACTACTACCTCAAGGGTATCTAATCTACCATGTCTATTACTATAAATAAACATTATAAAGGTACACTTTTCAAAAGATACGGAGAAATATTACATTTAGTATAAAACTTGTCGGCTTTGAAGCCTTTCAATGGAAACGTGCAAATGAGTGACACAGCTGAACACGCTTGCGAGTTGAGTGACACACCAGCTCAACGTTATCTCTCGGACAATTGAATGGAATTACCATTTATCTCGTTTGCATGAGCCGCAGTGTAAATACTGTTGACAAGTGCACTTGGCGATAAGATTTACTTGAGATAGTAACGAAATTCAGATTTAGTGTGGGATTTCAGAATCGCAGATAATAGGTTTTTGTTAATGAAAGTAAATCTTAAGTCGACGATACAACTAAAAGTGAAAGAAAACAGAATTTAGAATTACGTTTGAACGAAGATGAAACTTTCTACTATTACAAACAATAGCGTACAATCGTATTTTACATAACAGTTTGAGAACAAAATCACGAAGCGAAATTATTGAAATAGAACCAGTCAATTTAAAAGTTCAATACCAATATAAAAGCACCATAAATTCATAGACATTACTGCGATGATTGGGAGCTGGGTCGGTTCGTGCGTTGTCCGGCGCCCCAAATACAATGATTGCAAAGGAAATAGCTTGGGATATCGATTAGAAACAGCTAAATCGATTTAATCTAATGTCCTACTTCGTTCGATATGCGTATTGCAATTCGAGGGAGGGCAAATAGAGTATTAATAGAACAGAAGTAACGGTCACGCACAACTTATGCAAATTGTAATTCTAGATATCTGATTTTCGTAATATGGCACTATCTGTCTTAGGAAAATTAGATTTGATTCTTGTACTTTTTACGTCGTTTGAGTTGTAATATTGATCGTGTTGATGACCGACCTCACAAAATTACTTAAGTTATTGCCTAATGTCTCTAAAAATATATGTTCAGAACGAGATTCTCAAATAAGTGATATCAAAGTATCACTTATTTGAGAATCTTGTTCTGAACATATACACTTCTCATCAAAAAAATCGAAACACCTTGCAAACAAACTTAGTACGGAAGTGTTTCGATTTTTTTGATGAGAAGTATATTTATTTATTTTTGATATTTTATTGTATTATATGTATTGTTAACTAACCTTACTATGTATCATAAATACAGAAAAACAGAACAAGATTCGATCAATAGCGATTGATACAAATCAATGACTGAAATTATGTACATAACAGTAGCACCTAAATCAAAAGCATCAAGATAATCTGCAAACTTAAACACAGCTTTTGCTAAACTTTATGAATTAGCTGTGCAAGCCAACACTGATTCAATTGTATGTTCAGATGACCCAGTGATAACCTCACTCTCTACTAGGCTAGGTTCAATCGGTCATAGGACCAACTAACCCATATAAGGAGACGGGAGAAAGTCCATGGGAACAGCAGGTTACAACTTGGAATAAAGCAAACACTGCAACAAAATGGGGTTTAGTAATGGGTCATTTGAGTTTGTGGTAATACACGAAATTCGATTAGGTTTGAACAATAAGTAGGTCAGTAACATGCGATAGATTCTTGCATAATTCGTTTCGTTACTCTTATTTCTAGAAATAACATAAGAGCAACTACAGAATAGATAATAATACTAGTACTGGTCTATGGGAGATTTTGTTTGCAATTCATAATTTTGTTTCCAATATTAATGTTTAGTTAACACAGATGAAACTGCTGCCCATCTCGAAAAAAGAGAGAGATGCTTGAGAAGCTATCTTACGCGACATAATGACAGAAATACTATGACTTTTATGTCACTATGTCGAGTTTGACAGATTCTCTAAGTTCTCGCGTGAAACGTAGTAAGCCTGCAGAAAAATAAAAAACCTTCTCTCGGGGCGCTACATTTCTGTATAGTTAGTCTTTGTTTTAAATTTGTAGCATAGAGTTAGTTGTCATTTCCGCAAATGAGGTTTTTTACTCTTCTAGTTGGGCTTTAAAAACCCGTGTAAGTCAAAGAAAGTTATTTAAGACACCCGCCCACACTATCGTATTTTGAGCGTCGACGTCGTGCGTCGCGCATACAATCATAGGCAGCAAGGCGAGTGACAAGACAGACGCAGATGATTGTATGCGCGACGCACAACGTTGACGCTCAAAAGACGCTAGTGTGGGGGGTGTCTTAAATGACAGTCTAATACAGACATAATGAGTGTCTTAATCTTCTTTGATTTACACGACATCCAGAAACGGAATAGAGATTCAACTCAACAAAAATAAAGCAACAGAAACAAAAGAAGGTATAGATGATTACAAAATATAAATAGCATGCCCTCAACAGCGGTTCAGTATTATCCAATAGCAACTGCTAATGTTAAATCAATGAAAGGTCGTAATGCTTCCTGCAACCTGCATTGTCACGCGGAAGGAAGGAAACCTTGTCGCTCCACAATGTTAAGCAAAAACCGATGGTTGACACACGTAACAAACTAGGTTACTTAACTATATAAAATACTAAACATTATATCATGGGATACCTTGTAGTGCATGCAATAAATCAATTTAGAACATGTTTGAAGAGGAAATTCGACTTTTTGCTAATTATTTGTGAATAGCAATAAATTCCTTTCTTTCAAATTTATGCAAAGGAAATGTGATTAAAATGCTGTATCTCAACCTAATTTAACTTTTTTTTTGTTTCGTACACTTGCCTTTGCAAACCGTGACCGACGCGATAACTGACCATTGAGTCGACATTCCAGAAATTCCTAATTTAGAGACATTAATTTTACTCGAGAAGAAAATCAATACAGTAAGTAAATAACTTCTTCAACAGGTGTCGTCTGCTTGCCTATTATTTAATTTGCTTCGATTTGAATTGTTTGTACCTCTACAACTGCCTTTGTCCCCAATCCAATAGCAAAGTAGCAAGTTCGCAAGTTCCCCGAGTGATGTGCCGTTCCCGAGAATATTCCCACACTCAGAAAAGTTTCCGTTTGAGGCAAACTAGGACGAGTCAGTGAGATCTGTAGGGTTGGTCGGAAAATCAACCCACCAACCCGGTCTACCACATCAAGCCAGCTTGAACAGCAATTTTCGTTGGGAATATTCCTGGGAACGGAAATTTCCCGGGAATGGTGAGAATATTCCTGGGAATGGCAAATCTATAGCCATGCGCCACCCACTGGGCCAAACGACTGCGCGAGCGCACTCGCTCTGTTAATTAATTTGATTTGTCGCCTGTTCGGCCAACAACGATTGCGGACACAAAACATAGTGCACAGCATGATAGGATTATACGTACGTAAAACTATTATGCAAATAATAATTATAAGAGTTTTTGGTTATCTAATATGTATAATAATTATTTTAGCACAATAAGGTTAGTCGATACCCTTACAACACTTATGAAGAAGATGACCGCCAAGGCCGCTTTTTAACTCTTCTGTTTTTTGCTGTTTGTTTTGTTCTGTTTTTCTGTATTACGTGTTGTATTTCTGTATTTGATGTCAATAAAGTGTATTGTAGGTAATAGTATTGTATTGTAAAAAAAAAACTAAATAGACGTATATTATATTACAAAATGATATTTATAAAGTAAAACAAAACTGCACATATATGATATAATTTTTTAGGAAGTTAATACTGCGCAATAGCCTAAAACCAAATATGAAAATCAAGATAAAAATAAAGATAAAGATAAAAATAAAGATAACATCCTGTACAGAGGCACAGATGTCCCAACCAATTTAATTGAGTTGCCCTGTACACGTTTGTATAGATACATTCAATTACATGCCACAAAATTGCTGTTCTGTTGAACGACGCGGTAATTGGTTAGCCAACAAAATAGGATCAGCTGTATTTGCTGTTCTGACGTTACGGTTATGCTCTTTCAAGGAAGATAATACTGGAATTATACACTTACGAGGAAAATTATGATGTATCAGCAGTCAGTAAAAAATATATCTAGAGAAAATTGATAAAATAAGATAAAATCAAGAACACTTGTAGACGCTAATTAATGCTTGCTTGCTTTGTCAACATTTCGAACATTATACTGACTGATAAATGCTTAATTATCGAATCCCGCAAAATCTTCGAAGCTTAAATTTCGCACTGTTCGTTCTATTCAAATACTTACACTTGTATTGAATTTGTAACAGCAGACGTAACCTCCTCATTATGAAATCCATTAGCTACTGCGACTTTTCGCACATCATAATACTTCACCTTGTCACCATGCTTACAGTTCGAGGCTTCACATGCAAATGTTCATATCTTTGTTATGTAGATTGCATTATGACTTTCAGAATAATTTGCAACTTTGTCATCAGCACTGTCAGGAAGCAACTGTATTTTGTGAGGTAGTAGTTTTTTATGACTTCTTTTTATATTTTTGCAATATAAAATTACCAAAATTTAATTTTATCTGCCAAGTTTCTTTTTATAGAAACGCTTTCCGGGTTAAAAGTTTTAATCGAAAAACATTTTTGGTGTGACTTAATTTCATATCCGAAATTAGTAAAAAATAAAATTTCTATAATTTACGCAACATATTAAAAAAAATGGGAAGCTTTATAATTCTTGTTACCGAATAATAATTTCGTTTCCATTTTTGTATACATTTTACAGAATTTAATATTCTGCTTAAATGTTTCGTTATAAGACCATCACATAAAATAACAACCCCTGTTACAGACAGAACTGAGGTTACAAAATCGAACACCAGGTTTGTGATATTATCCGTCCAACGAACTTCAAAACCATACAATAGAGATCTTGGACAAAAGCAAACATCTTGCAAACATACAAACTCAGGGCCTCATAATATTGAGCATTTTCCACATATCATTGGCATCTTCAAAAGAGCCCGCTTATTATCATACAAGTGAGTACAATGTCAGGTCTGCAGGCTCGTCTGCTGAATATTCAAACGGATATAACTCAAGACGTCCGCGTCGCAGGGTCTAATGTTTTAAACAGAAGCCTGATTCAATACCCATTTGGATTGGAGATGGGTAGTAGGGTAGAGTTAGAAAATAAGTAAAGTGTTTTTTGGGTTTAGTAGAAGGTACAAAAGCAGGAAAAAAAGATTATAGATATCTAAAGATGAAAAATAGTCTAAGGCTACTATTAGCAAGATCAATAGAGATACATACAGATATTTCAAATAGTAGATAACATGAATGAATAATGAATGAATGCGAAACGAATCACAAACCAACTCAATTAGATACTGATTTTTCTTAAGTTTCGCACAGTGTTCATTGTTTTTCTAAATCTGTTAAACATAATATTATGGATAGGCGAGGAAACATACCAGACATTTATCGACGATCACAACTTCTTCCAAAAATCAAAATAAATAATTGTTTATCGCAAAACAAGTTCCGTACCTGAGCATCTTAATAGCACTAAGTAAATAGTACTGTCATAACTACAATTACAGTTGTCTACTTTACTATTTCAAAGAAAAATGACCATATTAAACGTCGTCTTTGTTGCTTTGTTGAGCTAAGCGGGACAGGTCTTAACAAGCTGTTGCATAATGTAACAAGAATAACGGACAGCGCCACCTAGAGGAAATAGAAAGTGCTATGAGAACAAATGACGGGAGAATAGAAGCTGATACGGACGTGGACGCAGGTGAGGAAACGCTTCCTTATGCTAATTTTAGTTGAAATGAACTAAAGAGGCATGGATTGTGGAGTAAACGAAACAAAGGAAGCTGAGGAAACAAGCTAAACCAAGTCAGTCTGAAAAAGAAAATATTCTGACCTAACAAACAATGCATCTCATCTCTTAATAAAAATTATCAAACAAATGGGTAACGATTGTATACAAACAAAACGTCTTTAAAAAGCTGCAGCAAATTAACACAATTAATTGTCCTTGTCGTACAAAAAAGCTATGCGATTCTTACTGCCGGCAGTTGTGGACGCGACATTACCATTGAATCCGAGAAAATGACACAAAACAGCAAAACCGACTGCATTTTCCAGTCTGTTTGCCAAAGACTGCCGATTCTCGGAAATTCGAAGTCGTTTACAAGAGTAAGTGCTCGCTCACTCAGCATCAAAATATGAGATTTTAAGATGGTCATGACAGGAATAATATTATAGCTGTAGATAGTAACTTAGAGCTATAGTTACGTATAATAATTACAGATCGTCACAAATCATCAGATTACCTTTTCAAATTAAAATGTAGACTAATCCAATATTTTGAAACCCATTACGGAGAACTTCGAAAAACTTTAAACGATATATCAAATTATTTTATTTTTTGTTGCTCTAATAATAAGGAAGGATACGGGTTCAGGCTGCAATTAACATCAAAATAAATCAAGTGATAAAGCAAAAAAAATAACTACCAGTCCTTGTGTAGTGTCATTCTATTAACTAGACAAAAGAACCATCAAGTTTGTAAAGGATTCAAACACAAGAAGATCAAATGAAATTATTTCTCTGTGAAAAGCATACATGTTGCAATACCAACGCGTACAGTACAGCAAGCTTTGATACAGTCTGTTTCCCGAAACACCGCTGTTTCCGAGAACCATGAGAAAGATAGTTCCTTTGTACAAGCAGCGGCGCCGGCGCAAGATAAAGCTGCTGCGTGTGCGACAAGTCGCGGATGTGAAACGCATTCGGGATGTTACGTAAAGGTTTGTAAGCTACCAACCCGTGACTTGTTGGACTGTAAATACTGTCAAGTAAATCGCGATTTGTAGCAGGCATTGGACGGTCCGAAACGCCGCCTGACAAATTGACGTTCGGAAATTTGGGTTTTGCTTACTTATATCACAAGTTTGAATTATCTTTTTTGATATGAAACATCTATAGGCGAGGAGTAAAACTGATTGTCGGCGAGCCGAGCGACGCGGCAAGTGGGGGCCGGGTTGCGATTCCTGTCGTAATCAGGTTCTTTTTTGCATACGACTTGTACTAAATAACTTTGATGTTTCCCATCTGCCAGGCGTCCCGTGACAGACGGCTTACTATTTTTTTATAAATTATTTATTTACATATGACATTCACAATAAATATTCAAACGAATTGTCACTAAGAGATAATAGAACGTACTTAAAAGTTTAAAACTACAAATAGGCCTGAACAGAAAGAAACACCGAAATGGCGTTAATATTACGATCGTGTTTCAATTAAAAACAGTTTTGTTGTAATTGAACCGTAAACAAAATCAACAAAACACTTGACAACAGCTAGTCATCAGGTCAATGTCGCACAACTAGGCCGAATAGTAATTAGAATCGATCGGTTACTTACTATTACGGTACCACTCAGACGCTTCAATGATTTATCTGCTGTTTAAGAGGACTGCACGCATTTCATTTAACATCAAATTGACGCTTTTATCGGACTACCGAAGATGACCCCGTATTCTTGTCGGTTGGAAATGTGCCTGCCTTCGAAGCAAAAGCTCGTGGGCTCGAATCCCGCCTATGGCAAACTTTTTTTTTGTACGATGATCACTTGTGTTCGTTACATTGTCTGGATGCCTCTGTCCAGTTTGGGTCATATTATTGCCGTTGAGATTGCCACATATGTATTTATTTAGAGATAAACAGAGCTTTAGTGATCTCGGAAAAAGGACACTGAAACATTTGTATGATTTTTTTTTGTTTTAAAGCACCTACAGCATTTTCTTCATGTACTGAAATGTAGGTACTCTAACATAGTGGTACTCTAACTAAAGGTACAGGTATTTACCCGTTTAGGTACACCTACCTAATCTAAAAATTCCATAAGACTATACTGCATCGCGTATTAGTCATTGTTCTAGATTTAACCGTGGCTTTTTGAATCCTGTAACGGTTTAAACGAACCGTTAAATATAAACATTTTGATCATATCTCGTCAGTTTTTGTTACTATTTGTTTTGTTGCGTTTTTTTGCGGTAGATCACGAACTTTGTAAAGGTCAATGCTTGTTGATATTTAGATTGCATCAGATATTTCCTTGATCTTGATCTCTATGTCAGGTTTATGACTATTTTTCAAACAAAATTATCCAATAGGTTGACGGGAGCTTCTCGACGATGCGACAGTTTATTTTCTTATTGTAGGTATATTGATTGAAACATATTTAAATCAATAATAAACATTAATAAGTTCAACATGATCTGTATTATTCTATTTTGTGTACCTGAACAGCTTTATATAATTTTTCACAAAAAAAAGTTTCCTTATGTAAAAATTAACATAAATCACTTGAACCTTTTTCATACAAAATTGCCCATCAATTTGCTCTACCTCGATAAAAAAAGAATAAATTACACACATTGTCATTCGATCGGAAGCATTTTGTCTTTTTTTAAACAAGACTATAATAGTACCTACCAAATCGTCACTCAAATTAAATTACGGTTCATTTTATGTAACAAACTCTAAACATACTAGAACTCATCAAGTTAAACTTGAAGACAATCTACCAGACGTCAGACATGTACTAACAAACCACTATCACATAACGGACTGTGTTCTCATATCAGTCTGAACCCTCGAGACTGCGCTGTCACACAATATGACAAGGGAAATAATTGAATTCCTAGCTTCAAGAGATGTTGATGTTGAGTGGAATGTTGCAAACAAGGCTATAATCGCAATTTATGTTCGAAATCAAAAATAAGAGACTAGCGGAAACAGAATGAAAATCATTTTAAAATTGACAAAATTAAACCTACTAAATTCTATCGTCAACTAACTATTGCCTATACAGTTCAATTGTTGTTAAAATCTCTACGCTTGGCAGGCGGGTGGAGAATCGCAGTTGTGGTGTCAGGAAACGGTGTGATCAAAAACAACCACAATCCCCAACTGATTTTCGGTGTTCCTATACCCACCCAACCACGCTTGAAAAGCGACCTTTACTACAAATACAAGCAATATTAAATCAGTTTTCTCTTCCGTCAACAACTATTGTCAAGAAAGGGCAATATAATTAAAATATAAAATATGATCTAAAGTGTGACTGTTTCGTAATGCGCAATCACAATGCGTTTGAAATTAAAATCTCCGCGTACCGATGGCCTATACGAACAACAATCTATTATTTAAAAGATATTGAGCTTCCCACGAAATTGTGAATAAAACATTACGCAATTCTGTTTAGGAAAGGTGATGTAAAGTTTTCCTTTTACTCATTTTGTTTGTTTGCAAATTCATATTATTGATAAGCATAAACAAACTAATTTATTGTTTCAATTGTTGGCACTTGATGAGATTGGCTATATCACAGCAATATAGGTTTATAAGTTACACACACACACATGTAGAATACAAAAAAAATAGATGTGTCGAAAACTGATTCGGAAAACCTTTCACACTTTTTACGCTTACAACAGAAACCGAAAACTATCTCCAGATCTGAACTAAACCCTGAGTAAGACATTTTTTTTTTTACATAAAATTATGCCTAAGTTTCTGACCTGTGGTAACCTAAAACGGAAGTTATCTTACAAATAAAATACGGAAGTGAAATGAGTGTGAGAATTATAATAACGTTTACAATGAGAATTAATGAGCAAAAGCATTTAGGTAATAAAAAAACAACTTATAAAATGTAGATAACATTATAGATAATAAGAGTTAGGTAATATAATTTTGAACTAAAATTATTATAAGAGTGAACTGAATCTAATAGGCCTCAACTAAACAAAAGTTCTGAAAGGCTTTGGCAATGCATACACCATTGACGTAATAAGAGTGCCTATTTAGTAAATATTATTCAATCCTGAAATTATAAGAATGCGGAAATACGACCTTATAAATTAAATCCTATAAACCACACACAATAGAAGACTAACCATAACTAATGACAACGCTCACGATTTGGACATCAATAAAACACCGTTTCTAATGAAGACATGTTAATAAAGACATAAATTATAAGAAAACCCGAAAACGTGATCATTATATACAGCTAAACTTAGCTTGCTTACAATAAAATAAACTTTAAAAATATCATAAGTACCTAAAAGGTTTTCAATTCAATAATATTAAATTAAAGAAATTAAATCCCCCGCCACAGAACCGTTACTTGGCCCTTTCAACAATTAGAAAAGACCTGATAATCTTCAAAGGGCTGAAAATATTTTCTTGGATCGTAGCTAACAAAAACAACAAAAAAATAGATCGAAATCGGCGCATCCGTTTAGGAGCTACAATGCCACAGACAGACATACAGACAGACACACACGTCAAACTAATCGCAATTTATGTTCGAAATCTATACTTACTTATAATAAAACTGTAGAGGTCTAATGTCTGTACATAGAAAAAAAATGAAATCCGAGTCAGGAGGATGTAAGAAGTGAAATAGAACATATCCAGACAATTTTTTTTTTTTTATTTCTCTGTCTATTTGTTTGTTTGTACGGGCTAATCTCCGAAACTATTAGACCGATTTGAATGAAATTTTTAATGGTGGTTCTTTACATCCCTGGTCAACATCTTGACCAGGATACTTTTAATTCCGGAAAATTAAAGAGTTCCCGTGCGATAGTTAAAAATTACTACGGAAAAGTCGGGAAATAACGCGAGTGTAGCCGCGGGCACACAGCTAGTCAAAAATAAAAGACTAGCGGAAACCGAATAAAGTTCAAGTCCCTCTTTTTTGTCGGGGGTTAAAAATGTCAGAAACTCAGAAACTAAACTGCGATTAGCAAAGTAGTACCTATGCTAAATTGCTAAGTTTTATATTTTATTTCCCTGACGTATGGACACTACAGTACAACAATTTCTTAAATTAGATAAATTATTCTCTAAGCGGCTAGCAAATAACATTATATGAATATATTGATGACGACCAACTTCGTAGCGAGTCGTAGAAATTCCGTAGCTATTTTCGTAGCACGTAGAGCTTTATTTTCGTAGGTCGTGTTTACTTTAAGAATTGAATGTAAATAGTGAAGGTAGGCAGTATAATATTGATGGATTCGGGATGATTCAATCAGCAAAGTTATTGAGTAAACAGACAGAAGGAAATAAAATCAGTAGTCGTGACAAAACTGGCAGGAAAGATATTACCGGATAGCAAGAGATAGTTGAATGGTAAACTGATAAATAAGGTTAGGTTGTAAATACCTAGTAAAATATATACCTATAAGCCCATTCTGAAATAAATCATGTTTTTAACTATGATGTTACCTGAGGTCACTGGCCATACAATTTATACATACATTACTAAATAAAATCTCTCAGTTCAACTGGTTACTTACCGTGGTGACTAGTCGCTTCTTTCACTTTGCGACACAATATGGAGTTTCTTCTGGCTTTTCATCTCCGCAGACGAAGCCCAATTATGAACGGCCCACCATGGACTGTCTAGTCATAAGTATTTATTTATGGGAAGATTGAAACCAGCATATTTCAGTAGCTCTAAGAGTTAATGGTTTTCATTTTCACTCCTTAATAAATTTTCATTTCTTTAAGATACTTACTCCCCAGTTATGGCACGTTTTAGTTTCCCAAAATGAACTGTTATCCTCAAACCGCTTGCCAAGTATATAATGATTATGAAAAAAAGCTGTTGTATAAGAAGTAATCCTTTAAAAATAATTCTATCAATTACACAATAGCTCTCTTACCGAAGCGCGGCTTTTCTAACCTCTTCGTCTCTTACCATATACGATATTGAATCCATAAACACATAATAAAATAATAACACGAACAAAACATTTGGTGGTAGTAATGGCCAGTAATTTCCTAATGCGTCCATAGAGATTAGGGTCGCCCCAAAGAGATTTGAAGAGCCAGCTTCGCTTTTCAAATCTCTTTGGGTCGCCCACTCAACCGGCCGAGAGGAAGGACCTGTCAAATTATTTGCCAATGTTATTACAATATTATTGGCCTGTGGCGAAAGCCGACTCTCTCTTTCTAGCCCAAAATGTAAAGTGGTCAGCGAACTACTGCTCCTGGATAATATTCTAATAGCAAATATATGCGTCAGCAATATGATTCAAAGTAAACGCGGATATAGGGACACGAACCTAAAACTAACTTTGTGAGAAAGTGTATTTCTTCCTAGTAGGCAAGCTCTTTTTTTGTTTGATTTGATCTAATAAGAAAAAAAACTCTAATTGTCGTACAAGGAAAAACATTACACCATGGATTTTTCGAGTGATATGATACTATGAAAGATTTTGAAAATTAAATATAGGTTCAAAAATAAACGATCAATTGATTACTCGTATAATCATTAACTAAATTATCCAGAGCTTTTCGCAAACATATTAACAAAATGTTGACTTTAAAATATATACGTCTCTTTCTCTCCAATTCTAAACAACCAAAACACGATCTGCTGTTAGTAGATTTACTCCAATGGCGCCTCCCGTGGGTGTAATCGATGTTCTCGATTCCTCCCAGCTCGAACCGATCCGACCTCGCCAATCGCCCACGCTCAATATCGATTTGCGAAAAACTTCACTTTCGATGTCGTTCGAACTACTTGTTCAAATCTATTAGCAACAGATAATTACAAACAAGTTTTTTAAGGACATATACGTAATACAATTTAATTAGCTTTATTGCATACTACAATGGTAGTAATATAGATGTATAGTAAAAATATAAAGCTTAATACATTTTGAACCCTATAAGACACAGCTAGTTGAAAAAAAACTAAGTATAGAGCACCTTCTTTGTAATTACATAATATTTTTATTCCCATAGTTTGTTGTTTCCACACAGTGAAAAACGAGTGAAACGATAATTCTTTTATCAAAAAATTAAAAGACTTATTACTTTTTAAAGCCTACTATAGCATCAATGAATATTTTAATGATTGCCTATAAATAAACTGTTACTTTGAATATTTATGTAAAACTATTATTATTTAATAAAATGTGTTAACACTTAACAGCCTCTTCTCTTACTTTCCTTTTTTGTTGTGCCCTTAAGGGTCCATGATGTGCATCTAAGACAAATTTATATAACACCTTTTATACCATTGAGGAATGCAAATAAAATATTGAGTATATTGGGTAAACAAAAGCAATTTCCTATGTAACTCACAAGCGGACGAAGAATCAATGAAGAATGAAGAATATGGATTATGAATTGATTGAGGTCCAGCAACAATAGCGATAGAGCAATGATTTAATTCATAAGTTGAACTTGCTAGCATAGATACGTAGTCACCAATAACAAAATTGGGTCAAAGAAGAACGTATTCTCAAGCTTGCCTAAGCTGTGACTGTGGTTTGGCTAATTTCTGTGGTTAATATCAGTTAAACCACTGCATGTCAACTTAAATATTACATATTATTGCAAAGCAACAGCTAACTTTCCGTCCTCGATCGGCAATGCAACATTAATCATAAAACGTCTAGACTTGTAGTCAAGAGGTATAGGAAAGAAAATCGAAACTTAAATAAGCCTTAGACAGCGTTGTATTTTCGTAAAAGTTTTTTTTGGGATATTTATGTACAGTAAGCAGGGAGAAAATTAAATAATTATTATTAGGCGCTTCGAAATCAATCAAAATTAGGCCGAATTTTTTATTCACATTGATAACGCATTATTTACATTTTCTCCATATGAACGATCTCAAATCTTCTGTAAATATCTACATAGGTAGAGCAAAATGTACGAAACTTTTCTATAACTAGGTACTATAAAATCTTGCTGTTTACTTACGTAGATATCTTCTTTATAAATATTATGTGGCAAAAGCTGTTATTTACAAAACGCCCACTGTCAAAGCTTCAGCAACCTATTTGCGTAAAAGATCACTTTCGATGTCGCGGAGTATTTAGCGCTAATAGGTTGTTCGCAGTGTAATGTAAGTGTAATGTAGCTATTACACACGAGCCATCAGTCAGGTGAGACAGGTGATTATTGTGGACTCTCGACTGATCAGCCAATGAGAGTAAAAGTAATCTAAACTCACTTACACTACACTCTTCGTGAGAAATTATGGGTTTCTGCTAAATGATAGTTAGTACGGCTTGTTAGCTAAAAAATATAAGGATATCGGTCCCATCTGGCAGAAAGTACGAAACTTGGCATGAATGTAGCTGTCATATATGTGCTTCAATATCGATATGGAAACACTTCGATAAATTATTGTTTCCCCCCTTTCCCCCCCCTTTTATCTCCCTCATTCTGGTTTTTTGAATTTTATACTAAAACAGTACGTCTGAGGAGTTTACTTTTCAGAGATCAAATCATCGTCGATAAATTGCCTACAAAACGATACTACATTTTATAGTGCTAAGATTAATATATTTCTATATACAGCCATCAACGTTTTATGAAATTTTAAAAACAGGCACACTTTTTTCTTCCTTACTTCATTTATAGGAAAACGACAAGAGTAGTGATAAAATGGACTAAAGAAGTCAACTACCTTATACATTAAGCTAAAAAATGACATTTATTTCATAGTCGTAAAGGCATTACTTCTAGAGTTACAGCTCACCGCGTCTGACTCAAGTACTCTTTTTTTTACCTTTTTAGAATACATCTTTCTGTTAACTTTGTTTAGCGTAGATTAGATTCAGATTTTCCAATTAGAAATAAAACAGTCCATGTACTAATCCAGGCCACAGTCTATTTACATGTAAAACTAGCTTTCTGCCCGCGGCTACGCTTGCGTTGTGTTTCGACATTTCCGTATTAATTTTTAACTATCCCACATTTTTCCGTGATTTTAAAGTATCCAACATGTTGACCGAGTATATAAGGTACCACCATGCAAAATTTCATTTCAATCGGTCTAACAGTTTCGGAGATAAGCCCGTAGAATGTACTGCGCCGTATGAGTTACTAAAGTTTTTTAACTATCCCACGGGAACTTTTTAATTTTCTGGGATTAAAAGTATCTAAGATGTTGACCAGGATATAAGGTACTACTATACAAAATTTCATTGAAATCGGTTGAATAGTTTCGGAGATTAGCCCGTACAAACAGACAAACAGAGAAACAAAAATATTTAAAAAAAATCTGGGTATGTACTATATTGCTTCTTACATCCCCTTGAATAGGTTTATAGCATTTTTTTTCTATGTACAGATTTTATAGATTTTTTTTTGTTTTTCTTTGCACGGGCTAATCTCCGAAACTATTCGACCGATTTGAATGAAATTTTGTATAGTGGTACCTTATATCCCCGGTCAACATCTTAGATACTTTTAATCCCAGAAAATTAAAATGTTCCCGTGGGATAGTTAAAAAACTTTAGTGACTCATACGGCGCAGTATATTCTACGGGCTTATCTCCGAAACTGTTAGACCGATTGAAACGAAATTTTGCATGGTGGTACCTTATATACTCGGTCAACATGTTGGATACTTTAAAATCACGGAAAAAAGTGGGATAGTTAAAAATTAATACGGAAATGTCGAAACACAACGCAAGCGTAGCCGCGGGCAGACAGCTAGTTTTACATGTAAATAGACTGTGGCCTGGATTAGTACATGGACTGTTTTATTTCTAATTGGAAAATCTGAATCTAATCTACGCTAAACAAAGTTAACAGAAAGATGTATTCTAAAAAGGTAAAAAAAAGAGTACTTGAGTCAGACGCGGTGAGCTGTAACTCTAGAAGTAATGCCTTTACGACTATGAAATAAATGTCATTTTTTAGCTTAATGTATAAGGTAGTTGACTTCTTTAGTCCATTTTATCACCACTCTTGTCGTTTTCCTATAAATGAAGTAAGGAAGAAAAAAGTGTGCCTGTTTTTAAAATTTCATAATACGTTGATGGCTGTATATAGAAATATATTAATCTTAGCACTATAAAATGTAGTATCATTTTGTAGGTAATTTATCGACAACTATTTGGTTCTTGAAAAGTAAACTCATCAGTCCTACCGTTTTTGTAGAAAATGAAAAAAAAACAAAATGAGGGAGGTAAAATGAGGGAAAAAGGGGGGGGTAATCATTTCTCAGCGTGTTTCCATATCGACATTGAAGCACATATATAAAAGCTACATGTATGCTAAGTTTCATGCTTTCTGCCAGATGGGACCGTAATTCAGGTTAACAAGCCGTACTAAGTGGAAGATTGTTGAATTATAAATAGGTTAAGCTAGAACACTTTGGACTGTTGCACCTTTTAAATTTACTTTTTAAATTTGATTTTCATCGGTATTTGGTACTAAAATATTTACTTAAATTATTTTATTTAAATTATTTAAAAAAAAATAAAAAAATAAAGATTACTAAAATCAACAATACGTAATTTAAATTTACAGTTGTAGAGGTAAATAAATTAGTTATTATTTTAAAGTAAAAGTGATCCAATCTCAAATTATGTGCACTAAGACGGGAAGTATTTAGCAAAATGCAAAAGCTACTGGAAAGATCTCAGATAAGTAACATGTAGATTACAGAGAACACAAATTATACACATGCATAATGTTGCACTTACTGAGGCGCACTGGATTCAAACTAATAACACCCTTCACGCGAAAGAGATAAAACGGATAATTGCCTGACAGGTGATTAATCCTGAAACTGCTGGTCATAGGAAACTACTTTTTCTTGTTCTGTTACTAATTCCAGACCGTATCGTACCTTTTCAATAAGTAAAGTAAAATACCTATTTTATTCATTTTAGCTGACTGATTTTATATACAAAATTTAGTGACCGGAGCTTCCCACCGTAGTTTTATGAAAGCTGTGTTAGATGCCAATGTTTTGTAAACATGTGAAGGCACATTTATTATATTTTGAAGGGAGAGCCTCATTAGTAAGTATTTTTAATAATCAGTTACTACAAGTCCCCACAGAGAGCCTTTGGTACCCAAGCCTCTATGACAGCGCAGCTATATTAATTATTATTTTTTAATTAATAAAACAATTTTTTAGTTTACACACATAACCATTATATTTCTTCGCCGGTGGGTACTGGTTTCCTCACTAAGATTTTATCTATAGTAGGTACCTACTTAAGTAAAAGTAGTTTAACCTTGGCATCATCCAAATAGTACGAAGTACTCGATTCTCACCCATAAATCACAAAACAAATCAAAACAGTTCATAAGATCATAATTAGCACACTAATAACAAAATATTGCGAAAAGTCATAAAACAGTCGTATAATGGTCACGAACCCAATCATTACAGAAATCTGATCAAATCGCTTTATAATAACCGCATGACTGCCATTACCAAATATGTCGAGTAATTATCGAAATAATATTTATTGGTTGTTAAAATTGTTGGGCTACTCTACGAATTTGTTATATGGCTGCTATATCAAAAAGTTTCCAAAAACACGCAACCAGGTATATAAGGTACCACCATACAAAATTTAATTTAAATCGGTCCAGTAGTTTCGAAGATTAGCTCGTACAAAAATAAAAAAATCTGGATATTTTCTATATCACTTCTTAGATACCCCTGACTCGGTTTTAAGCATTTTTATTCTATGTACAGAGATTTTCGACCTCTACAGTTTTATTACCTATATAGATGTTAAATTGGAAATACCTAAAAGAAGTACAATATGCTAAAAATGGAACACAAAGCGCGACCGCCGATGCCCATATTGCCAGTGTGCGGATTGTATAACAATACTTAACCCAGATTAATTGAGAATGCACAATGCTGCGTACGCGCAACATGCTACAGATGACACCGCGGCGGGTCAACGTAACGTGTCGTTGGTGACTTTAAACCTTTACAAGGCAGTGGCCACTCACTATATTGCCACCTTGATTTTAACTTTAAACCCACAACATAAAGTCGAAAACGTATGCATTTTATAAAGTTGTTTTGCCTTATAAAGGGTCAAATATGGAACAGATTCTTTGTGACAAAATTTGACGGATTATAAAAAATTGCTTGGTGATAATATAAGGTACACATTTTGATGAGCTTTAAATGCGTTTGTAAATGTTTGTCCTGTAGGAATTAAAGGACCCTTACTTCAGAAGGAAATATTTGGACAACAACGAATACATAAAATAGCATTATCTTTTACAAGACTTACATCTAGTATAATTCAAAGGTACATGACAATGTGTCCAAACTAAATTACCTATCAATGAATTGCATAAAACTTTTCGAAACCCATATGTTATCAGGACAATCTACAGAAAATTCGGTAATTAAGTACAGTCCACTTGAATCGAAAATCATATTGAGAAATAAATAGTTTCAACACAGCTCAAACAATAGAAACTGTTGTAATTTTTTTAAAGATGACACGTTCGCGTGACTGCAATCCCTTTCTAAATAGGATTACATGAAAATTGCAATCAAACATTACAGGAAAATAAAGTTGCCACATTTGCAATAAAATTACTGTAATTTTACTAAACGAGACGTAATCTTAGGTCGAACGCTACATTTAGGTACTGCATTCGATTCCTTTTGGGGAATCCCACAAAATATAACATTGTGCAGTCGGTTGTCATTACAATTCAAACCACATCTAAAAGAAGAAGAAAGTAATCAATTGTCAAAACTTTGACATTGAGAGATTTATTTTAGATTTCATATTCAAAATTTTATTTTGTTAGAGTTTTAGACATAGTAGTCAAATGTTAATTGCTAAGTTTAGCAGATGTTAAAGCAAATATAACTTCAAGACATAATTCTAATGCAAACGTTGTTACAGTACAAAGTCATAAACAACATTCTCACGCTTTTATTCAAGTTGTTTTAAAGCTCCATCAATCATTAACATAAACAAAACCAAATAGCACAAAGTGCGAAGAAAGTGAAAGATACAATAGGTCTCAAAATTTCAAACTATTTCTTTTACTGAATCGTTTCATTCAACATTGACGTCACGTGACCTTTCATAGATAATATCGAATCGTACGTAATCGATTAATCGAACACTTTCGATTCTAATTAAGGATAAACCCAAACATAAGGCCCTGTCTACATGATAGTGAGAGTGGTTTGGATGTGGGGGCGAAACACTTTGTTTAGAGAACACGGTTACTCATCAAATATTTTGATGATTTGATTGCTGTGTTGGTGGAAATTATTTTATATAATGTTGCTACGGCAAATGTTTCAAGATATATTGTTGTAACATCTGAAATTAGCATAACAACCATGTCGAATGATTTTGAGATTGAAAATGTAATAACATATTGGTTATTATTGGTTATTAAGAAAATATTAAAGAACCAAATGGGTAAATGCAGCAATTATTTTTTTCATTTAAATTCTTCAAAAGATTTAAATATTATGAACTGATAACAATTAATTTACCAGTACGCACAACGTAACTACAAAATTAGAAATAATAGAACATGTTACCCTTATTTAATGAAAGTGAAAGCAGATATTTAAATTAAACCGTGTTCAATACTTCATAGGTAAGATAACATCATAGTAAACAAAACGTAACAACAGCTTGTGTGTACGACCCTAGACAAATTTCAAGTGTTAATTATGCTCGATATCAATACAATAGCCGATGAAAGTTGCAATAATCACACGTAACGTTACGTATCATTCGTCACTGATAATGAACCAATTATTACCAACTTATCTCAGCAGCCGCACCCACAAATTTCACCTTTAAATCAAAGACACTAGCGCCACATAGAAAGTAATAAATGTGGGTGTTAAATAGCCGAAGATAATTGAAAAGTTTAGAGAGTAGTGTAACAATAAGAAGCTGAATAAAGGAGTGTTATCTCCCATCACCAATGAATTAAATCTGTAAAGAAATGACGAAATCCATGCAGTGAAAACCGTTACGGAGATTGATATAACATTTAACAATGTAGAACTGATGAATGGAGAAAGAAAGTAAATAGTTATTAATAATACGTAAGGCACATTTCACTAAGGCAATGTAGATTACATTGTAAAGGTATAAAATAATCAATTGACGAAATGCAATATCATAAAATCAACATCGACCTTCATATCTTTCAAATAATTAACAGGAGAAACGAATACAAAGATTACAAATTACACGTAACTAACTAAAAATTTTCAATATAACAATATTATGATTATTACTTACTTTATATTGAACGCAGAAGTAACAAAATTCTACAAGTCAAGATATACTAAATACGAATAAATAGAACAAGGAAACTGTAGAAAGAGAATAATTCACAGGGATAGCTCATTAATAACCCAGTACACACAAAACATTAAAAGGACAACACAAACAGAAAATGAAACGAACATAGTTGTAACATTCGCACATTATGTCAACGAACTGACGCTGACGAGTGTAGGCACACCATTACGCGCTAAATTGGACAACAACATAACATTCAAGCCATCGAAAGTAAATAGCAAAGGTACAGTCAAAGTAAAAAACAATTAAATGGAACTAGTACTGACATTTACTTTAAGTGGTACCTAAAACAACAATAAATAATGATCAAATAACAAATGACAAAGCAAGTAGGTACGCAACTTAAATAAGTCGGTAGTTAGTGTTTTTAAAATTAGTGGGTCTAACACGTAAGATATACTGTATGGCGCTACATGTGTTGTATTGAAGGTTGCCAATACTAACGGAAGCGATATTAATAAAATAAGAACGATCATTACACAAGATAGTGCAAGATTAAGTAATATCGAAGGTTACTGTACCCGACACAAAATAGAGCGGGGTTAGATAATACCACTTGAACTTTCAAAACAATTTCGGCAAACATAAAGGAAACAATTTCTAAACGCATTGGAGAATTTAAAACCAATATGTATAGTAAACTTTCATTCACGAACGGTCGCTTAAAGAAAAGTTTGAAGCTGTCTACGAAGCGGTTAAGTCGTGCGTATGCGACGATAGCGAAATAAATTGAAGTTTGTCTACTTTCATAATGGAATCAGTTTTCCTGAATTTGGTCAAAGTGAACCACTTTCTTGAAGTTATTTAGCACTTAACGTGATAAAAACAATTAATCGCTAACGTTAAAAGACATATTCATTATCGTTAAACCTAATATAATATGTTATGAATACAGCTAAAAAGAATAACGTACCAATATCTTACTGGTATGAAACATCAGAGAAAATATATAGTGAGCAGAGGTGCAAAATTATTGTTTTAGTACAACAATTTCAGCAAATACCCCTGGGGTAACGTCTTTATCCAAAATGGCGATTAAGAGTAATGAATGATAGAGAAGGTCATAAGGATGATGTGCGGGAACTACAAAATATTAAAAAGTGACTGACATTTCAAGAGAATAACATAATACAAAATAAACTACAATCTTGTATCTACAAGTTTTCCAAATTGAACCAAACAAATTGAACATCCTCTCCACGTCCCGCATGTCATTCACCCGACATAGAACACGCAAAAAGATCCAAAAACAATGACAAAAGTGAAATTAGCTTCGTACCGTTCAATAGCTGTCAATACAACATACATAATAAAACGTCGTATCGCCTGTAAGTACACGAAAGCGAACTCAATCACTTTCATCTCAGCTTTTTTGTACGACGCGTAATGAACATTACAAAAAGATATTTGCATCTATCTGGTACATCGTTGCCTTTTTCACTCTCCAAATGTTTGGGTGCTCTGAGAATGTTAGTAAGTATCTTCTGTCCAGTGAAAGCTATAGCAGTAGAATGCGATACGTTTTAATGGATAGTACATTATAATGACTAACACGGTCTTATGTCAGAGTTTTCAAACTGTCCTTAATAATGTAGACAATTTCAGTTTCAAGAACATAAACATAATTTTAAAAAATATATGACCATAAAATCTACAAACTGCCTTTTAAGAAATCAAGTTCATAATTATCTTAGCAGAAAGAATTATCTAACAAAAAATCCGAATTCGCTTCCAGGCAACGTTTAATTTTCGTAACTCAAGATGCGTTGCTCAGTTTTATTTTGTTTCTATTAGTTTAGTGCCCGAACAGTCTTGAATACGGTATCTTATCTTATATCTTTAAGTATAAAGCTAGCCTTGCCTGTAAAACCTGTTTTCTCTTCAACCTGCCGGCCGGCTCCATCCATCAAGTGGTGAACAGAACATCTGATTTGATTAGTCATCATTGTACGTTTATTTACATCGTACTCAATTTCAACTTCTAGTTGTAGACATATAAATCTTAACATTCCTTGTGAGGTATCATCGTTAGGTAAATACTTCATAAAATACTTAGTGGGACTTTAGATTAAAGTGCAGTCGAGGAGGTTAAAAACTATTGAAAAGTTTGATGGGAGTAGAGCCACAGAATACCAAATATAGCCTAGTACTCGTACCAAGAATAGTCCCTAGTAGAGCCTCGTACTAAACTGAACACTTTGTACTTCGCACCGTTCTTATGTACAAAATTAATTATCTATTTGAAGCATTTATGGTGTGAGAGGAAAAATAACTTCGCGATCTGGCGGAATTAGATTCACACAATTTTTTAAAGACGTCCACAACTACGTAATAACTTCCACCATCTCTACACACAATCTAGCGTTCTCACCTTTAATGAGCGCATAGAGAACAGCGCGTGAAGAATGCATGCGAACGTGTGCGCGTCACTGCGCGTGCGACTCGCGTGACGACGCAGCGGAAACGCGCAGGGGCGCGACCTATCAACATGTAGCGCTATAAACACAACTATACGTAAATAAACGGTTTATCCACAATATCCACATGGTCTAAACTAAAATAACAAGGTCTTCCATTCGGACCACGCCACGTGACTGACACAAGCCTACGTCATTTTGCGCTGTTTATCCTTGTCTATTAACACACATTCGACAAGGATGAACAGCGCAAGATGACGTAGGCATGTGTCAGTCACTTGGTCCGAATGGAAGACCTTGTTTTCTTAGACCATGGTTTATCCATAACTTGGATGGGATCTCCCGTACTAAATTTTCTTTACTAAATTGTAGATCTGTCGAATAATATCTTTGATTTAGACTGGGTGTAAGTAATTGACTTAAAAATCATTAGAATTCATTTTAATACTACGCTAACTAGATAGTTATTTAAATAGTTGTAAAACGTCTTTTTTAGTAATAATATTTTTCATATGTTTTCATCCATTCGGGGTTGGCATTAGATCTTCTAACTGTTTAATTTACAATGTTTATTTATCTAAATAAATAAGCCCCAAGGTGTTTCTTTCTACGGTAAAAGCAGAAACATTTTCTCCAATTCGAGTATCGGAAAATACTGGAACGTGACGGGAATTTCAACTAACAGTTCTGCTTGCTATAGTAACACCAAAGCGCTAATAATCAACATTCTAGGCCTTAATCCGGCTGAGAAGTTAGTTTGCCTCTTTAAGGATCTAAACTAACCGTATAACGAGATATAAACATGGAAGATGTATTATCACAGCACTTAACTGACGAATCTAATCTGAGTAGTTCTTTGAGCACCCTCAAAACGTGGTCACAAGGTCTTAATTCCTAAACTATCGACCATACAGTGTTGGAACCAAATATAGATGATTCCTCATATAATTATGCGTACGATTTTAACATAAAACATATAAAATCATGTATAATATTTAAAAAAAAAATATTTCAACATCGAAAACGGGATCAAAATAGTCGTTCTTCGCAGGTCACACTTGGTTCGCGCTCAAGGTAATCCTTGATAAGTTTTGCATTTAATGCGTAATCGTATAATTTATTACATGGAATTAATAGTTTTTTAACTAGGCACATATTTATAAAAGAATATTCATTCTATCTCTTTGTTTCGAAAAATTATATTATATAACATCTCTGTCACACGATTTCGCTGGTTTCGTGAGCGCTCAATGAAACTACACCTACCTTCCAAAAACGCAAACTTGTCGCTGCAAATTTTAGCTTGCAGACATTTGGTAGTGACCCAGCAGCAGTGGAGGACACCACTGTACTCATCGCTTCAAAACTAAATAAATACGAGGTAAGTTATTCTTCGAATATTTTCAAGTTGGGCTGGTCATGTAACTTTCATGCGCATATGTAGAAAGATATATTATGTTATTATCAAAAAATTCTTTTTAAGAAAAAGAAGATAGATCGAGCGAGTTTATTGTCATGTACTTCATTTGTAAACTTACTTATTACCTTTATCATAATTCTCAAAAATGTGTTATTTTTGTAACTTTCGTGGCCCAATTTTCGTGGACATTTGACCATGAAAGTTACCTGATGCACCACGAAAGTTACAAATGTCCATTAAATACTCCTTATTTCTTGTGGTGCAGTAATTGCATTTGCCCCTAATTATACCGAAAGCTAGAAATAAAATATTCTAGCACGTTTGATGTGTTTTTTTCTATGTAATATGTTGTTCTGTTTAAAGGCTCCCTCGTAGCTAATTTCATAATTTAGTCAGCACAAAAGTCAGTTTTTTAATATTATTAAATGAGTAAAAACTTTCAAAGTCAACTTTAATAAGATTTACTGTAAAATTTTGTTTTCAGATTACTTTCGAACGGAAACTATGCCATCACAGAGTTCAGAGGAGCGGCGGGAGAAGAAACATGCAATATCTTTGTTATTTATTCATTGATTTACATTTAGTAAAAACTGTACACATTGTTTTTAGGGCTTTTTTAATTTACATCTATTTATATTAAGATTGCATTATAAAAAAAAATCGCCACGAAGGTTACGCGGAGAATGTTTTCTGAAGAACTACTCATCTAATAACACTTAACATCTTAATCATTAACGAGGGCGTAGAAAACTATGCGTGAAGAATGGTACACGCATGGAGCGTATCAATGCTACGGAAATGCACAAGGGCTTGGCGAATGGTGACCTGTGACTGATGCGTGCAGCCGCCGGGGTATTGACACCGTTTGATGGCATAGTTTAACATCAATAATAGCTGAAATTACTGTGAGAGACGTGAGCGTGTTGTGATTTTGATGGAATGAGATGCGTTTTGGAAGGTGGAAAACTTGCGCCACGAAAACGTAATTAAAGCTATAATTGGTCAATCATACACTGAACACATTTTTACAACATTACATTACATACCTAATATTTGCGAAATAGTTGACATCCTAGGATAAAATTCCTTTGAAGAAATTGTTGATATTTTAATATCTGCCCGCGGCTACGCCCGCGTTGTTTTTTCACTTTTCCATGCACAATTTCCCGTAATAATGAGCCATTTTCCCGTGTAAAATTTCATTTAAACCGGTCCAGCAGTTTCCCGTACAAACTGGCAGAGAAACAAAAAAGAAACCTGGATTTTATTCTATTTAACTTCTTACATCACCCTGACTCGGTATGAAGCTTTTTTTCTATGTACAGACATTCGACCTCTACAGTTTTATTATATTAAAAGAATAGATAGATAATAAATTCATTGAATACTAAATAATTAATAGGTAACCCTTTATTCAATAGTTCAATAATTTCGAATTCAGAGTTGGAGACATCAGACATCATCGTAACATCACAACAAATACAAAAATAAATCCAGTATGGATAGTAGGGGTAGTAGTAACTCATGAAATAAAAAGAGACCTACAAATAGATACTATTCAACGCTAACAACTGATCACACGATACGTCATTCACCACATCCTTCTACTCTGCTTTGCGATTTGCGAACTAAGAGTCTCATCTCAACCCGTCAAAATATAAGCATTGCTGGCAATATTATAACCGTGCATAAGAAAGGCTATTAACCATTTTCCATCGCGCTAAATAAATTCGCTGGCACATTGACCTAGAATGACGACGCGAAGAATTCACCCGGTGAGAGTTTACCAGAAATCAACAAAGAATATGGAAAGTAATTGCAGGAGACATTTAATAAACATCAGCGGAGTAGAGCTCAGTGTGCCATTGTCTCAAGCACCGGCCTACTCTCTTGCCTGGTCAGTCATTTAACAAACTTAAATAAATCTCTTCTCTTCTCTCACTTCTGAAACCTGAAACTTATCCTTAATTATCCTTACTTACATATTAAAGTAATATTTTGTCCATGGTTTTTTTAAAGACTTTCTCACTCCGCAATTTACCGGAAGGTAATGAATTTGAAGTTAAAGGATTTGAACAGATTTTATACAAACGAACCAAATCATTTCGCGTTATTTAACGTGGGCTCAAATCTGCTTCCTATCCTTGCGAGCTAGCTAAAACTCTGCACTTTTTATTTTTTCTACTTGTAGGTATTACAAACCCAATGCATCAATCTTTACCGGCCTTTCAAGGAACTGTTCACCGTGAATATGAATGCAGTCTCTAGAACCTATTTCACTGATAACAGCATCGGAAGCCCTACAAACATGAACAATAGCCACCTACCTACGTCAAGTGGCTGAACAGGTTCCGCAGAAGTGGTCCAGCGCAACCTGCTGCCGCGACGTCCGATATTTGGGCACCCGGTCACTGGGCCGGCGAGCAAGACACGAGCGTTGGCGATGACGTCACGAGTACCGCCCGTTTTTTACCGCATGAAATTGAACTCGATGCTGTCAATTAAGTTAATTACGAACCCTTATTGACTTATAACGATTTTGAGGCATAATTCAGAAATTGGCCCAGAGCTTTCGAAAGTTTTTTTAGAGGCAGTGTTGTTGACGTTTGTAAAATAAAATCCAACTCAAAAATTAACAACTACGTTGAATCCATTTGGATTTGAAAGGCAAACATTGACTTTAAAAATGTAGACAGATAATACAACGGAAGCTAATAGTCATTAATTGTAAAATATCAATATGACAGTTCTTACTCGCTTATAACACTTAGTTAGTAATCCAGCAGCTGACAAGGGCAAAAATAAAGAAAACCTACGATCTATTGCGAGTTAGTCCAAACCAGTCTTCACATTAAATTGCAAAGGCAAAAAGCACTGACTACAAATCCATTGCTCCGTCATCGTTGAGAAGCTACAGTACATAAAGGAAATGTTAAACTAAGCTATGCTTAGTTTTCAGCTTCAGCTAAGTAACTTAATAATACGATATATCTATACTCTCAAATAGCTAAACTCTACAAAATCTACAAAAATAATATATTTAATTATTTTTCGTAATATACTCACTTTTCAGAATACTGAATACTCTTCTTATTCAATAATATATTTTTTGAGATCAATCTGTATATTTTGCGAAGTCTCAATGGATTCGTGATCGTTACAAGCGGCGAAGGCAATAACTGCAGTTAAATTGAGAGGTTAATTAGAAGTGGGTGCGTTCTTTGATCACCAACGTCGCGAGCTATTAGTTTTATTACTTTGTACAACGCCTAATAATAGTTTTTAAAAGTTGCACTTGATGAAGTATCAAAAGTAAATCAATAAGAAACACACACTCACAGTTTATCCACAACTACAGAGAATAAGAGAAAGAAAGAAGATAGACAGGAGAAAGAGATAATATGAACATCCAAAGTAAGTAATAATATGAACATTCAAAGTAAGTAATAATATTTTTATAGCTTAAATAAATTATTTAAGAAAAAAAACACAGGTATCAAATTACAGGTACGAGTCGATAATAGTCGGTATATTTTCTATCTTTTTCTTACAGTTCATAGAATTCTGTTTGAATTTGCTTTGCATAAAATTCTTATAGCCAAATGATATATCTAACAGATTATTATACAAGTATCACAATTTAATTCGAATGTATAATTAACAACTCTAACAGTTACATTCAAACCTACCTCAGCTAAAGCGGCTCGGAACCATAATTTACTACAAAAAATAATACAAAAACACTCTTAATCGAGAAACTCTATGGTCTACGTGTGATTTAATTTGATACGGACAGTTTTTGAGACTTTTGGGTCACATATTATGGCCTTTATGTTCACTGCTCCGATTTTGATAAGCTAAAGATGATTATTAGTTTTTTAGCTGGTCAGGTATAAAAAATGTTTTACCAATTTCGTTTGTTACGGTACAGAAAGGATTGAAGAATAAATCAGCTACTATTACTAATTAATAAAAGGAAATAATTGCTTATGAATATGCAAAACAAACAGACCATATCACCTTACTTCCTTTTTCGAGGTGTTTAAGAATAAAAAGGTAAATGATAACAGGTGATTGATCGAATAGTCATTAGCAACCAATTGACACCAATTAAGTGGAAGTAAATAGGTACAACATAAAAACCCTTTGAATTGGTTTGCTGCATCAAAACCGCGTTTCTTTGACAGGTTTCCACCCAATTAATTGGGTAAGTTGGTTCTTTTGATAAATAAAATGCCGCGTATTTTTTTTGCTATGTGATTGGTGGTTGGTAGGTATGATTGTTAATTCGGAGCCCATTGTAACGTCGATCAGCGTCACTGCTGCTCTTCCTTTGCACCACACAGTACAATGACACACATTCGACACTAAGTTATGCCATAAATTTTCATCTCGCGGCACCGGTGCATCTATTGCTTCTACCGCGGTTTCTCGATGTGACATAGCTGTATTCAAGTCAAATGTTATGGTTTTTGCAATGGTTTCATCGCCGTTATAAAATGTGTTAGCAAATTATTCATTAGTATCTATCAGCTCATTTACGTGTGAACAACTAAGAGATCGATCATAAACAGTAGGTCAATAATAAGGGCTTTTTGATTTGTTAACATAAGAGTTATGTACGGTAAATAACTAAATAATATTAAATACCTACTTAATTGAAATCTCTCTATTATTGTAGTAATCCCACTATAAATTCATCAATCAACATGTATGATCATGCACTCTACTTTACATTTTACAAGGTTTCACGAACTGTGTAGTAATCACAAGATTTATTTACAAGCGTCAATTTTTAATTTGTACCTACGTTCAACTGCTAATCCATTAATTGGTGTTTGTAAAAAAGGTTTGCCAACGTAAATAATCCTACGATTAGTGACGCTGTGTGAATTGGGATTACCAGAGATACTTGTAAGATTAACGTAAAATACATTTAACTTTACCAATCTACTTTACTCGCCAATAGTGTTGTTCATTACCTGAAAAAGGAGAAAATAACATTAGAAAATATCAATAAAAAAGATAATAGAGAATTTTGAACGATGCATACACCTATACTGAAGAAACTTTTCTTATCAATGATATGATAAAAGCAATGGAAATAAAACGCTGGCCAATACACAGACATTTCCATAAACATATCGTCGCACGTAATCTCAATTGGCGTAAGGGACAAAATGGCAAAATGAGTTTTTTACATATTCTTGTTCAGCTCGCCGAGCTCTATCTAACTGTATATTTGAAATTTTGATATCTCTTTAAAAAAACCCTTTACGACCTGTAAATTTTCATGCCCTATCCAGATTTATTTGACAAAAAGCGAGGTATGGTTCATTTATTAAAAAATTCTAGGTTGTAAAGGCCTTTGGCTAAGTAAAATTATGGCAAATAAAAAATATTGTTTCTTACAGCCACAATAAAATATTCTTCAGAAGTAAATTTGGGTCGTAAGGGAACTTTGAATCGATGAGTTGTACTTTAATACTCTAGTAATTTTGCTAACTAGTTGCTTACGACACAAAATACTGCAATTTAAACCTTTACAAGGCAGTGGCCACTATATTGCCACCGTAATTTTAACCTTATACCCTTAACATAAAGTTGAAAACGAATGCATTTTATAAAGTTGTTTTGCCTTATAAAGGGTTAATGTAGGTACAGCTAATAGCGGTATTGCACGTTATGTCCCTACATTTTTGACAAATTTTGCTTTACGTGGGTAGTTTAAGTATTATGTATGAGAAAATTATAAATTTTAAGGCTGAAATAATTTGAATTAAAGAATTCTGTATCGTCAGCAATAAAAAAGATTATTACCGTTAATATACCGTTGATTTTGTAATAATTCACACATTTCACTACAGCTTACCAATCAATATTAATTAAGATAGGTATTAGTATTTCAATAATCACTCAAAAACTTTGTGATATATTGTAATTGTGACTGACTGAAGCGATTGGCTGTCAAAAATTAAGAAATATATCATGGATTTTGTTATAATGACAACTTTTTTGTCTCTTTATTGCTTGTATAATTTTAAAAATATAATTTTTTTACTCTTTTAGTAAATAGTTTTTTGTATGTGGCGTACTACAACCGCCTATAATTTAGTCCACTGCTATGGCTTCTTCTTTGGAAGCTGTCTCCCTTCAATATCCCAAAAATTTGTACAAAATAGAAAAAAAATGTAATGAAAGTAATTTTTTCGAATGAATAATTCATTGAAATACCAATAAATGCCTAATTCATTGTTGAAATGTTCAATAATTACAAAATTTGTCAGATAAAAGTGTCTTTTTATATATTTTTTATTATTCACGACCTTAATTTCTGAATTAAAATACATTTACGACCTTAATTTCTGTATTAAAATTACATTTTAGTCTTTTATTACCCAATTTGAGGTAAAATATGTCAAAAATGTGAGGACGTAAAGGGCACTAACTTCTTTATTCAGCTGTTTTCAACATTTTGAACTCTGCGGGTAGGAAGAGAAAGGAAATATAGATATTGTCTTCTTTAAGGCATTTTTTATAACTTGGACATAGTTACGCAAAATGGAACCAACCCACACCAGAAAACTTTAGAGATATTTAAGTTTAAAGTAAAAATGAGTGAAGAAACTTTCATGACGAATATTTTTTAAAAATAAGTTTAGTGGATTATTAAATATCTTTGTTAGCATACGAAAGCCTGAAACTTTGTGACATAATGATTGATTAAGTATGTTTTTTTTTGTTAAAAAGTCCCTGGTTCTTTTCTGCAAAAATCAATTTTTTGCACTTTTTTGGGGTTGGTTCTATTATTCAATACAGGTATTCACTCAAAGTAGTAGAATAAGACCGAAACTACGTTGTTGACCTCCTTCTCGAAGTTAGATCTACCTAACTGAACTCTTTGTCCCAGGTAGACGTAATGGTCTACAACTTGGAGAGCAGAGTCTTCAACTTTTATTGGAGTGGGTAGGTACTGCTTGGGAGTTCGACATGACTTTTATCTTCTCTATGTTCATCTTCAGACCCGCTTGTTAAGAAACTCTATTGAGATCATCGAGCATTATGCCAAGGTTACAGACCAGAAGCTTAAAGACATCCTCCAGTGCAGCGGTGAACAGTTTCAGAAAAATAATGTCTCCCTGTCTCACAACTCGCTGCAGCTGGATTAATCTGGAGTTCTGATCCTGAACTGACATAGGGGCATTTTCGTACAAACACTTCAGCACCTCGATATAACCTGCCTGCCTACTAGCCTGTAGTCAATTTGGCACCTCTGAAGAGACTGCAGCATTGCCCAAATCTCAATCGAATCGAAGACTTTCTCATAGTCCACGAACGCTAAGCATATTGGCTGGTTATACTCTTCGGTCTTCTGTGTAACCTGCGGCAGCATGTGGATGTCGTCTATAGCCTTTTCGTAAACCTGCTTGTTCGGGAGGCTGGAAATCGTCAATCATGCGCGCGAAACGATTCGTGATGACTCTCGAAAACAATTCGTAGGTATGACTCAGAAACGAGATGGGTTTGCAGTTCTTCAAAAGCTTTTTATCGCCTTTTTTAAAGAAGAGAACCACCACGCTTCTAAGCCACGCCTGCTCATCCTCGAAGGAACAACGCCGCAATTCTATCTAACTGTATATTTTATAAGGGCTTTCAAGACCGGTGTACCACCTGCCTTCAGAAGCTCAGCAGTTATTCCGTCAACACCCGGTGCCATATTGTTTTTTAACTGTTTGAGAGCCATCCTTATCTCGTACAGGCTGATGTCCGGGTCCGGGATGTCTTCGGTGTAGTGTCGGGTTAGCCTAGCTCTGGGATGAGTTGCAGCTTGGCTGACAGGTGTCCGTGTTGTCGTGTAGGTACAGCTGTCCATATAAACCCTCCTGTAGCTCAGGCTTAGATGTCACGGGTCTACCGCCCGCAGTATTCAGCTCCGTCGGTTGACTTTGCCCCATGGACAGATCTCTTGCAAACACTTAGAGCCTTTGTTACGCTCTATGGCCTCCTTAATACGATCCGTATCAAAGTGGCCAACGTCACGAGTCAGACACTTTGAAATCTGTGACTGTCTATTGAGCCGCCGGTTGCAGGAAGCATCATCTGCGAACTGCAGAACCGTTTTCCGTCTTTCTTCCATGAGCCTGAGCGTGGAATCCGAAATCTTTTTGGTTCTGTTTGAGCGGCGGGTCTTAAAGAACTTGGACCCCGCTGTACGGACAACTTCCACGAACCTGTCACATTGTATTCGTCCACTCCCTCGTATTCTGCTAGCTAGGAATTCAAATTGGTTTTGCAGTTCGAGCTGGTAATGTACGGGGTTATGGATTTGGATTGGCAACGGACGGAGCGTAGACTTCATCAAACGAGATCTTTCAAATCTGACACTGATATTCAACGAGCCTCTAACCAGTCGGTGATCACTGCCAGTTTTTACTGCGTTGATCACAGAGACGTCACTGAATATCTGTCTCCTCGTTGACAAGATGAAGTCTATCTCTTTTGATCTTTCACAATTTACCCGCAAAGTATTTTTAATTTTTGAAGCGGGAATCGCATGGAAACCAGACAAGGAAGTTGTATTACCAAAAATTTACGCTTGCAAAGTCGCGGAGCAAACGCTAGTATAATATAAAACCAAAAATAGACCATATTTTGTTCAAATTTTGCTTTATTTATTAATGCAAATAAGAACCAAACCGCGCAGTGTGGTTTTTATCTGTTACACAACTATATTATAATGAACCATGTGGATTGGTTCTGGTTTGCGTAATAAAAATGGTGGAGTTTAGATGGTACCATGTTACATGGTTCTTTTTGTTTAATAAGTTCCATGTGAAAATTTGAACCATGTGGTTTGGTTCTAGTTTGCGTAATGAATAATATAAAAAATGCTAAAAACCAAGCTACATGGATATTTTTGTCAGGCAAAATGTGGGTTGGTTCCTTGTTGACATTTTATTTCTGACAGTTAGAGTCGTCAAACAGCCTGGATCTTTTTTGCATATATAAAACTGCTGTTTTTAAAACCATCTGTATGCTTAACTCAGTTTGACTAAAGTCGTGGGTTGGTTCCATTTTGCGTAACTATGTCCACTTCAAAAACAAAAAAGTTATAAACAGATTTCTGAAAAAAAAATCGTTTTTTGGTCATACTGTAAAGTAGGGGTTTGTCCCTTACGCCAATAAGGAATGTTACTAAGTATGTAAAATCACTTGAAACTTTGTTACAGTAGGGTTTTTATATATACAGATACACTAGTTTTTGTTTCATTAAAAAATATCAAGTAGTTTTAATTTTATATGCATTCAAAGTTCCCATAAATATCGAGTCCCGCTGACAGTCACGTGACCGCGTGTGACGTCATATAGCAACACTCCGCTCCGCAGTAGTTTACTCGCGCAGTGTTTTGCTTTATTTCATCGCTTCCAGTTGTATGAATTCAATTAATAAATAGATGAAGGGTTCGAAAATGGACAATCAAATAATCTACCTAAAATAGAAGGACTTGGTTGCTCATTATTAAGCGACAATAGTGATTTCTTTGCCGTCGAAAGGCGAGGAGTAAAAATGCAAAGGTAAGTTAAGTTAAACTTTTTATAATATAACTCTCGAAAATAGATATTAATATCTGTTCTATGAGTATTCTTTTATTGAAGTACCTAAAATACCCAAGTATTTCATTTCGTAATGCCACTAGCTATAGCTAGAAGTAGGTATCAGAGACCTTAGGTTTTAGGTAATGTAATATAGGTCAATATAAAAATAATAAAACAAAATATACTTTATTGCACAGAACAAAAACAAATATATTAACAATACTCAAAAAGGGAGAAGGCAAGTGGCAGCCTTATCGCTCTAAGCGATTTCTTCCAGGCAACCATTAGGTCTTAAAACCGAAAACTACTAATCCCTACTTAATATTACAAATGCGAAAGTAACTCTGTCTGTCTGTCTGTTACGCAGATAGAATAGACCTTGGAGACGGACATAGGCTACTTTTTATCGCGGTAAAACAACTGATTCCCACGGGAAAGATTCGGGCGGAGTCGTGAGGCGGAAACTTGATGAAACTTGATATCTACGAGCTATCTGACCTTGGGGTTTGATAGAATAGACCTTGGAGATGGATATAGGCTACCTTTTACCGTGGGAAAATCCCTCACTCCCACGGGAAAAAGGTCACCGCGAGTAGAAAGTTTTGATAAAACCTGGTACAGAGATATAATAGACCCTAGGGATATGTATAGGCTACATTTTACCGCGGGAAAATACTTTAATCCCACGGGAAAAATAGTAGTACAGGTGAAAAGTTTTGATAAAGATTGGTACAGAGATAAAATAGACCTTGGAGTAGGATATAGATTATCTCTTACCGCGGGAAAATACCTTATTCCCACGGGAAAATGGGAGGTCTGGCAGAAAGTTTTAGTGAAACTTGGTACAGAACAGAGATACAAAATATTTTAGGGGGGATAAAGGCTATTATACCGTGGGAAAATATCTCATTCCCACGGGAAATATACCTAGTAGCGCGGCGAGAATTTTTGATGATACTTGGTACAGATATAGAATAGATCTCGGGGGGATGGATTAAGTCTACCTAATAAATAATAATACTAGTAGCGCGCGCGGCTACTTTTTCAGGCTAGAAATCATCTCATTCCTACGGGAAAAGTCGAAATCCAACGCGGGCGTAGCCACGGGCGGGCAGCTAGTAGGTACATAAAAAGGTAATCACTACTTATACTTAAGTCAAAATGATCTTCACAACAATAAACTGTGCTTCGATTTCTAACAGGATCTGATCTCTTCATAGCTTGTAATCATTTACTTCGTATTTTGACATCCATTGGAACGACAAAAAATAACTTTTCCGGCGCATTGATAGCCGTATTTGTACATTTTGGCACAACACATGATTTTGTGGTATTTGGATTGTTCATTTTTTTTTTAATTCAGAAATCCAAGTACAAAATACCTAATAACGCAAGGCAGCCGTACGGAAGAGCGGGAACGGACTGAGCGAGCGTTGCATTATGACGTCACGCGCTTGAACGCGGAATTTCGTCGCGCGCTCACTTTAAACTTCTCTATCTTGGAAACTAATTGACGTATCGAAATAATTCTTTCACTAGTATTTTTTATTTTGAACGGAGAATTTATAAAGCTAACATTCAAAGTTAGTGAACATTCTCTATTGAGATTACGTGCGACGATATGCAGTCTCATAGTAGGGGCTTCACAGATCTGCACGATGACGAGATGTAACGGTCTGGCCGAATATTGATAGCGATGCAAATACATGAATAATAATGTATTCTTATTTTACTAAAAATAACCAAATTCCAGGCAAGACCTCGATTTTCGGAAAGCTTTCACTTTTGGGAGGCAAGTTGCGTGCACCAAACGAAAGTGCTCAATAATGCAAGCGTGCAGTGCGTGGATTTCTGAATGAGCTTGTACCTTTTTAGCACAATCGTTCAAATTAAGTGTACTCATTTACATAAATATACGAATTTCTTTACGATCCAAACGAGTAACGTAAAAAATCATTTACACAACCACTAGATTTACACCCCGTGGGTGGCACAGAATGTCTAATAGTACCAGCCCATGGCTTCGCCCGCGTTATAAGAAGGTATCTACCTGTAATTAACATTTTCCTACCGTAAAAAAATCAATATCGTTCACGTGACGTCTGCTGTTAAAATCGTAACAAACAGAGTTACCTTCGTATTTTTAGTACATTTTTTAGGAGAACATTAATTATAACAGAGTATCTATCTAGTAAAATGAGTATTATTATTTACCGACTCTATTAAGGCAATAACATAAGAAGCTTGCAAAGAGGATGTAATCGTTTAGAAATCGAGTACCTAGTCTGCCAGAGACTGCGGGCGGGCTAGAAAACCGTAAATAACTTGTAAACATAAACATTTTGACGCATGCGCCCTTAGGCCCACTTAGGCGTAACTCTGTATCGATACGATGCATCTTTGGCTATGCATGGTTAAATGTTTGTATTAGAATTATTAGACTCTAGAAGATAAATAAAAAACAATCTTAAAGCAAGTTTACAAAACCATAGTGAAAAACATCCTATCACTATCAATCTAATGTACTAAACGTGTGACGAAGGAAATTTAATAATCTTATTTGGAAACAAGGATTTTATAAGGAGTATGTAGTGCTTATAAGATTCTTGGTTGGTAATTTGAAATCCATCATTCATATTGATGTAAACCAAAAATATTGCAAGAAAAGCTGATAAGGTATAAAACAAGATGGTTCCCAGCGATATTGATACAACTTCTTAGGAGAGAAGGAGAATGCAAGGTCTGGCGCACTCACTATGGATATTCATCGTAACCTCAATGCGATAAAAGCATGCGCCAGCGCAAGTGCCGTAGGGCTCCCAAATTAACTTCAAATGAAACCAAAATAAATAACAATAAAACCAGCTACATTTATTGTAAATTTTTTATTCAATATCTACTTCATAAATAAAACAAAAATATTCCGAAAACGGTATAACTTCTTCTCCTTTACATAATTCATTAAAATCATCAATATCCAAACTATTTAGTAATAAAATAACCCATTGTCATTAAAAATAAACACCAATATAACACAGAAAACTGACACCAAATATGTCTTGTATCCTTGTCTAAGTATAATGATAATAATATTTAGGTAATAAAATCCTTTTGGTTAATATAAAGGCAGCACCCCTGCGGTGCCGATAACCAATGCTTGGCTCATGTTATAATTGTTAATGAACGCTCAGAGACACGCATCGAAAGTAGGAACGAAAGACGAAAGGCTTCGGCTGCAAACGACGAACAAGACATTACAAATAAAAACTACGATGTAGCATTTAAGGGGCTCTACCACGCTAAGTGGCGCCGCCACCCTTTAAAGAATAATAACTCGGAAAATAATCAATTTTTCAAAAATCCGGTCCACAGAACTGGAGTCGGGGTGCTGTAGGATATATAGAAGCTATTAACTTTATTTATTGTATCTCGCTGTAGTTAGAGATAGGAAATTTGCGAAAAACGGCCACTTTTCGCATTTTTAGGGTTCCGTACCTCAAAAGGAAAAAACGGAACCCTTATAGGATCACTTTGTTGTCCGTCTGTCCGTCTGTCAAGACCCTTTTTCTCAGGAACGCGTGGAGGTATGAAGCTGAAATTTATATCAATTACTCAAGTCTACTGTCCCTTGAAGCTGTGAAAAAATCAAACTTCTAAGCCAACGCAATCAAAAGATACAGCCGTTTATGCCGCAAATTTTCGACACTTGCAAGGGAATCAAAACCTACAGGGTGCTTCCCGTGAACTCAGAATCTTGAAATTTGGTACGAAGCAACGTCTTATAGCATAGATAAAGGAAAAATTACGAAATCCATAAATTTTTAGTTACATCACATAATATATTTTTTTTTAATAATTTTAACCTTACTACCCATTTCCTCATAAACGCGTAGAGGTATTAAATTGAAATTCATACCAAATACTCAGGTCTATAATACCTTTAAGCTGTAACAAAATCAAACTTCTATGTCAACGCAATCAAAAGAAACAGCAATTTAAGCTGCATATTTTGAAACTCGCAAGTACTCGCAAGGGAATCAAAACCTAAAGGGTACTTCCAGTCGACCTAGAATCTTGAAATTTGGCATGAAGCAACGTTTTATAGCACACATAAAGGAAAAATTCCGAAAACCTTAAATTTTTAGTTACATTACAAAATATATATTTTTTAATAAATATAAACTTATTACTTTTTTCCTCATGAACGCGTAGAGCTATCAAGTTGAAATACTTACTTAGTACTTAGTTACTTAAACGATAAAGAGATCTTTGTCTTAAATTTATGCTCCTCCATCTTTCCCCATTGTAATGTTATGAATTTCATTTTGCAATAAGATTACCATAGTTATGACTCGATTGTCGTAATGAAAGAACTTTGTAAACCTTGCAGGTTTGTACGGAACCCTCGGTGCGCGAGTCCGACTCGCACTTGGCCGTTTTTTTCTATCTATAACTACATTGAACTATAATAAGCATATGTGATTGCTTCTATATATCCTACAGCACCCCGACTCCAGTTCTGTGGACCGGATTTTTGAAAAATTGATTATTTCCCGAGTTATTATTTTTTTCAGGATGGCGGCGCCACTTAGCATGGTAGAGCCCCTTAATACGACCGAATGTAATTACAGGAGTCTGAACGGAGGTGGTAACGGTAAAAAAGAAAATTTTATTTACGAAGGTAATGTGAGAAACAATTTAATACAGTTGATTGAGAATAACACGAAATAAAGAATTACTTTAAAATCATAATAAGAAAAACAATTAATTTGATAAAAGAACTAGAAAGACGATAGAGGAAATTAATATAGACTTAAAAGCTCTATCACTGATAAAACATTTCTGCATTCGACACCACAACAAGATGAAATATCAAAGAAGTAATAAATTCAAAAAAGGTAAAAGATTTTACAAAACCATTTTCGATTTCAATACAAATAATTACCAAGAACCAGAGCAAAATGTGATTCAAAACATAGCGACCATTGAAAAATTTAAAATATGCTATAATTAAAAAGTTCTAATTAATTCAGCTATTTAAAATAAAAATCCAATAAAGTACGTGTAATGATGCATAAAACAGTACTATATAAAAACTATTAAGAGTTTTAAAAGCAATGCTAATGCAATAGTCTACATAGATAACGAGAGATAAAAAGGAGATTCTAATACGCATGCTCGGTGTGAAACTACATAATTACTTAATTGAGGAATTTCTTATAGCAATCATAAATAAACTAATAAGAAGCTTTGTCACTTATGCATGCAGTCCTGATTATGCGGAATTGGATCATATGGTCCTTACCTATGAAATTGCCGTTCAGTATCAAAAAAGTGAAACAAGTTTTTTTTAATGAAATTATTATTTAATCAATCGAAGTATGCGCCGTTGTTATCGATACACTTCCGCCATTTTATAGGCAGATTATTGATACCTTTGGAAAAAAAATCCTGGGAGCGAGAGTCTATGAACTGTTTAAAGGCGGTTTTGACTGCCTCATCAGATTTGAAATTTTTTCCTTGTATAATGTTATCCAAATTTTGAAAAAAGTGGTAATCGGTTGGGGCAAGATCTGTGTCACCCACCATACTCTCCAGATTTTGCCCCAACCGATCACCACTTTTTTCAAAATTTGGATAACTTTTTACAAGGAAAAAAATTCAAATCTGATGAGGCAGTCAAAACCGCCTTCAAACAGTTCATAGACTCTTGCTCCCAGGATTTTTTTTCCAAAGGTATAATGATCTGCCTATAAAATGGCGGAAGTGTATCGATAACAACGGCGCATACTTCGATTGATTAAATAATAATTTCATTAAAAAAATCTTGTCTCACTTTTTTGATACTGAACGGCAATTTCATAGGTAAGGACCTAATATAAATGCTAATCAATCTAAGGTACAAATTAACAGTGATTTTTGAGCTACAACACTCATATGATACGAATTAAAATTAATTGATTTCTTAATATGTACACTGTACAGTAATGAATAAAGTAAGTCGATGAAATGAAATGAAATATGAAAAACGAATAAAAACGCCTTATTTTTAAAAAAGTATGATGCATTTTCTATGCTCTACCTTGATTTGTTTTGTCGTAGAAATTTACTTTCGCATAGGATATAATATAAATTAAGTTATTTGTTAGTTAATAAATATTTTAAACGTGAGTCTGCAATGCGGGTTGCTATCCGATTAATATTAACTATATTGTGCCACACGCGAAGGTCAAGTGCTTAAATTGCCATAACTTTTACAAAATGTGTGACGAATGTTAACTGTAATATGCCACGCAAAGAAAGTTCATTCACCAATCACCTTGAAAATATTATAATCTTTGTAAATATCGCATTTTTAATAAGATGATCTGAATCGATGATACATTATTATTAAATGAAATATCTCTTCTGCTCTCTTATCTCTTTAAGGATGTCTATTATGCAAGATAGACTAAGATGAATAAGTGCAAAGGTGTTCTATTAACAACTAATTTCAAAAAAACAGACAAAATATGCAGCCAAGAACAATACATTTTAAACCATTTATGTTTTGCCACACGCAAACATTACTTAGGCCCCAATTTACAATAAAGCCTAACCTATCTTACATCATGTTTTACTCACTCATTACAATAATTAGTTGAAAGAACTGGGCATCAGCTGTTGACTACAGCCATTGCAGGCAAAATAAAATGAACACTAAATCAACCGAACTAAAGCAGGTGCGCGTGCGCAGCGTCGCAACATTCCTGCGCGTCACCTGCCGCTGCCACAAAAACGGTAATCGTCCGCAGGCACGTGGATGATGCTGGTGTTACGTTAGCAATGTCTGAGCAGCTGATGCATAGGTCCATGGTCCAAGAAAACAAGGTCTAACAATTAGACCACGTGACTGACACAAGCCTACGTCATTTCTACGTCATTTTGCCTGTTCATCCTTGTCGAATGCGTGTAATAGACAAGGATGAACAGCGCAAATGACTTAAGCTTGTGTCAGTCACGTGGTCTAATTGTTAGACCTTGTTTTCTTGGACTATGCATAGGTCGTAAAGTGGGATGATCTTGTTGATGAATTACGTACTATTATTTTGGTATTTCATGAAGTATCAAAGATGCAGGTAGACGCTTCTAGGGTAAGGCTTATTGCGGTCAAGGTGGTTAAGTAGATTGTTAGGTTGCGTTACATTTATTGTGGAGCAGATGTTATTTTTATAATGCTAATTATTGTAATGTTTATTATACCTATGTATCTCTTATGTATTATTGTTGTAAAGAAATGCTTAGAAACTCTAGTTATCTCGAAAATAAGTACAAATGAAATGGCTTGCATAACATGTGCTGCTTTATATTTACACTATTGATAACTGCTAAATAACATACAGCTGTAACTCCGTAGGGCAAAGATAAGCTGTCTCCGACAACACCAATTACTTAGGCTTTAATTGCAGAGGGAGTAAAAACGCCATAAATATCGGCGGCTACCCGTCATATAACCACCACGATAACAGCTTTACAGACCGACTATAAACACTTGCGCATGACGTAGTGTGAAGGAACAAGTAGAACAACATTAAAAGATAAGATACTATAGATACTGAAAAGTAATGAAAATTATTTTATTTTTTTTAAAGAAAAGGCAAAATAAAAGATAGTATGTAAAGTTATTGTAATACATATTCTCATCATTATTTATTACGTATGATGAAAATTAAAACTTCATAGTACCAAATGCTAAATATTTGTATTCATCACATGACTTATGAATCCTAACAAGGGAGATTATAAAAGATAGCATCAGATACAAAGAGTCATTAAAGCTGATGTCTAAATTAAGTGTTGAAAGTGTAAATCGTTTCACTGATAGGAAGATACTGGTTGACAATGAAGTGAAACAGAGAGTCCATAAGGCAGTTGATGATAGTATCATTTAAGTGGCACACATTCAAGGAAAGTCTAAGGATACTAAGCATGAATAATTGTGGAAAGCTAGATGTAATTTAAGCAGTGACCTTTAATAGAATGCATGCAAAAGAGTAAAGAGTAATTGTTCCTATGCAATGACGTTTACTAGGATGGCATTTATAATATGTTTACAACACAGAGAGAATTCGAAATTTAATAGCTAGATAAATAATATTACTATTTTACTATGACATCCAAAAGCACATAAAATCATTACAAACTATTTGAACACGCTACTTTATTGAATGAAGTGCGATTGATTCAAGACAAATATTTAGATATTATCAACTACATGCAAAAAACTACCAAGTGTTTGAATTGAAACTGCTTCGCTATCTTTATCGATTAAAACGAACTTTTAACGGACACTACAGAACAGGTTATTTTCTGCTTAATCAATCACAGACGATACGACTTTATTGACTGTATATCAGTGACTGGAACCGGTTCCCCAAATAAGTTAAATAACGAAAAGTTCTTGTATTTGAAATTGCGTATAAAATCATCCGGTTAGCACTTGTTGAGACGAACTTGATACGACGATCAAACAGGTTATGAATTTCTATATGTTACAGAAAAAAGTAGGTTAGAATGCTGAGTGTTAGTTCTATTCGGATGGCAGAAGACATGCGAGAGTAGACTTGAATGACATCGATGTTCGACTGACTGTTGAAGCGTCGGGTTATATCTAAGCTGATGACACATAATCTCCAATAACATTGCCTACTTAACCTTTCTAACCTCAAACGGTATTCATGCGAATTTAATTTGGCTAAGTTGGTCACATCACATTTTTTGCTTGCGTTAAAGACCTCAAATGAAATTAAAAGCGTGCTCATTTATTACAAAAAGATAGATAAAGAACTTTTGAGAGAATCAAAAATGTTATCCTGTACATCACTTGAGCAAAGTCATCGTAAGGAAACCTGCAGGCATCATTATTATCATTTCCATCAAAAAACAAGATATATTTTAAAATTGGACATTTATATTCATTTAGGGTAGTTAATGAAAAATGATGGAACTGATTATGATGAAGAACTATTAATAAGTATATTTTAAATAAACCAATTTTGTATTGAAGGAAACAAGTGTGGTGTGACTCGTTCGATAAAACGTGGATAAAACCAACAATCTAGGAAATATAGCAACCACTGCCATGTGGTCAAATGGTCATACAATCTAGTGTCGCTCCAGGTATCTATTAGGTTTTCATTTAAGTACTGCAGTTACATGTGAGACCAACCGCAATGTCGCGGAAGGTATCGGACTCAATTTCCATCACGTTTTTTTTAAAAGCCAGCATTACAGGCATCGTGTCATCAATTTGAAATATAAATAGGTATAATAATATTATGTCGTCGACGATATCTTTGACGACAACGACACAGTTTGTATCAAACTACCAATCCGACGATATCGTGCAGTTATCGTGTCGTTACCGTTATCGATTCTACACATTACGCTCTAACTTAAATTTAAAAATTATATGTCACTTTCACATTCTTAAGAACGCAAAGGGACAGGTGATTGCCAACCTACATTTAGAGACGTCAAACATCGATTTTACGCGTAGTTCAGCAGGTATAAACATCCCGACTAAATTAAGTTGAATTTGACAGTTGCGCTGCTTATTTTAAATATCATTCATTCAAAATGAAATTCATTCATCTCCCATCCTTTTCGAATCCCATATAAATGATTGAGACCAACAACTTAAATTTAGAGATTTTAGCGGCCACGGCAGATTTGAACCCACTGTCTGCAGTGTCGTGCGTGCGTTTCACCGGTGAATAAACTCGTGCACAAAGATGAACGTTAAATTATATATATAAATAGTACTTAATTAATGTAATTATAGCTTATATCATTTTAAAAATAAATGCTTACAAACAACACTTTAGAGTGGATCCATATCTTGAAAGGAAATTGCTTAATTACTTGAATACAACCAGTATAGATATGTAAGAATTTTAATTTAGTCTAAATCACCCATAGACAGCTCCATTCCTTGGTATTTGCAGGGTAGGCTATTATAGCCAGGGTCACGTTCGACGCGTTCAATGTAATTTGAACGTTAGTGGCGTGGTAGCTAGAATTAAATTCGCGCGTTTGCTATAAGAGAGTGCGCCTTCTGTACCTAGAACTATTATATATCTATTATATATTCTGTGATATTTGTAAGCTATACGTACAAATCTCAAGCAACTGCAGAGACCAAAAAACGTGTCGACGATCAACAAGTGCCTACATTTGCACATGGTGCCATGGGGCAGGCGTGGTGCGGACCGTTAGCAATGGGCGATCTTCGATTGGCCCCGATCTTATATTAACTGCATGATGTGTCGAAGATACTATTACCGTGTGAAATGAATCTATAAAAGTAATAGTTTTAAAAATAGAATTGGAACCAATGTATAACTAGGTCAATGGTAAATTAAGTTTGGATAAGCCCAAACGAAGATCAATGAAGAAGAGAACTTAAATGTTATCCAAATTCCAAACTGCGAATCATAAATACGAAAAATTGTATTTATAAAAATAATATGAACCAACTAAACATTAATAAAAATTCGTTCGTTTCGGTATAGTAGTCATATAGGAATGGGAGACAAATACAATTATGATAATCAAATCAAGCAAGTAATGAGGCTGAATGCGGGGAAATAATAGAGACTTGAATCTCAAACCAATCATCATATATAAATTCGTCGGCAAACAAGTCTAACCAAAGTATCCAACTATAAATTGTATGACTGAATACGATAAGTAATAAGTAAGTAAGTAGACAGTCTAGTACAGTGCCTAGTACCACAGAATATAATATATGTTAGTACCGTAATCGTAAAGCAGAAGAATCACTAGAGGCAATATAAACCCGTACACAGATTAATGGCAGCTTCTCCCAGAGTTTTACTAGCATTGCGTTACGTTATGCCCTCGGGAGCTTCACACACCACTCCAATGGAATAGCAAAACAAAACAGACCTATCTATGGCATCCTAGCAATTCAGTATTTTTCATCTTATAATATTTAGGTGCTTAATCAACGTTTTTATTGAATAACTAACTTATTGACCAACAAATTCACTTACAGTTTTCCAGTGAAAATGTGATACTTTCGCGTTGGGAAAAGTTCGTACAAACCTTGATGATAACGAATAAAACAAAAAGATAATTAATTATACATTGAGGTGCGTTTATCCGGAAGTAATGCATTTTGGCGACGAATTCGTTTTATTTATATGGAACTAGCGACCCGCCCCGCCTTCGCACAGGAAAATGGTTATTGTGGGTTATCCTTAAGTATATTATGCATGTATTATACATATAAACCTTCCTCATGAATCACTCTATCTACTAAAAGAAACCGCATCAAAATCCGTTGCGTAGTTGTAAAGATTTAAGCATACATAGGGACATAGGGACAGAGAAAGCGACTTTGTTTTATACTATGTAGTGACACAGAATACCAAATAGTAGTAGTGATAGTGATGGAAGTAGTAGGTACTCAATAACTCCAATCGATGCGATCGTTCGTAAGATCTAAAAGATCTTTAGGGAATGTATCTTGCGTGAGCGCAGAGAATCCGCGTGCCACTGACACCGTGAACCGTCCGAGGACCTGCGCCTAGTTTCGTCTAGATTTAGGTCTTAGACTAGGCACTGGTTTAGCCTTAGGTTGCGCTAGGGCGAACTGGCCCTGCCCTTGAGATAACAGCTGACTTTAATAGTATTTTAAATTATTTGTTGTAACTGTATTTATAAAAGTGTTACTTACAATACAATAGCGATGTTATGAAATCGTTATATCTCTAAGACTCACAGGGGTATATAGTAAACGAAAAGCTTAACTGATTTAGGCATTTTTATATTCTAGATAATTAAAATGAATGCTAGATCCTGGCTAATCTTCTTATAGGTATATAAAATTTTCGTGTCACAGTTTTCGTTCCCATACTCCTCCGAAACGGCTAGACCGATTCTCATGAAATTTTGTGAGCGTATTGAGTAGGTCTGAGAATCGGCCAACATCTATTTTTCATACCCTTGAGAGCGGGCGGAGCCGCGGGGTGAACAGCTAGTAATCTATAAAAAACGTTGAACTGTAGTTTTTCATGATATAATTTTGCTTATGTTTGCGAACATTTATGAATTAATTGCCGAATCAATTTACCAGTTCTAAAATAAAAAACTTACCAACGAAGAGTCTTTGCTTTTTTATTTTGTATATTCTATCTAGATTTATGTATAATATAATTATTATATTTTCTAAGAAAGAACATTTAAAGTTTGCTAAGATTAACTATTGCACGTATCCGATGGCCACTCTTAGCACGCGCTTAGCCGTATAATCGGTAATCTTTGGTCGATCAAATGCGCCCTACAGCCCGAATAAAGATATACATTCTGCCTCTTCAATTTCAACTTTAAGTTCTAAAACTCTTATGAAAATATCACCGTAAATTAAATTTAAAAAATCAAACACCCCCGCCACCAAACGTTACTTCATCCTTTCAAAAACTAGAAAAGAGCTGATAATCTTCAAATGGCTGAAGATATTTTCTTGTATCATAGCTAAGAACACTCTCTATTGTGACACCTTGCAAACAAAAAAAACTAGATCAAAATCGGCGCATGTTTAGGAGCTACGATGCCACAGAAGGCTGACATGATAATGTTAATTTTCAACCTTATCTTGTCGGAATCATAGTGAACATACTATTCTTAAATCGAAGATTATTTATTCGTTACTACATAATATTTAAAGTGTATATTTAAAGCGACATTTTTTTAGATTTACATAATATATATTTTATGACGAACTGATGCTGATTTTGTGAATTTCCAAAGGATAATTAAAGAATAAGACGGTCTCACAATCAGAAATCTTACGATAATTATTCCGAAATACCCACATATTTTCAATTCGTTGATGTAGTATAGAGAAAAGCCATTGAGTGCGCACGCGCGAACACCCCGTGTAATCGGTAATCTGCGGTCAGAGCGCCAGCGCCCGCGCCGCCGCCGCCGCCCGAAGAATGCTCAAGGGAGCAGGCGTGACCGTACAATGTTCAATGCTTTACAGCCTCACACATAACGGCTTTATAATGCTATCTTTAACAGTTTATTTGGAAAACTTAGCAACTAAAAGAGTATAAACTAGTTCAGTCAGTTGGTTAAAAGCAATTTCTTCACCAAATGCACCAGTGATGGGACATTTGGCTGGTGATGCGGAATCAGAAATAAACATCATTATTATATTTATTAAATTAACTATATGATAAAATTAATGAACACACATTGAGGCTGTAACACAACCACAGCATCTTGTAGGGACTGCCCCTTTGAGAGCTTTTGTCCATTTGCTAAAGTGAATCTATTTAAGTTTGGTATTTATATAATATATTGGTATTTGTTTATATACATAATATATAATATATTCCTTCTTTAGTTTTCTGCTCCACGCTTAAGCCCGCGGAATTAATTTTACAGTCTGTAAATCAATTAACAAAAGTATGTTTTTGGATTTAAATAAAGATCTCTTCGACCAAATCCTTATTGATTGACAAACTAACAGTTCCAATTTAGGCAGGCAGACGGTAAGAGAGCAACACTTCACTATTTTCTTTCTCTATTAAAAATCCAAAGAATTTCAATTTCTTCTCGAGCTTTGCGGCATTGTTCCCACGCTGGGCACAATCGCCTGCACCGACTAATAAAATTTCACCCTATATACTGCAGCTTCATGCGACACAGCACTCTAGCGCTGTGTTCTCAGGCAAGTGATGCAAAATTGCAATACATCGATGTTTGTTTCAGGACCGATCATTGTGGGGGAGACCTTTGTCTAGCAGTGGACGTCTTTCAGCTGAGATTATGATGATGATGTTGTTTGTGGTAAGAAGATAAAAATTTCAACTGCTGTCTGTTAAAGTCGCTAAACCCGAGAAAGAGAAAGAAGGGAAAACTAGCAGTTGTGCTATAACAAAATTAACAAAATTAACGGAATAAAAGACGGTAATCTTTTTATGACTGAATCGAAAGCAAGACATGGCGATAACCTGTTAACTGAACCTAATTTTGAAGAACAAGGGATAGCTGAGTTAATTAAGTATGCACTAGGTCTATTAAGATTTGGGTGTGATGTTGATAAGCGTCAATGTACACCCACTAAAGCTTAAACACCGATGTAAGCACGAAGCCCGCGAATGAGCCCGAGAGCGGTGAACTTTCGCGCGCCAATAAAACGCGGACGGTTAGCCTTGACCGTGCGCACGAGCAAGCTGCGCAGCCGCCGCTCATTTACTTACTTTATTTAGGCACGGTTTTATTGAATGGAGTGACGTTTTCAACAACGGTTTAAAAAATATTTCTATTCATAGCCGGCACTTATTGAATGGAGATTTTAAAATGGTAATCTTATGATTTGGATACTAGTTCAAAAAGAAAAGAGAAAAAGAAAAAAGAGAAGAAGAAGAAGTTCAAGAGAAAGGTCTAGTAGAAGATTGTAGAGTTAAACTGTCTTTCAATTTAATTTAGAAGACCAAATTCTTATGTTTGATGATAAATCCAACAGCAAAGAAAATACATAATAAAAATATATATAAAAAAATAAGTCTTGAATGCAAAAGAACCTGAAATCTGTAATGACCGTCAAAAAATTTTCCGACACTGCGGTAACTGAAGGTGTAGATCAGCTCAAACTAGACAACCGGTGGGCTTCTAAAAGCCACCGATGGGACGAAGGGAAACTTCGTGTTTGTTTTCACAAGCAATTTTTACATCTTGTATTCTACAATACAACTAAATCCGCCCAAAAAAATCATGATAGAACAAAGTGCAAGTTATATTTCTTTGTGAAAATTCTGAATTAAAGTAAATTTCCATTACTTTAAAACAATATTTTACTCGTAATTAAGTATAATGAAAAAAAATTACACTACCAACATTTCGATTTACGCGGTCAATATTTTTTTGGCACCTACTAAAAAGAAAAGACGTTTGAGAAATAGGTGGGTAGAACAATATCAAACATAGATCCAATCCAAATAACTATTATAACTGTACCAGCTGGTGAGCAGGCATCATCAATCCCCAAAGAATCTAATACAAAGATACGAAAATTTAGAACAAGGTCAAGAATTGTCTCAGGGGACTAAGGAATGGACAATAGCACACCATTTAGAGACAGAACCGTGGGAGTGATCTTTGAGAACCACGGACAGAAGTTTGAAATACAACAATGTAGCTAAACTATATACAGTCGAAAAAGAACGCTCTCTTTAGAGACAAGAATAAGGAGAATAAGGTAAACAAAAACATAAAAGTGGGACACAAGGCGCAAAAGTAATATTGTTGACTTAACTTGAGTTTCCAAAAGAGGTGTTCAGAAACATCAATTAGCGAAAGACTATAGCTGTGACAAATCTACTTAGGGAACGGTCGTGCGTTAAATTATAGTGGCCAATTTGTCAAGCAATGGGTCACACCATTCAAAATAATCTCAAAGAACTGATTATGTTATAAGTGCAAACAATGTGAGAGAGGACAGTCGACTACAAGATAACAACACCAATATTTATGAACTCTGGCAACATATCATTTTTATACCTACCTCGATCGAGATTTAAATTCAGCTTATTTTTTACAATTTCGGTTGCTGGATAGTAATTTTTACAGGTTATCTTTGCGATTCAATTTTGAATCTATGAATCTTAATAGAAATAGATAGGCAACAAATAGACAGGTTTGGCAATGATTATTAGGTCATCTAAAATAGACGAAACAATCTAACTGTTCTTACAATTACAAAGTAGGGTCTAGAACCCATTAAAGTTTCCTATCATCGCGTAACGGTGTATCCAGCACCATTGCCTTCCATAATCAGGCTTATCAAAGACGGTACCACGGTTTCTCGATCACACTCACAATAGAAGCCAGAACTCTCGCTGGGCACAACATTGGAAGCAATTAGATTGTCTGATTGCAAGATAAGAACATAATGAGACAAGAATTAGAGTCATTATTTGTCTTATTGTGTCTGTCAGTAGCATAGACTAATATCAAGGTGTAAGAGGTTGATTTAATTAATAATGAAAGTGAAATTTTAATTTACTATGCTGTCGGCGAAGATAATGCTAAAGAAATACAACACAATCATAAAGGTGCACGCGCTATTAATTGTATCTAAGACCACGAAAGCCCATTTGCGTCTAGCTGCAGTTTTTAATCATGATTAATCTGAAAAGAGCAATCTGAAATTGCTAATAAAACGATCGAGAGCCAATCGTAATATACGATGTATCATGTTAGTGTCAAGTTCAGAGACAGAAAAGCCCGAGGCACTATGCGTATGCACAGGTAAATGCAAGCAATATGCAATAGACTCTTTTAAAATATCGTAAAATTTTATGACCACCCAGATGCAGTGATACTAAAATTTAATTAGAAACTCACACAATGAACAGAATAAATGTTTATTGGGTAAGTAATTGATAAATAAAAATCTATTAATTAACAAGTCTCAAAATCAATGACACAAATTACTTTTATGACCTTGACTACATTGAAACCTAAATTAAATTACATTTAAATGAATATCTGCTTCTATAATTTTACAACATCTCATGCATCATTGATATCTAAAACCGCAGACCGCAAGCCAGTTTCACAAAACAAAACCAAATCAAAATTTTGTAAGTTAAGACATTAGATGGTTTAACAAACCGTAAACCAATTTTACCGACCGATATTTCATTTTAGGAATTTACTACATTAAGGGCGGATACTCACTCAACCGATCTGAATTTGGTCAATTAAAGCTTTATGTATGAGGTTGCGCATTGATTGATAAATTGCGCACTATACCTAAATCTGTTAATTTCCATACAATTCGATTTTCGATTCGGATCGGAAGCAGCGTGTAATCATTGTAGCTGTATCGTATCTGCCTGCAGTGCAAATTTTAAATTCATAAGCATTATAAAATAAAGAATTTATTTTCATTAAAGAAAGGAACTCTATGGAATGTAACGTTGGTATATTGCTTAATATATTTAGTAGCTATTACTTACTAAGAGCAAAGTTATAGGCGTAGTAATGTAGACCACTGACATAAGGACCCAACAGTTAAATGAAATTTATTTGCATCTTGTTATAATAATCTTATTTTCTAATAAGATTATGGAAAATCTGTAGTGCACTGTTAGTTTAGTAATAAATTTTCTCATAAGAACTTGGCATGGGAGCGATCTTGTCCTTGACCTATTTATTCCATTGCCAAAATATTAACTAAATACCGAAGCACGACGATAATAAAACTTGATATAATAACAATAACTAATAGAATAAAGTAAAGCAGTGTAGAAACCAAATGTTGTCTTGTTAACGTCAGCAAACTTAATTTATTAAGACATAAATCTACTAGTTGACAATCTCAACAATAAAGGCTCATTTGAGAACTTCTCATAGCTAAAGCAGAATGGAGACATCAGCATAAGCGTGCAGCGATCATATTAACGCAAATCCCTAATAAGCTATTTAAACATAATTTGGGTCAAGATGACCGTGGGAGGGCTCCCATTACCACGGCTAAAAGAGATTTTTTTGACCCACCAATTATACAAATGTAGACACCGAATGTGTAAAAGAATGCGGAAACCATTCAATGTACCGTATAAAGTCGACAAAGATAGAAATGCTCCTGGTATTACGGATGATGAATGGTACATTGAAACTTCAACATCTATTGAAGAATTCAAAAGCCAGGTTAGAAAGGAAGAACTAGTTGCAAATGTTGTAACGTTTTATGTAACAGGACATAATTACACCTGCTGAATAGAACGGGTATAATAGGAAACACCATAAAACCTTATTTATAATGTTTAACAATGAAACCATAAATTTGGTTACCCAAATGAATGTAAAGCAAAAAATCTCATTTGCAATAACGCGAACAGATGAACAAAACGATTTTTTTAACAACCAAACCTATTGTGTTGTAGGATGCAATCCAAATGAGGAAATGGACACCGGAATAGAGTTAGTGATAATGTCAGCTCATCTAATGTTCAAAATACATTTTATGGTGATCAAAATGAAACAATACGTTATATAAGTGATTACCTAATAAAAGTCTATATTTTCAATTAAGCTACATCTTTTATAAGAAACTGCGTAGTGTTTTTGTTTATCATGTAGGTACTTAGTTGTCTCTGTTGGCCAATATTATAACTTTTTTTACACTGTCGCATATTTTTGTTTTAATTTTTACATATTTCCTTCGTCTTAATATTTACTTCCTTCCTATCCACTTTCACGTTTGTATATCTTTCACAAGATTAATTGAAATTTTCACTGCCTTCGACATTAATGTTGCCATCATTAGTTAAGTCTGTGCACGCGATTTAAGCATTAATAATGGCTTGTAAGTCCATCGCTTATTTATTCACTTAATAAGGCTTCTATGTCACAGCTAATGCGTAAACCAGTAATTCGAGTTCAAACAGTAAACGATGGATGATTCGAATTTTCTATCGTTTACTAAATATGTCATAATTCTTACTAAAAAGCTAAATTGACGCATACATAACGGGAATACAGTTTTAAAGTCATTTTAATAAAAAGCTTTTTCTATTATATTTATTACATACACAATAAGCAAGCAAGCAAGTCTTATTACTGTCTTAAACAAGTGCACCTTGCAGTTTTGAGAACTTTTGAGTTACATAAAAATAAAGATAGAGAAATTTTATGCATATCGTTATTATAATAATACTAGCCTTTTGCCGCGACTCCGCCCGCGTAAACATTTTTTCCCGTCGAAATGAGGATTTTTCCCGCGGTAAAAGGTAGCCTATGTTACTCCCCAAGGTCTATTCTATCTTTTTTTTACCAAGTTCAATTTAGATCAATTCAGTAGTTTTTTGAGTTTATTCATTACAAACATACACACACACACAAAAATACAAATCTTTCCTCTTATTATTAGTGTAGATTTTTGACAATTCTTACTACGTTTCTTTTCTTTTCCTATGCAGAAGACAAAGAAATACGGTTCTCATAATCGGAGATCAATACCAACAATCGATTCACTTTCGCTGTTTAGATTCTTATCGCAAAAAGTGACCGGACAAGGTAGCTGTTGGCCGGCTTGTTTCCTTTGCTTGGTTCCTGTTCTCTATCAAATAAGAGCGATTTGTAAAGCGCTACAGCGTCCGTTTACGCCACAGAAGGAATATGCGTCCACATTCGGTTGGGTAGTAATTCATTCAGCCTTCGTGGGCTTTGATGTGATTGAACCCAGATTGCTCGCATCCTTGAGAACAAGTCACTTGTGGTTCTATGGTGCTAAGTAAACCTAGTGCAAGGTGCTATAAAAACACTTCTTTATTCATTTAAATTACTATGGTGAAATAATAATGTTGGTTACCACAAAACGGCGGCGTTTCGTTTAATTGTGGTTCCTTGATTTCTTAACAAGCAGTTTTTGACCGCAATAGGGGTCACAATTTATAATTATAAACTCCAAGCTTCATAGAATTGCAAATGTAAGCTTCAAGCGTTGTTGCCCCGAAAACCTGGTTAACTTTACATGTAGGCCCTTTTGAATAATTTCTTCTCCCACGTTATTTACATCTTATTTTACTGATGTTATTATTTGTATGTTTATGTATTTACTGTTTTTAGTTACTAACAATTTCACGTTTCATAATTAAGCGTCGAGTATTCATTTTGTAAACTGCGACCCAGGTTTATAATTTTTATCATTAGTCATCCGTTTATCGAAGTCATCGACGATAGCTAAATTAAGAAAAAAATTAGCAGGAATTTCGTGAACACTCACGTCAATCCAAGATCTGTCCATGTACTCAACTTACTCGTAGTGACATCCACAACCTTCAACCTCAGACAAATTTCAAATTGGACCGCTGCTGCGTAGAGTCTGCTGTTCCAGCATCTGATTGGCGCGAGGCGGATTCGCAGCAGACTGCGCGCGCATCGATCACTGTGACGGACGCGAGCGCACGCGCACCTCGTATCTCAGCTGTACCGTTGCCGTTGCGGTTTGTTTGGGAAAAGGTGAGCAGAACAAGTTCCGAGTTTGAACATGCTTTATCAACTTGGCTAGGACGAGATTCTAGGTTGAATTGAACGAGGGAATCTTGGGAACGAATGTTTTGAGTCGAATGATAAATCGTGTTAATCTCATTATTAGTTATTGTTAAAATATGATTGTCAGAAACATCTCTAAGCTCCAAATGTATCACTACCTGATATAAATCAAGTTAAAATACAAATGCCGATACTTGTCAGTTTATACGGCCATCAACAGCGGAAACATGAAAACACGCTAAAACAAAAAGGCCATTAAATGACCACCACACCACTAGGCAAAAAGTCGGCGAGAGTAAACATAATATATCTTCTTCTTCTATACTATAATAAAACTGAAGAATCGGCGTGTCCGTACATTGATTTATTTTTCAAAAAACGGATTGTATGTCGTATCTGATAAAGGAGTGTAGCTGAACACAAAAATACAAGTTCTGTCTGTCTGTCTGTTTGTACATGCTAATCTCTGCTGGAACCGTTGGACCAATTTAAATAAAATTTTGCATGGTGGTACCTTATATCCCCGGTTAAAATCTTAGATACTTTTTACAACGGGAATTAAAAAAAAAACAACGCGGGCGTACTAGTAAGATAATAAAAAGCCAACACTATCCACTGTGCAGTGTGTTTGTAGCGCATCCGGATCTCTGGGAGTTGGGCGAGCCGTCGAATCGTAAATTTTGATTACAACCTGCACGTAAATGGTAAAAACTACTTCAACAGACGACGCAGGAAATTTTTGTGTGGGGCTTGAGGCGACATCTCTTAGTAGAGGTAGGGACTACTATTTGGTATTCTGTGGCACTGGGTTGTTTTGTTATAAAATAAACTATTGAAAAAAAATGATACAAAATCTACGTTTGAAATCTAATAATATTTTGTGATTTTAATGGAATCTTGAAAATATGCATCAAATCCGAAATACAATTTGCATAAAAAAATTAACAGCGTTCTATCTTGGGAATTTCATTGTAATTATATTATAAGAATATAAAAAGGCTCTGGAAAGGTTATATCAAGTCACCGAGTAGGTAATAAGTATACATACACCTAGTCGCATTTAAATAGATAAAAATGAACCGGTTTAGATAAAGTGAACAGAAAATAAGCTTAAATTTAAATTGCTAATATAAGAGCTGGATTAATAACTAGGTACATAATTAAATAAATTCCCACATTAAATGTAACACATTACGTTTCATGGTCCGTTGGCCGAATGGAATTACAATGTGAAGGACTGTAACTTTAAATGGTTTTACCTTTAGTCTTACTAGTACGTAAACTAAAAGAGACACAAAAACAATTAGGCATGAACATAATGAAATGCCAAATATAAAATTCAGTATTGTGTCATAAAACTTGGAGACAGCTGCAAAAGTAGCATTTAAGTTAAGAAACCAGTAATTTGGAAACATCTTGAAGTAGTAACGACAAATAAATACCTTTTACTTGTTTATACGGAGCATGCATTACACTTACACGTTCAAGAGTGTAATTATTAGCGAAGAACCAAATGTCAAAAACGTGTTAACGTGGGTTACTGTACGGTTTTTAATCATCTTAAACACGTGGTTGAATGTTTATCATGACATATTTTTATGCTTAACAATATCTAACCGGCTGAATGTAAAAAATAAGGAAGAATAATAGAGCGGGGTAGCGCAGGGTAGATCGGTCGTTTTATTTCAGGGTAGGCCTTTCTGCAGGACATCTTTCGATTGAGATAAATAGGTATTTTGATAGAATTTGCTTAGATATCGTGTCGTATTTAAAAAAAAGAAGAAAAGAAGCATACAATCACGCTACAATATGGCAACGAAAGTAATAACACTCGAAATGTGCACTTATGGAACATTATATCATTTAGCGATGCTATCACATGATTGCATTTTATTACGCACTTAAAAGGCGGCAATTCTTGAGATCTATTTGTTATTAAAATTGCATTCGGGACACGTTTTAAGGACTCAGATCAGAGAGCACCCGAACAGCGCTGCTTCTTTCATATCCTTTGTATGCAGATCACGATTTCTGTTATTCTCTTTTTTTGGTTCTATTAAAACACTTACCTGTTGTTCTGACGTAACCAATTCTCTGCTGCTGTCATCTGTAACAACGAAACGTATGATTAAAATATTAGTTTTTTTTTAAAGGTATCGGTCGAAAATAAACTTTAGAAAAGAGTATGTGTATTTTATTCTGTATACTGTATTATTACTTAGATCAGGAGAAATAAACAAACACTTATTCTCAATAATGACCTTAGAACATTAACAGTAAAGTTTATTGGTTTTTTTCTTTCAACACCAAGATAAAGAAAGAAGCTTTCAATTTCTAGCCAGAGTATTTTTTATAATTATTTAAAAAAATGCACTGTGCAATAAAAGTGTCTACTTAGATAATTGTTTTTATCACATTCGATACAGGTCAAGCTATGAAAGAGAACTTCGGAGAAAATGAAGATCATCATAACACAATAGTTCTGTTCAAGCAATTTGACGGTTCCATACGAGCGCAGTTAGCAGAATCTGTAAACTGTTGTGTCCCAGCTACGGGACGTCCCAGTTGGCGGACGAACGCTAACAAGACCCGCGGTCTAATGACTGTGACTAATGCACACACTCCGCTTAGCCTTGCATACAGTTCACCGAGGCGGCCGGTTACACTGACTCATGGTTAAATTCAATACATTTATTGATAATCAGCTCTTCGACACTCCTATCACAAATTACGTACAGCGGCGGCGCGCCTATGCTTGCGAAGTTGTTTGAAAAAATGAAATGAAATGAAAATATTCTTTATTGCACACAAAGATCACTTTATTGTTGTTTGATTACTTATTACACTTTGTTTATTGAAAATAAATAGTGAACGAGCCTTTGCGTATGTCTAAATTGTTTTATTATCTTTAGGTGTCCTTAAAAACATCTACATCAATCAGTCGAACGAAAGACGTCCAAAGCCCGATAAAATGTGACAACGATAAATAAATAAAATATTAAAATATTTGCTTTCAAAACAGATCCGAGTTAAATATCACGATAACTCAGTTCAAAAGAAAAGCGTTGTTGCAAATCGGCCCAATAGTCGTGTATTTAGTTTAGGCTTTAGTGCTTATTTTACGGACATTCCTCTTTCGATCAGCTAACAGCCCTGTTTACGGGACGCTGTGGGTTTACGGTGAAGTGCGACTTTACACAAGAAATGAGAAACAATGATTGTCGAAAATTAAATGAGTTGTTATTTTTTATTACCGCTCAATATTTATAAGCTTTAATAAAACTGACAAAAGATATCGGTAATATGCTGAATTACCACATTATGACGATGAAGCGGTTAGATAAGGATATAAGTATGGTGCATAACAACAACAGATTTTTCAGTGTTTATGTCTGCATATTTCAATTTAGACACGTTCGGATTCGACCAAAATCACTATAATTATGTTAAAAGACTGTAGGATTACGAACTTACAACGTAACATCTTAATTTTGCCCCATAATCAACATGGTCTAGACTTCGGAGTTGAGTCAAAACTATTATTGATAGATGTTGAATCAGATGATAAAGTGCTTTCCGAGTAATAAAACATGGTTGGTCGGAAGCATGACAAACACGACTATCGCGGGATATATTTAGTCTCTGATAACTCGGACTTGAACTGTCACGGCCTTAATGTAATAACACATAATACACTAGTGACTAGTGAGTGTAGTGAATTTCAAATAGTAACAGAACATTTCCTCATTAGAGAAACTCTTGAATTATTTTTAAAGAAAGATGCTAGGAAGGTCGATTTTCTAAGTTTCCGGAATCCGGAAAGGGTTATCCCCTTTTTACTTAATAATGATGATGATTTAGAAAAAGAGGCGATTCAAATGCAGACGCTGAAATACTTTTCCAAGGGAACAGACGCTTAAATCGACACATAGATCAGCTTCGATGCGAAATCTTTAAAGAGTAGGTATGTAATTTGATATTCAGAATACAACGTTCTCCTTAGGGGTTTACAAGTTTCAGAGTTTTTAGACCCGGATTCAGAGAACATAAAATCACGAAGCAAGGTATGATAATACATTCAAGCAGATAGATACTTAGAGTTCTTTGATCTAACAATGATCACTGCGGCGGCACTCAAAACCTCATTTATAAGAGCAAGCAAAACTAACTGCAAAAGAAGATATATTTCACGACAAAACATTTGCGCAGAGCGTTCACCCTGCGCAGGCGCGTGACAGAACCATCCCGGCATGACATTACAACACTCATTTATATGTGGTTTATACCACAACCATCTTTAAAAACTACACCATATATACCTTAAATAGTAGAAAATACTGTTCAATTTTGAAACGTCACATTTTCGGTGATTATTTAAACTCCCGTCAAGTCACAAATTTACAAGATGTGCTTCCTCATTCCAGCATGTAAACTTGATCATTGCGCAAAAAAATAAATACGAGTACTTATGTGCGAATCGTGGATTACGGTTTCTTTAATTTTAAGTTCATCGCACTTTATTTCTTTTTTTACATATACGGTTAAAACATGCTATTTTCGTGCATCGAAAATTACTTATTACGTGAGAATATCACTACAAAGTTGGGTGGCAGGCAGGAAGAGAAATCGTCACATATTAAATGTATTTAAAAAAGATTTGCGACAGAAATTCAAGGAAGTGAGAACACTACTTCCAAATCCGCTTTACGCTCGAAATTGGAGAAAATTTTCACAAAGTTACGTTCGAAAAGTTTTCTAATTCTTATTTTACCAAATTGCACAATCTTGTTTAAGAGATAAGTGAGCTACATTTCAACAAAAAATATTTTCTGTAAGAAATTTTTCGCCTAGCTATGTATATTTTCATCTATCTTTTTGTTACCTTAAACGATATGTATTTTTACTACCATTTATTTATCTACTCGTATTATGCTTACGAATTAACTTGGCACTTCATCAGTTTACATCAGTCATAATATGAAAACATCCTTAATTTCTAACGATTTTGTAACAAAAAATATTTATGTTTAAAATTCGTCTAAATCTTGTCGAAGTCATGGTTATGATGACGAAACGTTTTGTGACAAATAACAGAGCGGCACGCGATATAGACGATGACAAAAAATCCGGAATGGGCTCACGTAAACGGCTCAGTCGGAGGCACGTCGTAGTAATGACGAATAATCAATTTGTGCTCGGGAAACACAGGTCCCTGGTGGATAAAGGACATTCTTTTGTTGAAATCGTTTTAATGGAGGGCTCAGGAATTTGGAGCTATTAATAAGATGTAAGGAGCAGCAGCGACAATGACCAAGACAGCTGAATAGGTCAGATGTAGGGTTGTAAGTCACGCTCATTGGATACCTTTGTCCAGCAGTGGACTGATTAGGCTGACGGTCATAAAAATTACGAAGATCTGGTTGAATATTAGTTATAATTGTTTGATATAGTATCTACGAATCAACGAATCAAATCGGCTTACCCTTATTTGGGGTAGACTCGATCGAACGTCAGTAAAGATATATTACGCTATATATGAATGTAACTTGAACATAGAAACCAATATTAGCTTATCAGAAATTAGTTTGATGTTTAACAGTAACAGTGTAAAAATGTTTACAGAAATAAATCTATAGAGAAAGTTTAAAATTCACTTCTTCCACCCAAACAAATGTAGATCGTATCTCTAAATAAATTTTCACTTTCAAATAAATTCCTTCTGCTTTACATGATCATGGAATATTTGCAACAGTTCCTTCTCACGTCGTCATTCGATCACTGTCAACTTTACAGGCAATAAAAATCTTCTACCTGACAACTTTTTTGGTAGTTTGCCAATATTTACGTGTCACGATGTCAACCAATCTATTTTATATATTTTTGCAACGTTCAGAATTCAAATCTTTGTCAATGGTTTTATGGTATTTTTGTACTTATCAAAAACCAATTTTCATGAACTGCCCAGTGGGGCAAAAAGTACACAAAAAACATAAAAGTCCGTCGACACTAAATGTAGTAGGTAAGAAAAAATAATAGGACAATTTTATAATATGACCAAGTTACCTTCAATGACGTTTATTGTAAAGCCAACTTTATGTATGTTATTTTTAAAGCTCTATTTGAATATCAACAGAAAATTAGCTTTTTGGTATCAAATCCATCAGCGCGTTTTTTTATCTCAAATTAGTTTACAAAATTGTCACGACTACATATTAGGTCAACTTTAACTTTATTTTAAAATGCATTTTGATTTGAGTGTTTAGAAGTTTAATCAGTCCTAGGTGCTAAGTGCTATTTCATTTAGGTACTTCTAAATTGACAATTGAACTATTCATCAAAGCCCTTTCGATTGCTATCTTAGCTTATTATTATTTTTAAACTTACCAAAACCTTGTTTTAAATAATCCAGATAAGAGAGATTTAATATTTACTATTTGGGGGCACGGCAGTAACATACTACCTTTTACCGCGGGAAAATGCCTCATTCCCACGGGAAAAACTGTCAACGCGGGCGGAGCCGCGGCGGAAAGCTGGTTAATTATATACCTACTCTTTTACCACGTCACTAGCCATGTGCGCGAAATCGCTAACGCTAATCGCTGATAATATATTATTGTGAATCCCACATACGAGCCTCTGACACTGGGCGGTCACTTCATACAGAAAACAAGTCAATGGCGCTAGGCGCTATGAAAACACCCCCGAAAACCCCTGGCAGTCCCGCGGCGCCTGCGGGGTGCGGAGCGTGGGGCGCTCATTATTGCGCGGGGGGGTGAGTGTCCTTTCTGTACGGGTTAGTACTATTATTTTCTTCTGCGCCTCTAACTCAAAGGTGCGCAAAGTAACAACCGGTTAATTTCGCGACTATCTTTTCAGATTAAAAAAACGGCTAATCTGTAACAAACATTAAATAATAATAATTGCCTAATTACATCAATGTCATTTTGTGATGATATGTCTCAATTCAATTACAGTGATGATTTCATCCAAAAACCTATTGTTTATTAAATTCGATATCATACGAAGTCCGCATGATTGGGTAATGTTGTCTGATAGTACCTGTTGGAAACAAACAATTCGCTTAGAGATAATTACTCGTACGAGTATATTAGAGAGTATATTAGAAATTATATTAGAGAGTAGGTATATTAGAGAGGCGCAGAGGGTTCAAGCATCGGCACATAACAACTTATTTACGGTTTTAGAATTAATTATGTACTTAAATTACATATAGCATTAGAAAAAGACAGAGGATCCTCTGATACTGGTCTATTATAAAATCTAGCAAATACTGCCGAATTATTTGACCAACCAGCCGTTTTCCTGATTAAATCTATGAGACCCAATCTATTGGCCGTTGATGTGGCCGCATGTCTAGTGCTATGGGCCGAAAAAATTGAAGTATCGATACCTTCCTCACCCTACATACACTTTATCCAGCGACTTATAGATTGAGATGAAGCACTTCTATATGGCTTTTTAAATGTAAGAATGACAATCAGTACATAAGGAATCGCGAGGAAAAGCCTTGAATGTGAAGAAATTAAAATTTCAACTGTGAATTAGACCAACCCGCACTGTGTGATGATCAACAGGACTATTCATTTTTTTCCTTTTCTTTTTTAAACTTTCACGGTTGTTTTCATAACTATAAAATCCTAATAGGCTATTTGACTGGTTTTTAAAATATATTTTTTATTATTCAGTAGAGTTTGTGGATCCCAGTAATAGTTGTATTTTTTAATTCTGGTACATATTTCATGAAAAATATCAAAATAAAAATTCAATATTTAAGTAGCGCGCCAAAACGCTACTTTGACAATATGGCGTCGCAATGGCATCGATGACGTCACTAGCCAGTACTACTACTACAAGTTGCTTAAGTAGAAAACGATGTTTACTGGCTAGTGACATATGTCCTATACCCGACCAAACAGGAGCGTTTTGAGTCACGTGACAAACGCCAAAAAAAATACATTTTTATTTACGGATTTTTACATAAATTAATTATTATTTTCAACTTCCCATAGTAAATATCCATTTTTAAACTTACATTACATACTGATTACAGTAATTAACACTTTATTTTTCGCATTGTCAAATAGCCTATTAAGATTTAAATAAGAAAATTATTACTATTATTATTATTTTTGCGAATTTCTTTATTCTCAGCAAGAAGCTGGTAAAAATATTATTATTATTAAAACGGGATACTTACCGTGGTATTTGTTTTGTGCGAGTGCCCGATATTTCGATGCAGCAGCCACCCGCAAGTTCTCTTCAGTCGTCCCGTGATCATGGTGCATGCAACTGCATTGAAATATCGGGCAGTTACACAAAACAAATACCACGTAAATACCCCGTTTTAAATCTTAATAGTTATGACTACTCTTATCACCCTGATTAATGGATTCCCCTCATTCGGATCATAATATTTAGGATATTAACACATTAAATACATTAATTTTAAATTGATTTTTGTAACCCCTGCTCTTTTTTGAATGAGTAGAAATTGTTATTAATATGACTGCATATTTATTGCAAATTTGACTTTATTGTAATATAAATAAATAACATAATACGGCCCAGCCAATTATCTAACTTCTAACGGTAGTGACTGCAGACTCAGACACCGCGTCTCTATCTTACGCGTCTTGGCACTTACAAGTATTACGGTGCAGTAGTTAGTACGAGTAGTAATAGCAGTGAGAGCATTCCTAGAACAAGACGCATGCCTGCCGTTCAGGCAGGTAAGGCATCTTCAGCTGGGACTGTTAAGACGCCCAGGTGTTCCCAAACGTCTGCCTGACTGTCTACTTCATAAATACTCGCGGTAATCGGAAGTCACAAACCTTTGGTGCTTAGGTTTAAGCTTAAAACTTTTAGCTGCATGAATTTGTAGTCCTCCTTACTAACATGAAAGGCTGAAATGTTTTTCTTGAAATGTGAGTTCCACTTTTACAGCAGGATTTGAGTGAAATGTAGAATGGTAAATAAATCATAATAAATCTAGTATTAACTGGCAATATTTTCCCATGACATAAGTCGAAAAACAACAAGGGAAAAGTATTTCTTGAAATCCAAAATTATTACTTCGATTCATATATACTTATAATAGTTTTAGTGTGAATTTAGGCAACAATACGCTACGTTATATCCATAATTGCTTTTTATTTCAATTGAACCCTACCCTGGTAAATAATTAGCACTTATTTATATGAAATCACAACTCCATTTATACTGGTATTGCGTTAATTGCATTCTAGATAAGTTATCTCAAATTACCACACACTTTGAATTATTTACATTGAGATGTAGTTTTGCATTTGTTATCTATCGCTTATCGTTTCTTTGTAAATAATAGTATATTTACTTATTAATTCACAGGTAACATCGTGAATGAATTATTATTTATTACTTGAATGAATTTAACGTATTTATATTTATTTTTCTGCCTTTTATATTAGTCATAAAATGTTACTTTTCAAGACCAACACTAACACAACTACATCCGGTACATATTACCTAGTACTATTATTTATTCTGTGCCGCAACCAACGAATTACGTGCCTTCCAAAGCATCGAATCGTCTTCAGACAATAGTTAATTGAATCAACTTGCAATATCCTAACTAAACAAACTGGAAAAAATGACACAAAATTATTTTCGATTCGACGTAGCTCGGGATTCGAACCCGGAACCTTCCTGATATATTACCACTTAGCTACGAGGCTGTTACGTGTTTATGAAAACTGGTTAACACCGGCTTTTTCAGTGCATTCCACACCATAATGTTTGGTGCACAGAATCCCTAGCCACGTGACTACAAAATACCTCCAACTCTGGAACAATGATGTTTGCCACTAATTAGGTTGTTTTGTAAAACATGACGTGGTCGGCTACGGCTACGCCGAGAAACTTGTACTGTTTGTGTTTTCTGCTGGTGTTAATAACAATAATTTTACAAACGGAAATTGTAGAAATATATTGTACTTAAGTGTAAATATTGTTATAGTGAGATGAAAACAAAAATAAACGTAGTCAATCATTAAAATCTCTGAGTTAATCAATGCGTAGTTGGGAATCTCTACCAGTTACAACCAACACACTTATCTTTTCCACTCATGCCAGACCAATATTTATATTTAATATTTAAATATTTTGATATTTGATACTCTTATGATTTTCGTTTATGCTATTATAATTCTCGCTTCGATCTCATAAAAGTCACATAGATATGTCGCTTCCTTTACGACTTGAAGGAAGTTCAAACAAACCTACTTCTACATTTACAACAGTACTCTTATAAAACGATTTTTTTCTTTGTCAAATAAACGATTAGCCGATAGATAACAAGGATATACGACTGCACCCTAAAAACCTGTCCTTGGCACTATCAATATAAACAAACAAACTCGTAGGTTATCTTATCTATATAGATGCGTAGGAGTCGCTACAACTGGGTCAGATGCCGAAATTAATCATAGAAACGCCTGCAATTTGCGCGTCAGTGTTTGATCTTGTCACTACACTAGTATATGTATTCTAGACAAAGCTAGTATTAAGTAAAATCAAAATTCATTTTTTTTAATTCATTATAGGCTCCCACAGAACACTTAATGACGTCATATAAGAAGCTAAAAAGCTTTACTGAAACCAATACCGGCTCTCGCATCAAACGAATACCTATACAAGTCTAAGCAATAATAAAAAAGAGATTAAACAATCTAAAACAAGCGATTCAATATCAGTTTGAACATAACTGGCAGGTTCGCACAATATGTGCACTGCTGTAGAGAAGTAATTAGAATCTTCTTCTTCTTCGTGTGGGTGGTAAGGTCATCGACCACTGCCTTTGACATGGCTCGTTAAATGACTAGATCCATAAAATAAATAGTAACTGAAACCAACGTCTATGAAGAAACATCAAACGCGAGAAAGCACCGAAAGAAAGCACCGAATCACCTATGAATATACCTCAAACTTCTGTTTGACCCCAAAAAGGCGGTGTCTCTAGCATAGGGATTATTTTTTTAAGAGAGCTAGTAACATTACATGATCATCAATTATCCACCATTTTAGTCGAAAGATGTTTTACTACTAGGCAAAGGCCTACGGACGTTGTTAATAAATAAAACCGATTTCATATAATTATACGATTTTAAGCGATATATGATTTTAAATAAATCGCCACCATGGACTCGGCAAATTACATACAAAATTATACAATTTTGGTATCAGTAGCGAGAACAATGTAATAACATAAACAACAATAATCGCAAAGGTCAAACGTAATCACAAGTTAGGAACTGAGCTAGACGTCACTACTCACGAGTACACGACTGCTACTAAAACCTGTGCTGAAACAGAAATAACAGTCATCTTTTGGATTCAAGCCTCTCCTTTAAAAGGTGTTGCCATAGTCACGCATGGCAGGCAGTTAGGGAACATGTACCAGTCAAGTTCATAGGTGCAATCATATCACGTGTTTTTATACTTTCAAATAACTTATTTCCTGAAGGCTTGTTATTCTTATTTTTGTGTTATGTATACAGTGTAAGGGATTAAAATTTTACTTCAAATGATAAATCCTGTATGCTTTTGGAAAAAAAGTTAATTTGAAGTATAGATGCACGTTATATGACTGGACTGATGAACGTGACCGTACATCGCCATTATCTCTCTTATTCAAAGGACAATTCAAAAAGTGCAAAACCTAAAAGTGGTCTGGTTAAGTGCTCTGTCTGTAGGAAGTTAAGATGGTCCTAATCGAAACTGGACACTAGACGGTCTGTTTGTGCCCTAAACCTCTTTAAACATAGTTAAATCGTAAAGTCCCCATGTTACACCCTTGATGACGCAATGACGTGTAGAGTGTCCTCTACTTAGCAGTTGAGATTTTTACGGCTTTGATACCCTTGTAAAAAGCTTTAACAGCCTCCCTTCAATTTGACACAAATTAATATTGTAAGTACTTCGCGCAGTGTTCCGATTCGAAGCATGACGAACATGAAAACTCGAATCCGGAACCTCCGTAACTTAATGTGAGCGTTTTACCACTCAACCACGGACTCGTGATATCGGCAGTTGTTTTATAGCTTTGCTACTATTCTATCTATTTAATAGAATGTATCGTTCAAAGCGTACAGAGTTCATAGAATTTACTTTTTACTTTTGGATATTTACATCACTTATCATCTTTATATACTAGCGACCCGCCCCGGCTCCGCACGGGAAAATGGTTATTGTGGGTTATCCTTAAGTATATTATGCATGTATTATACATATAAACCTTCCTCTTGAATCAATCTATCTATTAAAAAAAAACCGCATCAAAATCCGTTGCGTAGTTTTAAAGATTTAAGCATACATAGGGACAAAGGGACATGAGGACAGAAAAAGCGACTTTGTTTTATACTATGTAGTGATTATAACACCTCATATAGTATGTCTCCATTGAACCTACCCTAAAATCAGGGTTATTAGGCCATCGACCACGCTGGCCGAATGCGGGTTGGTCAACTTCACTCGCAACCTTTGAATTACTTCGCAGGTGGAAAGATTATTTACAACGCATCGTAATTAAAGTAAGTAAGTACTTAGATATCATCAGCGTATCGCTACTATGTTTCTTATCAGTTAATTTACGTCTGTATCAACCTCAGCTGGTATCAGCCGACTGCTAAACTGTACCTGTTAGCGAGTAGATGACACATTTAGGTAACCGGACAGTCACTTAAATAGACTACTATGTGGTTTAGTCTACAGCTATTAAAAACAACTGTGGTAGGTGTTACAAAAAAAAAGTCGTGATTAAATTTTTCGATTGTTACCAATTTTATGATTTATGTGAAATCGTACAGATACCACAGAATATAGAATAGTACTCAAGTACAGTAGCGAGAGCGCCCGTATTCCGTAACGTTAGGATTGAATTTCGTAGTGCGAATATCCAACCGCATGTGCTGTCTTCTGTACATAAACAACTTTCCCAAAAAACATCTCAGAAACTATAAAAAATAAAACCAACTTCTCCATACAAAAGTAATGAAGTACGAAAAATATAAAGTGTAAGTTATTTATTGTGCACGTCTGTTCCGCTTTTCTGTTTACTTTTCTCTTCCTCTCTAGGTCTGCTGTAAGACATTTCCTTGGAATTAAGCAGTACCCGTTTGTGTCTGTATTTTTGTATTTTCATGTGTACAATAAATATTAAATAAATAAACAAAATGTCCAATTAAAATAAAATTTTGCATTGGAGTGTCGTACTAAGGGAAGGTTGCTTTTATCCTCTGACTAAGCACATGCTGAAAGGACATCCTTTCAGTATTTGCTAAGCTGCTACACTACCGACACCCTGTATAAGTAAAGTTCGCAAACAAGTACATTACAGTGTTCCATGCTAAGAAGGTAGCTATTACAAGCTTATAACCCTAGGCGGGTAACAGTTATATGCTGGCCGTACAATATTGATTAACGAATGTAGGCCGGCGGTTTTCCGAGTACCTACTTCTTCTCTATTTCTGTATGATTATAAAACATATAGCCAATGGTTACTGGAGCTTCGAAAGTTAATTTTACAGCTCGCAATGCGCTTATGGTACACTTGCAAGCTCATCTGTGCGTGCTTTTAGAAGGCTATTTGAGTTTTGCAAAATATAATATTTCACATAGATAATCATCATGTAGGCAATAAACAAGATCTATAATGAAGCAGTATAATTGAATGTTTTATTGCAATTTAGTTTGCAAAATACGATATTTTAGATGGTTAATCTAAAATATCGTAATAATGGTTAAGTTTTAATAAGCACAGAACGAAAAGTGTTTTTTTTTTAATTGACCTATCTTGTGTCGAAAATGTACGACGAATAAAGCTTCACCGGACTTGAACGAAAAGGGACAGGTGATTGTCAACTTAAATTTAGAGACGTCAAACATCGATTTTACGTTTAGTTCGCCCAAGTTTAGCAGGCATGCAAATACATCCCTCTAATAAGCTAAATTTAACCGCTGCGCTCTCATCTTAAATATAATTCATTCAAAATTTGATTCATTCATCTCCCGTGCTTTTCGATTCCCGTAGGAATAAAAAAGACTAAGAATTTAAATTTAGAGTTTTTAGCGACCACGCCAGAATTTAGCCCACTGTGGCCTGTTTTCAAAAAAACATTCGCTTGGTACGTACGACATCCACTGAAAGCGTTGAGGTCGTCGCAAAACACCACATACCCCTAACGGGTGCCCCTTAAATTGCATAATATAAATATCCCTATTATGAAAATCCATAACAGACTTGCCATAACTTTAAATAGTATAACAATTAGAATCCATAATTTAAAAATACATACCATTATTAAGCATACTTATTAAAATCCATAATTCTATAATGTTTCGAAATCATAAATTTAAGATATTTTGGTAAAAAAGAACATAAGAGAAACAGCATTTATGGTGATAAAAAAAAAAAAATTAATAAATGTGGGCTGTATTTGTCAAATTTATATTTTTTAAATATTACACATACTGACAGTATTCGTATTAAATTTAGGGCTATTAAATATATGTGTTTCAAAATTATGGATTTTAATCGTTATGACATTTACCGATTATGGATTTTCAATATATACATTTTCAATTATGGGTTTTAATATAGACCCGGCTCTAACACATTTGAAATAACATGTCATGCCACAACGCGTTAAAAAATACATTATAGAAGTCTTGAGATTTTTTACAACTTTACAAGTAATTCTTGGCGTTTTCCTAGCGTTTTATAAAGACTATAAATAAGCAACGTGTGTAATTTCTAAGCGGTCATAAATAACCCGGCATTAGTGCGACAGGGAATATAGGCCGCCCTCGGGCTGGGCTTTCTCCAGATCTCTAGAAAATCGGAGGCTCAAGATTGCGTTTGCGCTTCTCTAGATGTATGCTTCCGACTTTTATAATTGATGTTGAATTACGACGTGAGAAAATGAAGGAGATATGGCCGCGCGTCGTGGCGGGAAAATTAATGGCCGCGCAACGGGAGTGTTAAACGATCGAAGTGGGTGAAAGATAAATCATGTTATTTTTTTGGCTTTGAAATAATGTGTATAATAAAAAACGTGTCACGTTTGTAACTCGACCGTAAATATTTCAGGGTTCGGAAAAATATGAAATTCCAGGAAAACTAAATAGATTTTAAGTAAATATAGAATAGCATATTACATATGAAAGAAACATAATTATAAGAAAAATTAATGAGATAAGAACTAAACAAACATTAAATACAGCAAAATTCTATTCAATGAGTTAATCTAGTACCGTGCCAATCAATGGTCTAATTGAACAAAAAACTGTAACTGAAATTTTAAATTACCGCTACCAGTTATCGCGTTGTTGTTGTCACAAAGTAGTTATGTAAGGGTCGTAAAAACTCCATTTATACCACTTATCACAAAGCGATCTACGAAACTGTGCTATATTATGACCGTGTTAACTGTCAAGGCCGCACGCGACCAACCTTTTAATTACGCTCTTTGACTTGAATATGACTTGAACCCTTTCAGTTAATAGAAATGGGAATATATTTGAACTAGCTTCCCGCCGCGGCTCCGCACGCGTTAATAGTTTTTCCCGTGGGGATGAGGAATTTTCCCGCGGTAAAAGTTAGCCTATGTTCGTCCGCAAGGTCTATTCTATCTTTGTGCTAACTCCGCCCGCTTTAACAATTTTTCCCGTGGGAATGAGAAAATTTCCCGCGGTAAATTGTAGCCTATGTTCTTTCCTAAGGTCTATTCAAACTTTGTGCCAAGTTTCACCAAAATCGGTTCAGTACTTTCGGAGTATTTTCAATTATTAGGAATATTTTACGTATTTTTTTCACACCTTGGGTTACATTATTGAAGTTTTAGTAAGGATCCCTAATTTTTTGAAAATAAAATATAGCCTATGTTACTCAGGGTGAATGTAGCTTCCCAACAGTGAAAGAATTTTTGAAATCGGTTCAGTAGTTTCGGAGCCTATTCGATGCAAACAAACAAACAAACAAACAAACAAAAAAACAATCAAACCTTTCCTCTTTATAATATTAGTATAGATAAGTGATTAATTCCCAGGGAGCGTCGGTAGCCAAATGGCTAGGGCCGTTTACTTTCATTCGGAAGTTCACGGGTTCGAGCCTCGTTTAGTCGTTTAGAACATGCGTTTTCGATTTTCAAATTCATATCTACGTCTACTCGATGCTCTTACGGTAAAGCAAATCATCGTGAGAAAACCTGCACACATCTGCGAAGAAATTTAACATACATACGCAAGTCGCTGTAGATTTTCCACGTAATTAAATAACAGAAATTTATAATGATGAAATCTCTCTCTCTACTATTTATAAATTTGTCACGAAAAACAAACGCCTTAAGGCAATCGTGTAGTCACCATTTCCTGGGTGACCAAACGGCAAGTCCGCCGCAATCTAAATGTCCATTGCCCTTTTGGTTATGGCTTTCTTAATCGCCATATTAATGAACGAGTGGTGTAGGGTAGGTATATGGAGATGTAATAAATAAATTGTGTCTTAGGAATTACTTCGCTTTATAGGTGAACGGGATAACGTAATGAAGAATCACGCAAATGCTTAGAAAACCAAACTATATACCTACACAAAAAACAAAATATGAGTAGAGATGTTCATTCACAAAAAAAATACATAATGCTATAAATGGTAGAGATTTTAAAATAACTATCTGATCAAAATGTTGAAAAGCTCAATGCTAAACCAGTCTCTAATAAATTATTGTCAGTCATCTCATGATCTCATCATAAAAATTTTGCTGAACATGATATTTTTGTTCGTCGAATTTCTTCTCCGTCTCTGTTATGGAATGCACACTTTTTTCCAACATAATAATATAAAAACCTATTTTATCTTTTGACAGACCAATTGTTTCAGGTTATGTAATCTAAAGCGTCTACAAAGCAAATATTTTTGCGACAAATCCTAAATAGACGTCCACAACAACTAAATACACATAATATGGCAACAAAGAATGATAACTTTAACTTTTACGTTATGCAACAACCTATATATATATATATATATTACAACAAAAATGCATCTTGTGCATATTAGATAACATAGTGCATTCAACTCTAGGCAGGTCATAAAACTTACAAAGAAACAGTTATGGAGCACAATCGGGCCTCCAGCGATGAACGAAAACGAAACTTCGAAAAGAACACGACTCGCCGAACAATATTCGACCTGACCGCTAATAAGGTAATGTCGTGAAAGTGAGATCACAACAAAAAAGTTTCGCGATAAAAATAAAGGCAAAGTCTCTTAGCGAACAGTAGATGCGAGAGTAAGCAATTTTGTAGTATTGCAGAACAGTCATGTAAATACATTATGTATTTATATACTGCATTTAGATACGATGACCTATATATCATTCACAAGGCAATGGCACCCCATTTGTGAAAGGCTGGTTGAACTAAATAAATTAATACAGAGACTATATTAAATATTTTATGTAACTTCTACTAAAATTAAAATTTGCATTGTAAGTCGCAATAATTTTGTACCAAAAATAAATATCTACAACATTTTCAGCGACGGGACACACGTCGGAAGTATCAATCAAATTTTACTGCAGAAACTTGGCCGTTCACTGCCGTGCAGCCTGGTCCTCGAAGCAAAAACTGGCATCACGATCGGCCCGACCCTGGGGCCTGAACACATTGTTGTGGTCATCTGGACTGTTAATAACCGTTTAGAAAGTTGCAGTTTTATCAACTTGGCCGATTATTTTCACTGCCGAGGTCGTGAGGTCGCGAGATTTCGCGCTTCCGTGCTCCGAGACCATTATGGCAAAACAAACAACGTAACCACGTTGCTGTTGACTTATGCGAGTTAATAGGGCAACTGCTTTAAAAGTGCTACGATGGCTACGGCTACGCGGCTACGGCGTAGGCCGTAGCATAAACGTATCATTGATTAGTTAAATTGCATGTCCTTTGGTTCTCTTGGTCAGTTTCTCGGTTGAACATGAATACCAAGATTTAATCATTTAGATAGGTACGGAAAATTACTTACCTATTTTAAGGGAATAGACCCTTTCTTTTCATCAAATATAACATAACCCATTGGCAGTTAAATGAATGAATAAATGAGATATTCTTTATTGTACAGAGAAAATCTCTACGATTAGAGGCCTCATTGCCTTGGTTGACTGCAATTGGAACTGCAAAATTTAAAGACGGTAGAGACGGTAGTTACCACATCCAACCTAACGCTATGCTTTTAGAAATAATAAATGTATTTTTCATTAAAATACTTGCACAAAACAGCGATCATAACATAACATACCGACTTACGCTCACAATAGACACTTACAATAGAAAGTGAGATCTATTTATTTGCGCAGACGGTAACAGTTTCACCTATTAGGCCGGGCGTTCTTCGGAAGGTCATAATCTGAGACGCGATAACTGTTAACACGATGTTAAGATGGCATTGTGGCTACAGAAAAGGCGGGAAGAGGCTGGCAAGAGAAAAGTGAGAAATGCCGATGAGAATAATAAAAATTTTGAAGTTTTCACGGTAAACAAATACTACGGGAAATATCCCGTTTTAAATCTATATATTGTTATGATGAACTGAAATGAAAATAATGCATTATACTTAGCTTTTTGATATACGAGTAGCATTCCGCCGCGGTTCTGCCCACGTTAACAGTTTTTCCCGTAGGAATGAGGCATTTTCCCGCGGTAAAAGGTAGCCTATGTTACTCAGGGTGAATGTAGCTTTCTAATGGTGAAAGATTTTTTAAATTGGTTCAGTATTTTTTGAGTTTATTCATTAGAAACACACACACACACTCAAATACAAATCTTTCCTCTATGTAATATTAGAATGATTTACTTTTGTTTTAGGTTATGAAAATACCCTTAGAAAATCAGAATTCTAACAGGAAAAAGATACGTGTGAGTAGGTATCATTACGTGGCAGTCAAGCTTTAGGGGGCTCCCTGACTGATAGTGGCGCCTTTAGAACTAATTACTCGGTGAGTAAATAGTTTTTCAAAAATCCGTAACGTAATTTTTACGATTTATTGTTTTAGCATGGGTTTATAAACGCCATCATCATTGTTTAAGTTCGATGACGTTACAGATAGAAAATTTGCCAAAAGTGGCTGTTTTTAGCAACTTTTCTATCTGTAGCTCCAGCGGACTATAATAAATACAGTTTATCGCCCCTATATATCCTATAGCACGCCAAATTCAAAATGACCTACCGGATAATAAAATTAATTTATAGGTACTTCGCGAGTAATAGCCCTTTAAGCCATTAGGCGTAAGTCCTCCTGTCTTTACGATAAGAATTACATATAATTGTGTACGAATGAAGTAGAAATAAAAGCTTTAATCGAATAATTCTATGTATTTTCTAACGTAGCTAGGTGGGTAAGGGTTGCAAGTAAGTGGAAGCGCGTAATTGGAAGAAAAATCTAGCTCTGACCGCTAAATTTATAGCCCCAGCGCAAGAGTAGCACACGAACAATAGGTTGAATGGAAAAAATTACATGTAATTTTGGAGGCAAAAGCCCATTCGCAGCACCACGTCGTTCACAAGATTGCCTCCAATAGAAGGTCTCGCGCACATTCCTCAGACACAACACCGGCACAAATAAATCACACCAACTGTACCACGGATAAGAGGAGAAAGCACAAAATATTAAAAGAATGCGTGCGTATTGTATTACTTTCTCACACCAACAACCCGAATATTATAAAAATTCACCACAGAAAGTCTAAGGACCTGTTTTAAATTCAGTGGCTGAGTCAGTACTACTCGATTACAAATTTATAACATCTGACGCAAACATTTATTATTTGCTGTCATAATGAGGCTATTAAGGCATAACGAAGAGAAAATAAGAAAATAGAGGCTGTCAAGGAAAGCAACATGTGTGTTAGTTTAATTGAAAGGCGTCCTAAATACACGGCAGTATTCCTAGTATTTTAATGAAGCGAAAACGTCTGTCACTGTCTGTCGGCGAATAAAAGACGCATTTAGCTCTATTAATAGCAAAACTCGAGGAAGTATGGACTTTCTTTTGGAAAACTTAATAGTTTAATTGAACACGTAATCTAAGAATAATATAAGGCGAAACCGTGGGTACGAAGCAACGAAACTATGAACACATTTATTTAAGAAATCTTAATGGGAAATATGTGTTAGTTCCGAAAAGATAATGCGACTAACAACAATGATGAACATCTCGAAGCTAACAGTAATTGTTCTTTACTTAACAGTGAATTTACAAGAGACGGTTTGCAAAGATCCGATGGCAAACACTAAGACGATAATCCGCAAAACGTGTAACGAACAAACAAATTTACAATTTACTGACGCTACTATGAAAGCCAAAGAAGATACAACCGTATTACTTAGAGAGTTGAAGAAAAGGTGATTCTAAAAAAGTTATAGATGTAACTTGGTAAGAATGGGAAGAAAAGTTTATCCGCAAAGCAGTCAATTTCGCTAATTTGTTAAACTAACGAGAGCTGACAGAAACACGGTCTTAGTCGCTTGTAGTACTTAACTTATCATACTAAACAATCAAGTAATGACATCCTTGACTCATTTATCAACATACTATTCCTGCCTGATAGAAAGAAGTGAGAGTGATAAAATCCTATATAAAGACCTATATTAGGGCAAAAATAATTGATAAATATTAGGGCAAAATGAACACTGAGTCATTTTGCAAATAGAGCAATATCCGCACAAAATACAAATTTCTTTTAATCAACTTATCATTTTCAGTAGTAAACACTAAAGAACTGATCGTTAAGTTTATATCTGCTATAATTAAGCTTTGTTTCATCGGCTTTAACTATTAACTTCCGCTGAACCACACTTTTTGCAAAAATCCCAGATTGTGAAAGTTAAGAATATATAAGAAGAATATATAATAAGAAACGGTTAAAAATATACTCATGCATATGAGTATCTCTTTGCCATGAACTTCAAAATAGATTCGCGAAAAAAAAAAGAAATTTTTCATAAAAAATCTGCCAAACTCATATTATTCCATTTTAACTTTTTTTTTTCACATCGTTTTATGTTATTTACCTAATATTACCAGTCTAACATAATTCTATTAGTAATACCATGGGAATTAGTCGATACTTGTATTGCATATGCCAATTTAAAGGCCTTATGAGGTTCAAAACTCTCACACCTGGGATTGTCAGAATAGAAAAAGAAGCTAATATACTTCACATTACAGGTACCGTAATTTGTAAACAAAACACTGAATTTAGAACCTACCTCGACTTACCTATGGAAAAAAAATCAACATCATCTGTCCGTAAAAGCCAACAATGGCATATAAATAATTCATCAGGTTCCCCACAAAGGCGGCGCGGGCGCAGGTGGCGTCCCATGGGAACTTTCGCAAGGGCGTCGCAGTGGGTGAGCACTGAGGTGAAACTCAGTGTTTAAGTAAGGAAGTGACCGTGAAGGCAGGAGGAATGAGGGCCACGAGGTAAACATTGAATATTGTAGATAATTAATTATCCACAATATGAGTTCATCAAAGGTACCTTAGGTACCTATTTGAATGGATCCAGTGAATGCGATGGCTCGACACGAAAACAAGAAGATCACGGGCAATGTCAAATAGTTATACGGGAATTTGTTGCGTTTTGATATTCAGCTCGTTAAATATTATATACTATTATGTTATTTTATAATAATGTAAAAAAATACAAGTAAAAACTATTGTTCTGCCTGTCTGACATATCTATTAAAGCGACTTAAAAAATACTTAACATATTTTACAATACGGCTATATTGTGTTGTTAAAATAATGTACTATTACTTATAGGGAAAGGAAGAAATTTTAACTATTTTTACTAGTAGGTAGGTACATACAATAAGATTGTCAAAAGTTAACAATACGTACCTAGCCAGAAATAAACAAATCATAAGTGTTAACAACAACTCCAGAGAAACTAACTAAAACTCAAGCATTCGAGAATTTTTTTTTTGTCACAATCTCAATTTTATTATTTTTCACGTAATTTTATAATTCAAGTTGTCTCTAAGCAAGTTATGTGGCTTGATAACCTTGTTTGTTATACGCTAAGCGTAGTTTAAGTACAACTTTTCCTATCTAAGTAATGAGACTGCGCATCTAAGCATGACACGCTCAGGATATTGGAGCCTATTCCTGGAAACCATCAAGTATTCCTGTTTCTTTCCTTGAATCGTAGGATCTCTAAGCTATTCCCACAAGTAGAAAAACATGGTATCCATTTCCGCAACACGTTTGCAGGCTGCACGAAAGTGATCAATTTAATATTTTTATATAGGTACGCCTTGTAAGACAAATTACTGATTACATTATAACGCAGTGTGTTTTGGTTCTTGCGAAGATTTTTGGGGAGTGTCTTTTTAGGCAAATTGTCATAGACATAAAAATAGAGTCATACCTTTTCTAAGCTTATTGTATAATTAATTTCCGCCCCGCGGCTCCGCCCGCGTTAACAGATTCTCCCGTGGGAAAGAAGTATTTTCCCGCGGTGAAAAGTAGATGTGTTATTCTGATGTATAAGCTATATTATTGTAAAGTTTCATTAAAATCAGTTCCAGAGATTACCGTGTACAAACAGACAGACGACAATTTTTCAAAACTTGTATTTTTTTATTCAGCTACACTGTCTTTATCATCACCTACAATCAGTTTTTTGAAAAACAAATCAATGTACAGACACGCCGATTCTTCAGTTTTATTATAGCATAGATAGATAGATAGAAGATTGCATTTACCCATATGGGTAAACTTAATTATAAGGCAGGTTGATATCACATACGGTATTAAAAACCTCGCAATCTTAAGTTGATCAGTAACTGTAGGCTAACTTCAACACAACAAAATCTGTTGCACTACAATTTTCACCTTTCAATTGAGATGAGTGCCTGACTTTATCTCGTTAATTACTATGTTTAGACAGTCACCCACACGCAAATCAACGCCGATCTCACGCTCTCGCACTTGACACTATTCTGGTATTACCAGACCGTATTGGAAGACACTACACTTCGAAATACCATCATCACTTTTGTAGCATTTTCTACTTGTCCACCGTATAATGCATTTTCAATATCTGTTGGTTCTCGCGTGCTTTGTCCAGTGTCCTAAATTCCGAATATAAAATCGTGGTCTACGGTGAAATTTTTATTGTTGTGTATCACGAAAACTTTCCGTAGACTTTTAGACTGCGGTGAAGTTTTACTTCAGTAATTATTGTTCGCGTGATACATTTTTTTTGGTTCACAACCTGACTCTTGGCAAACGAGTTTTCTAATTTAAATTGTAATAGATTTATTTTATGGCTAAAGTCATCGCCTGTTTGCACTAGTCAGATTTATAGCGTCATAAATTATAACTATCGCAAAATTAATTAGCAACCTGTGCTTGTTTGTTTAAACTGATCGTCACCTAAATTCTGTTTCGAGATTTAACTCTCCATTGTATACGTCTATTTACTATTGTATTTGTCTTGATTTATGAACGTCTTGAATAATAACAATGCTCATATCTTTATTCTCCGCAGTAAATTTTAAGACAATTCTAAAAAGACCAGATCATAATCTCCCAGTCCCGTTATCGGCTCCTAAACGGGACACTATCTGATAATAAAGAGTACACAAAACCAGTTGTTCTGTTGAAGTTCATAAAAGCTTTTGTTCAGACAATGAAGCTGTCAATTCAGTTTCTGACGACAGGTACCTAGTAATTACGAAACTACTGGAGCCAGAACCAATGTCAATGTCGAATACACAACAACCATAGCGAGTTAATGTTACGACTCGTTCGTAAAATGTAGACCGTACGTATTATAATAAAGCAATTTTAAAATGTGGGACACATTTTGTGATGATGAGACACCAAATTAGCAGTTCCATGCTGACGGCAATTTAATATCACCAAATTCATAACATTTAGGTGTCAAATGGAGAAATGTAGATTTCGGACTAAATCTAAATTATGGGGCCTACTGACTTAGAAAAAACTCATTATGTATGGTACCTACGGACGACGTAGTTTGTAAAATTGATACAATACAATATACTTAATTGCACACTAGAAAAAACAATACCTAAAGTAAAATTTACAAAAGGTATAGTAAGTGTAGGCATGCAGGCGCCCTTAATGCTAAATAGAAATTTCTTCCAGGCAACCTTAAAATTGTTAAATTGATGTTATGTATCAAACCCAATAATTAAGCTTGACTTAACTACTAAAAATATCTTTTTTCAAAATTTTAGCTTTTACGTCCTTTATTTTTTGGATTTTCGACACTTACCGGAGAAACTTCAACAGGCTCTAATTTGGTCACAGAACTCTCAGGATCTGAGACTGGAAGAAGTTCACTGTTAGGCAAAATACCAGGTCTATGGGTTCATAACCCGCTTTGCAGACGCCCCTGTATGATGCACTTCCCTGGTTTCAACTATTCCCACGGACCCAAAATGCGCCCCACTCTCTGACGCAAGCAAATACAAATATTCTTTATTGACACCAGAAATAAATAGGACAGTTTTACAAATATATCCTAGTTCTAGCCAACTCAGTTATAAATCGTAACAGATATATCTATTCCCAGTTTACGGCGGAAGAACAAGTTGTAAACAGCAGTTGCAGCAGTAACGAAGGGCAGTCCGCGATCGAGCAGAGACAAAGCGGGGTACCGTTACTATCCACAAGCATTGGAAAGTAACACAAGTGGAACGATGCCGCTAATTGAGGCTATCCGTCATTCGGAGATGAAATCTTTATTACACCAGCTAATGATCACAAACAAAAAGACACAGAAATAATAGACAATGAATAGAATTCGTGAGCTCCGATTTTGATTGGAATAATGTGAGATATTGCTCCGAATATACAAAAGAAAGTCGCTGATGCAACGATTGCAGATGAACAAAAGATATGTTTTTAATACCTACTAGCGATTGTAAAGCATAAAAAAGGCAATTCTTTAAATAGCCCATCAATGAACGGTTCACGGATGATTTCAGACGAGACAAAAAGCGGTGGTCATTTTATTTTACCACTACTAAAGGTTTATTTCTCGAATATAATAAATAATACTTCCTTGTTGCAGAGTGTTGGGTGTATCCGGAAATTACTTACACGTAAAATGACACCCACGCTAGATTTCAATCTATATGTATCGTAAACCTTTCAATAAAACGCCAAGAGCTTTACCATTAGATAGACATATAATAATATCTGTGACTTCCACTATAACAAAAAATCTATAAGTAATAAAATTATTATTTTGAAAATAAAGTACGAATTAAAAACAAACCTGATCGACCGAAAAGGGTATCAAAAACTACTCAACAAGAAGCTTACGCAGGGGAACAAAATAAACGTTACGCAAGACGGAGCAAGTCGGGCGATGCGCGGGCGCCGCAGATTACCTCGAGCCTTCAATGACGTAACGGTCACTGCTGGTGACGACGACGAAAAAAGTGACATTGAGTTCTGAACTTGACTACTGAAGTGGTAGCAAGAGCATCTCGAATGTGGACACGAAAATAGGAGGTTAGAAAACACAAATACATTTGAAGTTGAAACGGAAACATCATTAATGTGATAGTCCAAAAATACGCTTCCAAAACATGTGTCTAGAAAAGCAAACGTCTACTTATAAAAAGTTGTGAGTAGAATTAAGTATCCAGGTACTTGTTCTTTGTTTTGTTAGTACACCATATTTGTAGTACCTACCTATCTATTTTCAGACAGAAACCAGTTCTAAACAAACTTCTAAAAATTACAGCAAACATCTGAAAAAATACAGAAAAGGAGAGATGTATTATTTTTTATATTTGAAGATTGGCTAATTAAGATAAGATAAGATTTGAAGATTATATCAATCGATTAATTGTACCATAAACCAATTACATAGTTGACCAACCAACTGACGCTTTGACATCCTCACTCAACAGCACAACAACAGAATGCAAATCATACAACAAATTACATTTGAGCAAAAAAATTAAATAACTCTTTAGCTGCCGACTTCAATGATTCAGCTAATCGCGTCATTCATTAAAATGTCAATGTCAAGTGGATTGAAGGAACTGTCGTTAAATGATTCGGCTGTACGTAGGAGGATCAATTAGCCGATGGGCCTTCAGGGGTTGCTCATGTGGGAAGGTAAACATTAACCTTGAGTTATGCAATGGTCTTTTTGTAACTAGCTTATTATCCAATTATTCCACGTACCGCAATGTTTTGGTGTTCAGGTTTTCGTGCTTCGTCGATTTTGTTATGTTATATTTATATTCAAACGCGGTAGGTACTATCACTACATAGTATAAAATAAAGTCGCTTTCTCCGTCCCTATGTCCCTATGTCCCTATGTCCCTATGTCCCTTTGTACGCTTAAATCTTTAAAACTACGCAACAGATTTTGATGCGGTTTTTTTTAATAGATAGAGTGTATCAAGAGGAAGGTTTATATGTATAATACATGCATAATATACTGAAGGATAACCCACAATAACCATTTTCCCGTGCGGAGCCGGGGCGGGTCGCTAGTCTAATATAAAAAGATCTCGTGCCACGGTGTTAGTTCCCATACCTCTGCATTTCGTTTGACCGATTTTAATGAAATTTTATATGAATATTAAGTTAGGTCTCGAAATAGGTTGTTATCTATGATTATTTATACCTTTACGAACGGGCAAAGTCGCGGAGCGAACAGCTATTTTGTCAATAATATTTTAAATCAGTCTTAATTTTTACCGGCCCTTTATTTTCATTCGTTTACTTTTAAAACTCAAATAATTGTTTTTGAATGACTAGCGAAGAGGCGACATAGTCAAGTCTCTTTACCCAACTAAGAAATCGACCAACTTTTCCTTAGATGTTGTTCGAAGTTATTAAGGTTCATAATTCATTGAACAGGCAGCCACTGGTGTAACCAAAAGTGCCAAAACATTATAATCCCCATCCCACTTGCCAAGCTTGTGCAGTTGTTGCGTTGACTTGATCTAGCATTAGTACGAGTAGTTATGGACTGTCGTAATTACGAGAAGAATTTCTTTCAACTGTGCAGATACTACATCATTCCACATTTGAACCTGTTCAAACCCAACTTGAGATTACGCCATCCAGAACCATCTACACTATCATGTAGTGATGTGCCTTTCCAGAGAATATTCCCACACTAAAAATGCTACTTTCCGTTTAACGCCAACTAGGACGAGCCAGTGAGTTCTGTAGGGTCGATCGGGTCGTTAGGTACCAAACCAGAAAACACCAACCCAGGCTACCACATCTAGCCAGCCAGCTTGAACATCAAATTTCGTTAAGGATATTCCTGGACGGAAACGGAAATTTCCCGGGAATGGTGGGAATATTCCCGAGAACGGCACATCTATTACTATCATGTATCTTTAACCACGCGTTTCAGCCGTCCTTGCGGTTTTGTCTGTGTCAAGTGGGTTTGCCGGATCGTTGACAGCGGTTTGCTTGGATCGTTGCGTCTCTTGCGCATGTGCTGAGACCGCACGTCCGCGTGATCGTGATCCAACATTGATTGATGTAACTGCTATTGATCTTGTTAAGGGGCTCCCTGACTGATAATGCCGTCGCCATCCGTTAAAAAAAACCCAGTGAGTAAACAGTTTTTCTAAAATCCAGTAGATAATTTTATAGAATTGGTGTTTGGGGATAGGTAATATACAACATCCAGACACAAGGTAAACACTAAACTACTACCCCATAAAGATTTAAATTAAGTAATATGAATTGTATTCAGATAACTGATAATAGAATCATACATAACACAAGATTACGTCGAAACAAGATTACAGCATTAACCGCGCTTATTAGGTAAAATCAATGACCATACACATACCATAAGGGTTTCTACAGTACTTTATAAACAATATTATTAGTAATATCAATAACTTTATGACGATTTTAATTATATAATTATAACATTCCAGCGGAAGAGTTTATCACTCAATGCACGTATTCCGCCGCACCAACCAGTTTATCAAATTAATACCTTCCTGTGTTCGTATGCGGATTATCTTCGAGTAATCCAGTTATTTTAAGATTAAGAAGGAAGGTGAAAGAACTTAATTCAAAAACATTGACATGGGAAAAATATACAATGAAGATAAAAACTAGAACCAAAATAAAAACCATTGGAATAAAAAAGAAAGAAAGAACATAGGATTTTAAAAAATACTTAAATTAGCTGAAACTAAAGTCTTGCTCGCATCAAGTCGCATCCCAGAAAGTGAACGGATCTAAAGAATACTAAATATAGTTTTCACAAACCAAGAAAGTTGTATCGGATGGCAGAATAACAAGTTTTGGCCTATTCTCATTGATTATATGATTGATCTATCCTGACAGACTTTTACGCGGCTGGCCTACATTTTTACTTTGAAAGAGCTATTCTTTAAAAGACAAACGATTTAGTTGCCACATTATACATTAGCATGCACTAAACTACATAGTCTATCTATGCAACCCTCCCACAAATGCCAGCTATTCTGAATCCAAGGCCGTCCGTACACCTACGGTCTCGTTAGGAGAAAGGGATCTATTGTGATGCTCTGATTCATTGTCCGATGCTGCTATTAGACCCAATTTATTTTTAGATTTGCATTGTTGTTACAGTTTACGTGCAATACTGTTATTCTTGCCTGCTTATGGTGCAAATGTTATGAAAGCTGTTTTGTGCAAGCTACAACCAGTGGGTACAGAAATATTGATGTAGATCATATCTTTAATGGTGAATTTGCATTTGGTATTAGAGGTATTACCTAGATAGTAGATACTATGTGTTTTGTGCTGTAAGATGAGAGGCATATAGGTATACTTCACAGAATAATCTGATCTAAATGAGACAATATTCAGATAATATCACATATAGAAAAATTACCAATAAATCAGAATTGATTGACATCGAATCTCGTGAAATCCATCAGAATGTCATGAGAAGTGAACCTTTTAAGACCTTTTTGACACCAGTATGAAATTGAGATACCATGATATCGTGCGCAAGACCACTTCTTGTCCTTGATCCAAATCCTGCTATATCAAATCCAATGACATTTGACAGCGCGGCCTTGGCTGCGCCGGCGCTTACCGCACGGTGCTTGTTATTGAATGTGGATCTATTGTTGTATCATTCAGTGCATGTGAGGTTAGGTCAATATGCTAACGAGGTAAGATATCTTTTATTTACTTGTACATTTTTATGCCGAACTAACAAATTCTCATGATAAACTAACTACAAAAACAAAATCGAGTCCACAGAATATCTTTTATAAAAAAAAGTCAGCCCTGGTGTTAACAAAACCTAATACAAATTACTAATAACAACATTATGATTAAAAAATAGAAGACAAAAAGATAATATCAGAAGATGATCGATTTTTATGAACCGTATAATGTTAATCCAAATTTAAAACTGATCCATAGTCTATACTAAAGCATCAATAGTAATTTACTTCTCAAATTTCACGGTGTCTATATTCCATTTCAACACTTTCGATATCCAACCACGTTTTGGTTGGTAGTTTGAATCACTATAATTTAGTATCAAATCCTCGTATAAATAGGAAATAAATCTACCATTGAACGGGTATTATCGTACATCGACGTATCTCGTCCGGGAGACGGTTCAGACGAACTGCTTCTTGACGGCGAAGAAAATGTTGTTGAGTTGCAGTCAGACAAATTATATGCAAAGAAAGAAATCAATGTTTATAATGCAAATTTCACTCCTGTTTCACTGAAATTTTAAGATACCTAATTAAAATTAAGTATGCATTATGAACTAGATTATTACCTAATTACTTAGATCAGGTAATGTGAACTTAGTGAAAAACTAAGGGTTTAACCCCACACTAACATCAAGCTTTTATAAAAAGAAAAGCTTTCCGCTCCGCTGCGTTAACAGATTTCCGTGGCAATGAGGTATTTCCGCGGTAAATGATAGTTTAAGTGTTATTCTGATGTACCTATATGCAATATTACTGTAAAGTTTCATTAAAATCCATTCAGCAGTTTTTGCGTGAAAGATTAACAAACATCCATCCATCCTCACAAGCTTTCGGGTTTTTAATATTAGTAGGATAGTATAGGATCACACTACTGCCAAGAAATTTGCTTTAAAAATCAATTATTTCAATCTCGCCTAGCTTTGCCACTTTAAACAGTACGATAGCCTATTTCGAGTCCAACATATTCAGACTTAATATGCAATAAATTGAACTTTGTACTTGTGGTCCTGTCCGTCTATAAAACCTTCAGACCACCCATCCCGACTGGCTGTTCGACACGAAAACAAAGGATGTTCTACAACAGCCTCACATAGGTACAAAAAAAAGCTCTCTATCTTCTGAAGATGTATGGGGCTTAGAAACAGGGATCCCTTGTACCATATCAGTTTCATTGATAATAATGTTATCCTGCGAGGAAGATGGGTCTCCGCCCACTGCATTAATAATTTTAACTAAATTATTACTTTTTATGAAAAAGGTTATAGTCTAGTAATTATTATACCATAATCAACTACCAACAAAATGTGAAGTCCTGTCGTTTTAAAGCGAAATGAAAGAGGTATCACTCTTTTGACGAGTTTGAGCACTTTCGATGATGAAAACGAAAATTTTAATTCTTAGAACATTTAATTTTTAGTAATTTGTTCATACATACTGTAAGTATTTGTTTTAATAGCGTCATCGATATCAAAACAAAATGTTAGAAATCGGAACTAAGACCACAGAATACCAAATAGTAGTCCCTAAGACACCCCACACTAGCGTCCTTTACAAACGAAGACGGACGCGGGTGATTGTATGCGTAATGATTGTATATAAAATGAAACACTGTTTTTTTATGATAACAGCATCCTTATAAAAATAGAAGCATGCTCTAATCTTAAAAAATCAAGAGGTGACATTCAGAAATAATGTGATCTTATCAGGGGCGAGATTTGTGACGTCATTCGCGATAACGTCCGTTGCGGTGTGGACAGGAGACGAGACGAAATCAATCGTGATAATGATAACACTTTCTCTTCATTCTTGTTTGTGGAAAACTGAGGTAATGTTGATGGAAATTTATAAATCCTTGATTAAATCAGTCAAAATAGTTTTATTTAACATGATTTTTCTGTAGATACTAATATACTCTTTTTTAGAGTAATGCACAGTACGGAGTATCTTCATTTCTGTCCAAATTGTCAAAGGTCTTTTTGCAAACTCACTATAACAATCACTCACTAAAAAAAACACGTGCTTTTTTATATTAACCTCTATGTATAAAATAAACCCATTAATAACATTTATTCCAATGCTCAGTTTAAATATATCAAAAACATAATACATAATAGCAAAATGTAAAAAGAATCCAATATTTTATACGTAAGTAATATTTTTACACAGGGGAACGAGAACAACGAAAAATTAAAATCTAAGCTTATATTTCATGGTCAGAATAGTTGACAAACTCACGATCCAACTATTATCTTTTCTTATCGCGTAGGTTGCGAGGTGAATGACCGACCTTACAAAATCTCCGACCGTGATTTATAAACCGCAAACGCAAACAAAATTATAGTAAGTAGCAGCACAAATCCATTTAATTTTGATCCCATCCTCAGCGAAATATGGAAAATGAATGATTATTCTGTTAGCCACTACGATACTCTTGTGAAGATACCATGACGATTATTTCGCATATGCAATTATTTTCGAATAAATTGTCTACAGGACTTTGAAAAGATTAAATATTCTCCTAATTTTCCCCAAGTCCTAGAAAAATCTGCGCGCTTTTTTCCAGTTATATGAGATTATTGTATGCAATTTTGTTATCATAGTTATATGATCATTTAAATTGTATGTCGGTTCTATCGTATATTGTTTGTATTCCAAGCTACTGCATTAATAAATATTTTTAGAATTTTTCATTTCAAACAACATAGTACCTTCGATTTGGTATAGCTAGCTATTATTGAGTATAACAAGACATGTACTCGTAACACTAAGGAATCACTTATTCTCTTCACTCACACAAAATCCACTAAAAATTGTTATAAATCGTCGTGACATTTAACATCGTGAGAACGTCGTAAATTAAAACAGTTTCATAAATCTGGGAAATTGTTATTCAGACCACAATAGAATAGGATAGTAAAATAATAATAAAACTAGAGACGATCGTAAACAGCTCAAAGTTGCCGACGACGATGACGGCTGCCTTTGCGTAAAATATTATAAAAAAAAACATACTATAGATTTTAAGGAGTTGAAGCAATAACTTCTTTTTCGTGTAACTGTTTTCACAATGTTAAGCATTCCATTAATTATTATTTATCTCAAAAATAAATTGTAGTTTATTTCTGTATTTATATAACAAATAATTACTCGTTCTTCTCATTTATTTTTGATTGTTTGTGACAGAACCTATAATAAAAGTATAAAGATATATTAAAATTGGCTTAATACTTATTATTTTTACCGAGATCTTATTGTCAATAATTTTATAGGCCGCTTGCTCTCAAGATACAGTTCCAGGTAAAATGTCACCAGGAGCCCATAGCTTGTTTTCAAAGTTATTTGGAATCATCAAAAAATGTGAGACCAGTCCATAGTATAGGTACTAGATATGTATAGCCGACTATTATCACAAAATTTCATAAATCGTGGAACAATAGGTACATTCAGTTCTGTTACACGGCCTGATTCCAATACCTTTCAATATAATTACTTAAATGCAACAGCCTATAACCGGCCATAGCTGGGTGAACGATCTCCTTTAGCAAGGGGTTTGCCATAATACTTTGCAGGCATGTTGGAGATCTCTTATTACTCATTGTCTCAATTTTGTCCAAACTAGTTCTTTTCTTTAACAGCAGCATATATTATATCGCCACCGAAGGACTCGAGCCTACTCAGAATCAGGTTGACTAGGCCTTAAAATACAATACCACACTGCTAGCCCAATGCTGGTTGGCCGACTTCACATGTCTTGCAATGCAACCTTTGAATTTTTTCGCATGTTTCCTCGTGACGTTTTCTTTCACTCTTAGAACTTCGAATAAATGTTCTTATTAATTGGAAAATCGAAAATTTCTTTAGTATTAGCTGAGGCTTGAGCCAGCGGCCTTTTAATGAATGACAACATACCTATCCGACCCACTAGGCCACTGAAGCTCTAAGTTATTCCTAAAATGTATGAAATATTTAAAAAAACATAATTATATGTACAATAAATTAAAACAATGAATAAGAAATACAACACTAGCCTTTATACTGCAAAAAGACAAGAGATGTACACGCACTTTAATGTGCTTTAATCTTTAAAAAATCAGTTCAAGCCCATTTTGAAGCTATTGAAGCTAACAAGAAGTTGTTAGCTATCTCCATCTATCAGATTCGCATTGAGTCAATTTGCACCTATCATCGCCATTCCCACGGAGGCAAATTTGCTTACAATATCGTCTTACGAGCTAAAAAGAAAAAGGCTCAAAAACACGATCCACTAGCCAAGTTCCCACAAAAGATAGGCAACGTTGTTACGAAACGCACAATTTCATTAAATTATCTTTGCCAGATATTTAAAACCAGTTCCCTCTTAAATTATTAACTGGGAACACCCAGAGGGTCTATTGAAGTTTCCCAATTATTGGGCCGCAGGAGTATGACGCAGAAGAAATAATTCACAATGAAAACAGCATTTTGTCGATGTGAATTACGATCGCTTCGATTCTAATTGTATTTCTAAACGATGAGAAACGATCTCATTACCGTCGTGTTAGCTTCAGAACTATAAACTCTTCTAACCGGAGACTACCAACGTTTTAACTTTGAAATACATCACCTGTCTTCCAGAGAATCCTCTGTTGCAACAGTTCAAAGAACGAGCGTTGTAAATCAAAGTGATCGCTTGTTGCAGCCGGGCCATAAATATGTCATTGTTATCATTACGAACATCACTCATTTTAATTCGAGTTCTAATATCAAGAAAGAGTTCTTCATCAATTTAATATAAATGCACCATTAGTTTAGTAAACATAAAGGCTTACGTAACTCAGTTTAGAAATAGTAAGTGCAGGTCCGGTTCAATGTTCGCTTTCTCAATATCAAGTGCAGGTTAAGGTATAATTTTTGAGCCCGATGCAACCTCGGTGCATAGCAACTATGCAGCCTGTACTTAAAATTACTTAAGACTGTGTCTAAGCGCGATTAATAAATGTTTTTTTCGTTGCTCAATCGGCAATCGCGGGCGTTTTTCTTTCAAATTTAAATACTCGAGATGCACTTAATTGATACGTACTGTTTAAAATATGACGTTGAATGAGGAAATAGGAAACAAGATATAAGTAGTTTTAAGAGAAGAATTATTATTGAAACAGACGCAAATATGTAGGGATGAGAGTCGAGAAGAGTTCAAGAAGAGTAGCAGAGTATAGACAGAAAAAAATAAGTAAATAAACCTTAATGTGTCAGGACATCTTACTATCCAACTCTAAACTACAAATAAAATACTGCAAAGAAATAAAAGGCGAAGATTGGAAATAAATAGCCGATTGAGAGGATATACTAATGATCAAATTTTGCGTCTATAAAGTTTAAATAAGTGGCTATATATAAAATATCGTCATAAAGATAAGTCGCGTTAAGTTCTTCAGTCAGAAGCTGTAAACACAATCGTAACCGCTCTACTGAGCTAAAGCGAACATTATTGTAAATTATAATCATAAACATTTTATTCATCTAGAGGCGATGACCGCAATAAGATTAGGTTTAATATAGTAAGAAATAGTGCATTAAAGGCACTTAATGGCGATACCGAAGTAAAGGTGTATGATTGGCCACACTACGTGCAGTAGCCATCACCTGCGGCTGGACATGTTGACCTTGAGAGGGCCCGTATTCCGTAGTGGTAGGGGCGAATTTCGTAATACTAATGTCTAACCGCATGTGCTGGCTTCAGTACCTACGCGGGAGGACTTGATGCTGACTACGGAGTATGGAACACGCTATTTGTGTCTCGATATTATAGGAATGTGCTGTCATCTCGAAAATAAAAATATAACCTAAGAGATACCAGAACATTCTCTAGCAACCATGTTTCCAACTCAGCAAACATACTAGAACTCTAGAAGTTAGCCGAGAGGTATCTTCGGGTACTATTTATTTAATATATCAGTTTATGTTGTGTTCCTCATTCGGACTGAAACAGCTGAGCAAATTTGGACAAAATTGGTAAGTAGAAATATATCAAAGGAATTAATCAATTACTACGTTGTTCATATCTTTAAATATAATGTATAATATCGTCGCTTCCACTCAGGAGTTAATCTCCAATGATTACATGAATAGGATCTAAGCTACCGCCATCGGCAGGCTGCATCGGATTAGCTGTTTCCACTGTTAGCAAAACCTAAAAACCACTTAGTATTGGCGCGATAATAGAATTCTATCTGTTCTCACTTAGAAAGGACCTCGTTAATCATTCTACCAGCTTGTTCAATCAATCACTTCAGAAAACGCGGAGTGAAAATTGTGATATGTAGGACTAAACAAGGTATATTTTCGCGCAGGGAAACCTAGTTCATGTAGCAGATAATTATGGTAACAGATTTTGTCTGCTACGAATACCTATCTAACATTTTGGAAAATGTAAAGTTAACAGGATCGGACCCTATTCGACAGAAAGAGATACATAATGTGTCAGGTTGACAATATCGTCACCACACTATCACTTCTTCATATTGCTTAGAACAATTTAGAAATACGCTTGTATTTAAGTTTATCCAACAGTAAGTAAATAAAACTACCAGCTGCTTTTGACCAGAACCACTGAGCATTACAATCAGCAGAACCTGATCAAAGTACATTACCTACTTTTTAAATCGATGATTTGAATAAAGGATTTGACCCTCCAGTTATGTGTCAATTTTGTCAACCAATCTGCAAATCTCGAGGCCCAAGTAACAAAGACTCAAAAGCCACGAAATGTTAAATTATACAATATCAATCGTATCATAATCAGAATCAAAGGTCGTTTTAGATAAACAAAGATAACGCCCGGTTTAACACAAACACAATTATGTTGTGAAGTTGGTAGAAAGTCGATAATCATTCAATAATGATAAGGATCTATCATTTGATGGTTCGTAGGTTTGGATCCGCGGGCAACACAGTGAAAGTTTGGGATATGGGTTTGATTGAGATTACAGTTTAATGATTTGGTTATTTGAATTATCTGCCGTTAATTACTTTGAATTTAGTGTAGGTAGTGGACATTTATTTTTTATTAGGTACTTAGTTACTATGCTAGCCATTGCTGGCTCAGCGATCAAAAGTGGATCTTCGTCTTCGATAGATTTCTTGGTTGACACGTTTTTGTTGATTATTGTTATGTATGATGATACCTTTGATTATATAGATACAACTCTAATCAAAGTAAGATACTTTTGTTGGTATTTTGTTTGGTATAATCAAATTTGAAATATTGATTCATGATATGGCTGACATGAACCAAAAAGCTCAGCCCATTCATATGGAAGTCGAAAATCATCCCAATTAAGATTATCAGGAAAAAGGAAAAGGAATTAAAGCTCTAAGATGAGGACTACTATTAAAAACAAACATTAAACTTCCCATGTTCCTCCTGCAAGAATCTAGCGCTCCCATACAAAAAGTAGTACAGGAAGTGAATAAACGCAGTAATAGCCCGATAAAATCCACACCATATCGAGAAAATAGCTTTATTCAATTACTGTTAATCGTATCAACACCTTACAAAGTCACCGAGGTAGTTTCTGAAGGTATGCCTACACTGCACAGGTAAATAAGTGATAAAAAAGACATGAAAGTAGGTGGATGGCATGAAATGCAAGACTTTTTTATTAAAAAAAATATACCTATTTCTAACGAAGATACCCTGAAACGATGACTTCATGTAATAATCTCTAATGATCCAAAGTAACTGATCAATTTGTGCATCAATTTACATAAATAATGTCATTCGCAAATTATCGTTTCAGGTCATGTTTTGACGAAGTAATGTGTGAAAAATAGAAATAATTATGTGTGTAGTAAAAAATATAATTATTTAATATGGAGGAATTCTAAACGTAACTTTACGTTATAGAATATTTTTTCACACAATTGAGTAAAAGTACAATATGAAATACATAATTAAATATTATTAGTAATTTATGTAATGTTTTCTCACCGATATATGAATAACAGTGACAGTAACACATCATCTATTACGATAATAAATTAATTTTCTTTTTCTTAAATCATTTTCAAAGTTCTTGTGGGTACTGGGTACCACGGAAAAGTTACAAAGACTAAAATGCGCCTACGGAGCAATTTTTTAATTTATTTTTTGCCTGGCTTTGCTCCATCTGTCACGTCACCAGTTTACTTGTACAGTGTAGACGAACCTTAAGTATTTTCCAGGCATTTTCTAACAACGTAGTAATAGCTTTCTCCCTTCTCATTAGCACGTCAAAGCGAGAGGAAAGAGCATAAAAAGGTGTGATCGACGGGTAAGGAAGGAATCCCAGTCTACGTGGTCTGGACTGGTCGAATGTGACAGACTTGCATACTGATCAGTTTTTCACTCACGCAGAACATTTATCTCTAATCTAAAAGCAGTGTTTCGTTGAAAAATAATTTGCTGGGTGTAAGTGATAAAAAATTACTTCTCTAGGCAAACTATCCCGATTATAATGACTATTTTTAACCCCCGACGAAAAAGACGGTGTTATAAGTTTAACGTGGGTGTTATCTGTCTGTGGTATCATAGTTCCTAAATGGATGCGCCGATTTTGATCTAGTTTTTTTTTTTGTTTGCAACGTGTCACAATCGAGAGTGTTCTTAGCTATGATCAAAAAATTATCTTCAGCCATTTGAAGATTATCAGCTCTTTTCTAGTTTGTTGAAAGGATCAAGTTACGGTTTTGTGTCGGGGGTTATTAAAATGTTTAATTTAATGTTCTGTGTAAGAGAGTATTGAATTATATTTTCGTTCTCGAGAATAACATTTTGTGAATATTGCTCAAAACCTTTGCCTGAGCGTGCACTCGCAAGGCAAAGCCTCCTCTTTCTTACACCGTATATAACCCCCAAATGGGAAGCCTTCGTTTACGTGAGTTCCCAAATGTTCCCATACAACCGCCAAATGTTGTTATTTCTGACCTTCATAAAAAAACAATATGATAAATACATTATTTTGTTTGCTACCGTTATAATGATACCGAATTAAGCTTAAACACGTTGTTACGTGTAGCGAGGATAGAATACCTTCTTCGGTGGGAAGCAATACCCGTAGTCACTACGTCGTCGTGGGAACTTAGAACTTATAATAAAGAAAATTATTTAAAACCACAGTAAATCAAACAAAACATGACAGACGTCTTAATGTCTGATTCATTCATACCTAAAATATGCCATTTTTTCTCTGATGGGGTGAGAAGATCCCAACTCGACATAGAGAGCTCAAACCCACTTTGATTCCCGTATTTAAATTCATGAAATACAAATAAAAAAATCGCTTAATGACGACAGATATAAAGTCCAATAAATTTCCAGCACGTGGCAGCCATGTCTGATAAAGGATGAGTCTGGGTAATTCCATTATCGTCGACAAAATATTTCTCGCGGTATTATATTCTAATTGACGCAGTTCTGCGCTAGTTACTATAATATAATATACTAGCTAGGTAATATAATATATTCTGTGGTTCTGTGTTATATTGTCGCGTAATAGTCGCACGAAATATGTTTATGCCATACATACATACATACCTACATGCCACATTGACATATTAAACATGACTCAAGGAACAAATCAAAAAAGAAAAATGTTATGATTTCACCGCCCATACAAAATCTGCCGAAATTTGCTTACGCTTGACATAAAGGCAGCGGAGCGATGCGCGTGCTCTATGTATATTTATTCTCTAAGGATGTGAGCTTTCTGCCCAAGTTCAATTACGCTTGACAAATCGATTTGTGCGGCATAACCAATAGGAGATCTAATTCTCTCACAAACGTAGTTCAAAAACCATACTAAATATAGTCTATAAAACCGTAGTATAATAATCAGGGAGCGGTTAACTAGTCTATACTAAAGAATCAGCGTGACTGTACATTGATTTGTTTATCAAAAAATTGATTGTAGGTGATAAACACAAAAATACAAGTTTTGAAAAAAATGTCCGTCTATCTGTCTGTCCGTTTGTACACGCTAATCTCTGAAACTACTGGATGGATTTTAATTAAACTTTACAGTAATATAGCTTATACATCAGAATAACACATAGGCTACTTTTTACCGCCGGAAAACCTGTTAAAGCGGGCGGAACTGCGGTGTGGAAAGCTAGTAACCGAATAAATAGAACAGTGCTAATAATCCGCTAAGTGTTAAAAACAAGTGCATTCAGTAAATATTACGATAACAAGGAATACAGAACAACGCATAAAAGAAAAGGTTAGACATTAAATTCAGGCTTTTTTTTGTTCTATTGGCAGCACTGTTGAACTTTCATTTCAGTAAAACTCGTCTACTTTTGGCGGTTATTGAAACGATAACTGGTTAACTCATATATTTTTTGTGATGCGAATAAAATTTCGGTTTTAGTTAGACTCATTTAGTCAATGC